>JZKD02S1546100.1:795379-823133 GCA_000966675.3 Picea glauca
TTTTTAAGGAAGCTACTTGGAGAGTATAAATAAGAGGCAAGGCTCTCTCATTTTAATCACACTTGAGAATATTGAATATCTATAGGTGTCTGAGGTAACCAAGTATATCTAAGCCGAAATTCTGATGGAAGGTGAAGAAAAGAAGGTTGAAATGCAAGGAAGGATAAATTCTTTTGATGGTGCTTTCTAAGGTATGTTATTTATAGGTCATCTCACGATTTTTGCTATAACTATGTTTATATAATGATTCATACCATAAAATTACTATTCCATTGAGAAACAATATCCAAGTAGTTTTGGTAAAAAATTCATCTTGTGGGTCATTGTACTTTTGGATTTACACTCTCTGGAAAATAGGGTTTATGGCTAGTCATGAAACTAGTCAAAAACAGGTGTTTTGAGTAAAAAAATCATATATTCTTCATAAAAGATCCAAATTCAGTGAAACAAAATGTTTTAGTTAGGGTACAGGTTTATTACAGGTTGTTTGGTATAGGTTGGTGCATGGTTGATGCACTTGTTTATGGCACAGGTTGATTATAGGTTGATGCATGGTTCATATTTATTGGTACATATTTACAGCAGTATATCTCACAGTGACAGTGTGATAATGGTTCCATAATTCTACTTCTACTTCAGGGTGGTAGGACAGGGCAAGGACAATTGGTTGTAGCGACCTTCCAATTGTAGCCGGAGAACATAGGGGGTTGTAGACTCCTTCTGGTTGTAGCCAGAGAATTGGGGAGTTGGAGCTTTCCTCAGGTTGTAGCCTGAGAAAATAGGGGGTTGGAGCCTCCTTCTAGTTGTATATGGAAAAAAAAGGAAGTTGGTGCTTCTAATGAATGTAATTCTTCAAGATATATAAGAAAAAACATTATGTGATTTTCTCCCGATTTGGGTTTCCATGTAAAACACTGGTGTACTATGTATGTATGTGATTGTTTATTTCTTACTGCTCATTATTGGATAATAATTCTACATTGATATAATAATTGAAGAAAAAGGATTATAATTAGACTATTACTCATTCACCCCCCCTCTCAGTAATCCAACAACTTGTGGGTATACTCACGATTATGTGTGTGCGCCTCTCGTGTTGATTTCGGACTTGTTATCCTGCCCATACGTTCATATCAGACTGTCGACTGTACCTGCCCAGGGGATGAATTCAAATTGGTGTCCTTATTTTCCATAATATTTAGGTACTTACACAAGGTGATGGTGAAGGGAAGTCTCACCATACCTGGAATAGACATTGGTCAAACTCACTCAGGCTCCTTGCAGGGTAAATACACAATTACTGCACAAAAGATTGCACCAAGGAGAAATTTCGTTAACTAGAACACCATTGTAACTATTCCACTAGATCCTAGCCCCTTCTTGACTTGGTCACATGATGTTGGATTTCATCACCAACTAGTACAATCATCGAGATAAGTCTTGTTTGCTTGGTTTTGATTCCTAGATTTTATTAGTGTATGTTGTTTCTTTTCATTAGTTGGCCCTAGATTTTCAACGTGTACTATTATTATCCAAAATTGAGCCTATAGACGATAAAGGTCTTCAAAGATCGCATAGGATGCAAGGGTTTCCCCTGAATGGCTACCAATCCTTACCTCGTAACCCTCCAAAAGAAAACTACCATGGAGAGGTAGAAAACCAATCTGATGCTGGGAGTGTTGTTACTCCTTCGTTAGACAACCCATAAGGTTCTTTGGTTACGGTTGAGAATCCCACTCCTCACACTATATATATGTCAAAAATTCCTCTCGAACCAATTTTACTTCATTTAGAATCTCTTTGGAATGTCATAGACGAATAGGTCCCATAGTTACTTGCGAGAGATTTTACCGACACATATATGGGATCCACATAACCAACCTTTGGTGATGAGTATAGAACTCATGTTCATCCTACCACTGCAGTAGATACAAATCCCACACCTTCTCATTTTGTATGGAGGAATTCATCATGACATGATCTCTATGAGCATTTTGAATCCTTTCGATAACCCTTTATTCCTCATGACCCTCCTGTTGAAAGTGGGCCATTTGGTAAAACTATGAATCAACCCATTGATCAGGTCATTAACCCTACTGTTGCGTCAACACAAGTCTATCCTAATTCTAGACTCATCACCTCTACTCATTCACAAGGCACTTTGATCCCTACACCCACTTCTACAAACTTTCACTTTACAACTCCACATGTTCCGCACAATCTTACTGGGACATATTTTCAACTAAGAATGAAAACCCTTTCCAACCAAATAAAACTGACTAGAGGGAAACCACCATATAGCGAACCTATTCCTACTAGAATACCACCATCCTATGGTGGTCCTAACCCTCCCCGGGGAAAAACCCCTTTTCATGTTCTTCCCTGAGGGCGACCTCCCTTTCCCAATCATACCCTAGCCATTAATCCACCACTGGAAGAGGGGAAACCATCGTCTACTAGAAACCCTTCACAATCCTGGGGAGTATCTTTCGGATGCATATTTACCTAACCCCATGTTGGGGGAAATCATATCATAACCCACAAGGAGGAGTATCAAATATTGTACCTTCTGGACCATCTTATGGACAACCTTATCTGGGTGTCCCAAACATGACCTAGAGTCCTCAAGGACAACAAACTTATCCTCCCCATGGATCTAATGTGTATCCACCTCCAGGATCTCGTCCTTACCCTCCTCAAGGGAAAAGTGTTTATCCTCCTCATGGGCAAACAAATTACCCATCTTATAATGCTTAGAACCTACCGGTTTATGCAATTGTTTCTCATCCATCATCAAATCCTACTTATACTCGTCAACAACAACTGTATGTAGGAGGACATACTAGTTACAATTATCCACCTAACCCATTTTTTGGTCCTACTAGTGTTCCTATGCCACACTGGTGTCATCCTCAAATTAACCAAAAACTACCTTTCCTTGCAACTCTGGATCTCCTAGACTTGTCTCGATTAACCAATGATCCTATTTTTCATTCACCGGTTTGGCTAGTTATTGCAGCTAAACTTCCTTCCGATATTTCGAAATTTGACGAAAAATCTGGAGAAGATCCAAATATCCATTTGATGAATTTCCATTTGTGGTGTTCATCAAACTCCCTCATGGATGATTCTATATGTTTGCGTCTTTTCCAATGAACACTTACTGGCTCTGCAACAAAGTGGTATATTGAACTACCACATGCTTCTTTTCATGATTTCAACTCCCTTGCCATGTCTTTCCTCATGCACTTTCAACTACCTATTCTCTACGAGACGGGTACTGAAATCTTGACCTCCCTTCCTCAAATTGACTCCATGCATGTCTCTGACCATATTCATGAGTGGATACGATGACGAAGGATGATCAAAGTAATCATTTATGATATATTATTGGCAGAGTGGTTTACTAGATCACTTTTACCCCTGATCACTCATGATGTCACTATGGGTGGCATAGTCACCGAGGAAGAAACCATTTCTTGGGCTCAGTACTTAGATTTGGTTTATTTACAAACTAGTACTTTGTATGATTTTCTTCCAAATACTACTCGATCTAATACCAATCCATCCAAGCCATCATACTCATCTCATACGGATGGTGTTGTTGGTTCTGTCAAAACTCAATCTACTTCCTAGTCAACCACATTCTCATCTATATCCCCCCAAAATCAGATCTTTGAGGTGAATGCAGTTCAATCTTCCCCTTCACAACAATCCGGAGGTAAGAAGAGGACAAAAAATAAATCAAAAAATACTAATAACAATGAACAACCAAAAAATAAAGCTCAAACACCTGCTATCAAAAATAAAACACAACGGAAACTGAAATTCTCATGTATCATTTGTGGTGATGATCACTACACTTGAGACTGTCCACATCACGATGAAGTGGCCAAAATTTTCTCGGGAAATTCACAACCCACTGTGCTTACTCAACCTTTTCCACAACAACTATCCATGGTTGTTCAAACCCCCTCTCCTGGGGTCATTTCTAGCCATCCTCATGATGAGGCCTTGACGAGTGCACATATTTATATGTTTAATGGGATTAATTTGAACACTCTCTGTAAGACATATGACACACCAAGTAACCCTTACAAAGAAAAAGTCACTAATGGTATACGTACTTTACCAGATCCATCACCGTCCTCTGTTAGTCCTCCATCTAGACCACTTCAGATTGATAAACCTACGTTCGACTCTATCTTACACCCTCCTAAGAACACTATCTATAAATCTACCTTTAATCCTAGTTCATGTGCCACCCATAACTACAACATTGTTGAATATTTGGCTCAAGCACCGTGTGCTATGTCTGTGTTAGAAGTTCTACAACACTGTCCCAGTCAACGTAGAACACTCTTGGCAGCTATTGGCATTGTTGATCTTGATTCATCCAACCATATCATGTTTAACCTGGACAATTATACATCTTGACTCTCCCATCAACTTGATTTCCAAGTTGATGTTGTTGTTCACAATCAAAAAAACCATCGAACCATATTGGATGAGGGAGCCTCAACTTGTGTCATGTCTTTATCATTTTGGAAACATTTAAAATCACCCACACTTAATAAATCCCCAACGATGTTATACACATTCAATGGGCGATGTTTTCATGCCCATGGTCTTTTACAGTCCCTGCCCATCCAGTTGGGTGTCAAAATCGTCACTGTTGATGTCGAGGTGGTCGACGCTCCCCTCGATTACAGCTTGTTACTTGGAAGAATTTGGTTTTATGCTATGAGTATAGTTACCTCGTCAGTTTTTCGATGTGTGCAATTTCCTCATCAAGTAAAAATTGTCACTATCGATCAGTTAGATTTATGTACAACCGATGCTCACGCTCTTGCTACCAACAATATTCCTTTCTTGGGAGACCACAAGATCTTGTATGAAAGCATTGGTGTTAGATTACTAAAATATTCTAGCCTTATGGGTACCTTCCCTACACCACTTCCACCGACTACAGATCATATTTCCACCATCGATATGATTTCAATTGTAGATTATCAATATTTGGAATCATTTGACCCTTGGATTATACCTAGTCCATTGGAATTCGATGCACTAGGTGATACCATGCCACTTAGTCCAACCAAAAAATCATATGTTTCTATCAAATCCACTTCCCCCCTTTAGATGAACAACATCTATTGGTACCTGACAGTTACTCGATGCCATCACGGTTAAGTTCCTTATCGTCTGTGATCGACAACATTTCCCCAATTTTTTCTTCTGATGAATCTCTTATGGAAATGTTGAGCATTGATGAGCTACCTTGGGATGATAACCATCATCGATTCTATTTTCTTCCCCCTTGTGAAGAAATTCAGGTATATATACACTCTATATCCCCTCCTGATGTCGATTTTCTATCATCTCCCATGCCATCAACTTTAGATGAATTGGATCTGGTAGTTTACATGGTGATCTCTTTGGTAGGGCTATTGGAGCCTGATATCTTTAGCCCTGTCGCAACCCTCGACATGTGTTCCTTCCAGAGTGATTTTATTCCATATAGTGAAGATCTCTTGGAAGCCATGACCAAGTTTTGTCCCTTGACATGGTTTCTTTCCAGAGTGTTATTCTCTTATACACCATGATCAAGAAGAGTCTAGGAGCATAGTTTATCTCTTCTCTAGTAGGCTCGTTAAAAAATGAAACAAAGGTCACGAGCATAGTTTCTCTTCTCTATAGAAAGATTGTTAAAAATTGAAATAGAGGTCATGAGCATAACTTTCCTCTCTATGGCACGCTCGTTAAAAAATGAAATAGAATCTTTGAGCATAGTTTTTCTCTCTGTAGCAATCTCATTAAAAAATAAAACAACAATCTGGGGATTGAACCTGGAGCCCTGAGCATAGTTCTTTTTTTGTGTCAAGCTTGTTAAAAAATGAAACAATCACCTCTCTTGAACCTTATTTTCATCCACTCTTATCCTTTTCTCCATATAGTATAGAAATTGGTGACAATGATCCAGGTGGATATCGGTGGCCACCCACCTTTTCCAACTAGCTCAAAACAGTTTTTTGGCAAATTTGGCAATTTAGTATTTTTAGTAGTTTTTAACTTTCAGGGCCATTTTGAGGGCCCAAATGAAAGTTTTTCAAGATCAAGGTTATCAATGATATAAAAAGGCAGTATTCGTCCCCCAAAATGAATCTCCTCAATGATACCTTTCCAACGAGCTATCATACGCCTAAAACGAAGATTGTATGCAAAAGTTATGTCCCCGGGAAGTTGATGTACTAACTTACCCAAACGGGACCCACATGAATTTTGGCGCTTCATCTCCTAGGGTTATGTTTTTGGATGTCTAGGACTTTTGGCATTCCTGTTTATTGTAAAAAGGCCTTCAAAGCCTCATTGTAATCATCTTCTTGTGAATGCGAGTAGTCGTTACATCTTTTCTCAGAGATAAGATGCCACCATTCTGGTGATTCTTTCACTCTATATTTTATAGTCTCTGTACATTTATTTCATTATTAGAAATCATGTATTACTGTATATATATGTTTATGTTTTCATCACTGATATATTTTTGTTATATTATTGAATATTTGTGATATCTCTGTGCATTTCTTTATTATATCTCCGATCTCATTTTTTGCCAAAAATAATCTGGATCAGACAACCTCAACTTCGGTGAATGAATTGAAGCTTGGAGGGCATGTCTCCAGACTTTGATGATCATTCTAGAGTTAATCCACTACCTTTCCCGCTGGGGGCATACTGATCTTAGTCTTTGTTCTTTCTCGTGCTCGAAAAAACATGAGAATGCAATCGAGCAACCTTTTATCTCTTTTTTGGGCTCGCATGGAGATACAAAAAAGGAACCCCCTGGAGTCATCTTTGAGCTCTTTTAAAACTCTCTAAACATGAAAATATTGTCAAGTGATCTTTCTTCCTTTCCCACTCATTAAAAGGTTTGAAAGGGAGTCTTTCGAGTGATAATTTATCTCTTTTTCGGCGTTGCGAGACTAACATTACAAAAAAGGACAACATTGGAGTCATATTTAAGTTGTTTTTAGACTCTCTAAATATGAAAAACCACCGAGTTTACCTTCTCTGGACTCGTTAAACAATCATACATTGAAGGGCCCATCTGGGACCGAACCCTTAGTTCTTCCAGTTTGCTAAACATAGGAAGAGGTTCTTACTGAAGGTGAGTCATATCGAGCATGTGTTACCCTCCTTGAGCTCGTTAAATTAAAAAGAGGTACTCATCTATCTGGATGGGGGAAAAATTGAAAGAAGAAAGCCAAGTTATTTTTGAGAACACTACCAGTAGCTCTTATGGTCTCCCTTGAACACGACACTTTGTCTTTGCATGCATTTTAATCCGTTGAACCTTTGCACTGAGGTAGTCCTCTAAGTTTCTTTTACTCCTTTGGGTCACCTAACGAAAGTCACAACATCCACTGCATTATCAAGATTTGGTCCATGTCAAGTTTTGTTGTTATGCCTCAGTGTTTAAGGGAAGTATCTGCCTCGAGAGTCAGCCATCACAAATATCATGTTTCAATACCTATGTTAGTCCATGTTAATTTGATCTACTAATTACATCTATGTGTCAGTTTCATGTCGGTGATGGGGGATACATCAAGGCCCTCCTTTGACGAGTCTATTCCTGTCGACTTCAGCATATTATCCAGGAGCTAGACTTAGAAACCAGTTAGTACCTTGGGACCTGTATGCCTCAATGGCATGCCTCCTCGTGTCTGATAGTGGGTTTACATCATTCACCTCTGATCGGATCATTCCATGGATGTTCGACTTCATCTCATCTATTCACATTTGTTGGAATGTACTAGAGTACCTTGGGAATCATTAACATCAATGGTGATTTCCCTCGTGCTTGTTAATGGTTTACCTCATTGATCGGTAATCAAGTGGTTTCTTCCATGTTCAACATCAGGAAATCTATTCGCATGGTTAGATTTGTACTACATTGGGATCGGTAAGAAGACCCTAGGTTGAGTTATCACTCTTTTATGTACTTTGTCCAGGTTGAGAAGGAGTTCTTTTGAACTATGAAACATATACGGTTACATAGATCCACTTTGTATTGGTCGTGGCTATGTCTTTTCATATCATAGATCCGCTATGTATTCTTCATGGCTATGATTATTTTAGGTCATAGGATTATAGATCCACATTGTATCTTTAGTGGCTATACCTTTTTTCAATATAATTATGGATCCACAGTGTATTTTATGGAGGCCATGCCTAAAAATTCTTTATCACTCAAGCATAGGTATGCCTACCTTGGGTTTGAAACATGTCATAATTTTTGTTTGATGGCTGTGTGCAACTTTTTCCAGCCCCTCTACATCCATACCCTTGCTCACAAAATTCTACAAAGTACTTCAGTCATCACGTCTTCTAACTTTGTACTTTGGGGGGAAATCGGTTACACATCAAAATTACTCACTTCAATAGTGTCACAAGTGTCTTCATTACAAGTGTTGTCAGTGTTGCATATTGTCCATAAGTGTCACATATTGATCACAAGTGTTGCAAGTGTCACAAACATCATACTTCCATATTTCCTATTTCATGCCTCTAATGACATGATAAAGACACTTAAGACACCTCAAAGACTAGTTTTGGAGAGGAGAAATTAGTTGACAGGGACTACAAACCTTTTGCCACTGAAAGAACCACTAAAAAATGGATTTTGGAGAGGAGTGCTCCCCTACCGATTGTTAGAGAGTGCCAGCGCTCCTTGAGCCTCTTTGGGGGAGTGTTTGAGCACTCTGTGCACCCTTTTGGTGGATCTCTACCCTTTTGTGAGCAAGTTTTGGGTTTGTTGAGACAAATCAAGGAAGAATCCCTCAATTCCTGAAGGTGGTTGGATTCAAATAGATGGTCAAGGAATGATCTTAGGGAATATTCTCAACTGAAGGAGAGGAATCCTCAACTTATCCCAAATATATATCAAGTGGTTGGACCTCTCCAAGGTTATATAAGGAGGCCTTCTCATGGTGAAAGAAAGGATAGAGACTAGAGATTGATACCAAACTTATGATCCTGTAAGTGGTATGAACATAAGAGATTGGATATGTGAAAATTATGATCTCATAAGTGAGATGTCATCAGAGAAATTAGTGTAGATTACTTGAGAAAATGGGTTGGACAAGAAGAACTGGAAGACGCTGACGCATCTTCATCAAAGTGTTGTAAGTACTTTTACTTGTTCTTATTAATAATCAATGCTTGGCCTGTTTTTTTCAAACTTATGTTTGTTCCATATGAGTTTGTCTGCAGTAGATGGATCTATATTTGAGATAATCTTAGTAGTGTAGGAAGTCTATTGTATCTTTTTTTGTCCTATAGGACCTACCAGGGAGCTCAGGATCGAAGCTCAACCAGGACTTTGCTAGGAAAAACGTTGCTAATAAGGTACATATATTTCTCCTTCTATTTCATTTATTATCTTGATTAGATCTAAAAGGAAGTTAGTTTCCATGTTAATCACTTTTCTGTCTTGGCCTTAGGAGTCTAGAGACCAAGAGGGAATCCAATTTTCCGCGGGGGGATTCACCTACAACAAATAAGACACAATAGCATAGAGTAAATATCATTGTTTCCAATAAATGTAACAAAGAACCGAGCCATTAGTTCCCTCCCTATGAATTCCGAATAGGGTTTCAAAATCACTATTACAATGTATCCAATTGTAGAAGGTTATTCACCTAGAATATCACAGAATGATCCAACTCTCAGATGAATGAAAAATCTTATAGTTGATTCGAGAACATTCTCATCACTAGAACAATTACATATTGATCTTGGAAAATCTTGTCTCATGGAAACAAATAATATTCAAAATTTCCAATAATTCATCACCATATCTGGGTGGATCACCACATCATAAAATTTTGTCACAAAATTATTATAAATAAAAGGCTAGGGATCACAGGAGGGTTTAACACGAGTCTCTACTCTTATCCTCATATTTTCAATTGTCATGACTTCCTATAGAAGGAAAATATCGATCCCATGGGAAACACAACTTCCATATGGCTTCTAGTTTACGATGAAAGAAGATATTTCTAAGCTTTAATATGAGCTTCATTCTGTTTAGATTTTATTTTTGTTTGTTTAGAGTTGTTGGACACTCCGACCACATTGAGAGGGGGCGAATGAATCAATGTGTGACTCTTTCAACACTTCTTTCAAAAACTTTAGTTAGTAACCACTTCAAACATTATTATTCATTCACAATTATCTACTTGCATACATCAATAATAGATAACTATAAACCATCACCATAATGAACACAAAGAACACCAAATATATGTGTAATATTTTTGTATTATGTGTTTACATGATAATAAAATCCTCTGGGTTTATCAACACCAACTAAAAAAAACACCAACTAAAAAAAGAACCAACTCCAAGAGAGTACCAAATATCAATACAAAACCCAACTTTCATGTCTCAGCATCAACTTGGGGAACCCAACCATCAAGTACAAGACCCAACTTGTAGACAAAAAACAATATGTCCCACTGTACCAACAATATTCAAATATTTTTTACAGGTCCACGAATTGTCTATGCTGCAACATGTGGGTATTTGTTCCCTTATTATCATCAACATGAGTATGTTTGTGCCTCTCCTCACTGCAACTTGTGGAATACCACAAACTCTCCCAATTTCTTTGTCACTTTTTCTATCATAAATTTTTCATTGTCACTGTCTCTATCATGGATCTATCATTGTCTCATTAACCTGTATCAAATCATCAACCATATAAAATTGTGACATACCATAAATCAAGTGCATATAAATATAGATATTATCGCATGCATCAATCATGAAAAGGATACATAAACAATGAATAGTGAATCATGAACTAGAGCATCGACCATCTACAACCTGTTCCATATACCATATCATCACCCATATGCATATCTATACCATGTGATCAATGAATCATATCTAACAACCTATGCATTTCCCTCATGCATACATCACCATGCAACATAGATATCCCTCAACCAAGTATAAGTAGCTTAAATATGTGAACTATAATATAAGTATTATACAATACATAAGAATGCTTCTCAACCACCCAACCATCCAATATATACCATATCCAACCATGCCAAGTATGCCTCAAGCATACACTATACCATAACAAGAATTGACCATCAAAAGAGGTGTATAACCATACCAATACCTATGAATCTGACCTAATCCGTCATATATTAGACCAACAGACCTGCACTCTCTCCCCAAATTCTTCAACCTAGAACAATATCATCCTCCTTGCCCTATCTTCAGAACCACAGTTTCCCTTTCTACAGATCTTGAGTATCTTCACATCTCTGTGCCTGCGGCCAACGGATGTACATGAACTTCTTCTTCTACAACTTGTGGATGTCTTAGATATTAGGGTTACTTGAGTTTGTTGCAACTTCGAGACTTTTCCCTTGTCTTTCCTTCATAACTACACTTCCTGGGATTTGTCAATGTACCTACAATAATAATTCAATAAGTTCAATTGGTATTCAAGTGGATCACAATGGGATACCCTTTCTCTCTTATTTATACTCTCTAAGGAGCTTCCTCTCGAAGTTTATATTCTAATTGTTTAACCCATTTTACCTCTTTTAGGGATAACCAACTTTTAACTACTTTTCCCACTTACAACCAATTTACCATAAATAGTAAACTCACCACTTCTTGTTGCAACCACTTTATTATTTAATTAATTTATTTTGCAACCACTTTGACTAGGGATTCTTCTTTACAAATTTCTAGAAGATTTTGACTTCTTGTTGACCTTCTAGGGGATTCTAGATTACTCTAATGGTTTCTCCAAATTATCAAGGCCATATCTCCCTAACCATGAGGAACTATATGGCATACCACATATCATTGAAAAACAACATGACGAGCACTATCCATCCATACACATCTAATAACCTCTTGATCTATTATTCAACCTCTTTTATTCCACACAACTTCGGGCTTCATGACCACACATCTAATATTACTCAACCACTCAACCATTTGTACTTTACAAAGTGTATTCTTGTGAGGGATTTAACCATAAGGGGACCAATTTGGACTTTATCCATTTGGTACTTCCTACATAAGAGAATTCATGAGACTACCTTGGATATAAACCATGACATGACATCAATAATACAACTCCCTTTGGTGTCAACCTTGACATCAATGATGCAACTCCCTTTGGAATCAACCTTGACATCAATGAAAAAAAAATCAACCTTGACATAAATGAAAAAACATAAACCTTGACATCAATGAAAAAACATCACCATGCCACCACCTGACATCAAATATTTGACATCAATCCTTTGATATCAATGAAAACTTAGTACTATAATCTCCCCCTTTTACATTGATGGCAATACTTAGACATTGAAACAACCATTCTCATGCTCCCCTTATGATCATCACTCCTCATCAACATATCTATCTCTACACATTTGAAATAAATGGAAAATGGCATATCTCTTTCAGGATACTCCCAATGATTAAACTCTCCTTGGGATGCTCCCCCTATCTAAATTTCTTTGATATTTCTCTCATTACTTTCTCTCCCTTCATTTGAATAATATATCCTGCTAGAATCATACCTCTATAACCTACTATCATAATGAAATCGTAGGGGTTAAAATTCATTTCAATCTCAATTTTGAGCCATAACCCCTCCTCTCCCTTCAACGCGTTTTCTCCTTGAAGTGTTTCTTCTTAATGTCCATCAAGACTTTTTGTGCAGGGGACATATTACCTCCACAATTTTATTGTATGCACAATTAGCTTTAGCAGAAAAAGGAAGAAGTTCAAAGAAGTCCATTTCAGGCTTAAAATACAAGTAAGAAGACAAGTTTATCTTTCAATGGTGGATATCCAATCAGGAAAATCAGATCAATGGCATGTGGGAATTTGGGAGTCCAAAATTGTACAAAATATAATTCCAAAGAAAAGGCTCGAACAGAGGATAATTCGTTGATATTTAAGCGGAAATGTTGTAGCTGATCCAAGTGTTCAGGGAAATAAGATTTGGGAGTTTCGAAGTTTCGAAGTGCGTGAAACTCCCAAAGAGTTGAAGCACGAAGTCTCGAAGTAATCTGAGCCATAAAAAGATGAGGATGTGTGGAGACAGATCCCTCACTTTGAAGTTTGGTGCTCCAGACAATTTTGGGAGTTATGCATTGAAAAGTGCCAAAGTGCAGAAGTCTTGAAGAACTGAAGTCCCAAAGTCCCAACACACCAAAGTACCGAAGTCCCGAAGCATCCAAGTGTCGAAGTCCCAAATTGTCGAAGTCTCGAAGCACCGAAGTCCTAAAGTGTTGAAGTCCTGAAGCGTCGAAGTCTTGAAGCGTCGAAGTTTTCATGTCCCGAAGTGACGAAGTCTCGAAGCGTCGAACTCCCAAAGTGCCGAAGTGTTGAAGGCCCGAATTGAATATGGACCGTTGATATGTGAGGGCCACATGTCATCATATACTTAGTTCTAGTGGATTTACTTAAAGTAATATCCAAGGGACATATGGCATAGATCCGTGAACTCTGGATAAATGTCCAAAGTATTTCTCAACCGTCAATATCAAGGGGGAACGCATCATCACATCCATAGCTTTAGGTAAAAGCAGCTGAAGGCACAAGAGGTTTGGAGGCAGAGGAGGTTTGGGATTTGATTTTTTGAAGACCCAAAGAAGATCTAAGCCATCTTTTTGAGGGAGTTAGATCTGGTCTGTTGATGTGGTATTGTTCAATGTCAAAAGTATCTCCCTCCCCCCTCCAAGGCATAGTTTGGAAGATTCTAAATTTGGTGGGCGAATAAGCTTGGTAGTGGCGCTAAATCTAGCGGGTGCACCTAGATCGCATATCAGGACCATATCTATAGGCACAGTCTATTGTGGGGATGAAACATACTCGGGTGATAATTTTATTAAGTGGTCCCAAAATTGAAACTATGGTTTGGCGAAAGTGATACGTGGCAGAAGGCAGTGGATTGTAGGACCAAAAGAAGTGTGATTCCAAACCTCTTTTGACAACCCTCCAATCATGTGCTTATATAGTGTGATATCCAAGAGCACCATGTGGCCTCCCCCTGATCATTTAATCTCATTGATTTCCTGAGAGAAGGTAGTTAATGAAAGTAGAGATGATATTTGAAACCTCGACTCACTTCATAAATGGAAGGCATGGAAGGTCCGACCGTGGGGACTGAACCATCAACCTGTGGTACCCTTGTGGACAGATTTTCTTGTAGACCCATGCTAATCTGTGCTTGCTTCTGACAGAGGGATACATGCATATTCTGGCAGAGGACTACTCAGACGCAATGCTTTGAATGTAGTGATAATATCTCACTCTTGATATTCAAATATTTGTCTGAGTATAAATGTTTCAATTTGCTATTTTATTAAGGTCGTCAACTAGTTGAGTGAAGCTCGCTATTTTGTAATGTTTTTATGCCAGAATTGTTCTCTGGTTATGTATCAAATTTGAGACTTTAAGATTAATAGAATTTGACCTCTCTCATCTCTCTGTAAAAGTTGTGCTAAAACAATCGGGCATGGAGGATCCAATCGAGGGTTGTTATGTTGTTGTAATGTAGGTTTGATTAAAATAGTATCATGACCAGTTTTAGTTAGCACCCTTGTTATATTTTCCCTCTTACACTAAATGTCTTGGGAATGGAGGATCTAGTGGAGTTGTTGTAGCTACATTATGATGTAGGTTTGATCATTGTGTTGTTTTGACTTTGTCGTTTGGACATATTTAAGTGTTTGAAATTTGAGCTTAAGAGTGATCTTGAGTGTAAGTTTTTCTTCTCCAAGCTGCTTGAAAGCCTGATGCCCATAACAGTCTTGTCCACCTTTCTCACTAATTCTTCCCTCTGCACACACTTAAACTCAATTCACCCACTGAATTTAATGTGGCCCTCACTTACTTGTGCATTTCTTGTCCAGTTCTGTATTGAAACATCCTTCATATATTGTGTTTTGTCCTTTGACCTCCACTCATATAAAAACAACATCCACCAAAACATATGGTGGGTACTGGGCTTATCCTCCTGCAATATGAGGGTGACTCTCAATGATAACATAACCAATCATGTGAAAATGATTAACTCCCCCATATGGGTATGCATCCCCCTATATTCTCTACAAGATGTCATGTAATAATTGTGTAATTTGCTTCTGATGCAGATGTTGTTTCTCTACCGAAACACTAATCAAGTGACCAACTACATCAAGAATACCATGATCTTATATTCTTTTGATGATCCTTGGTCCTATCCATGCATCATACAATGATCCATTAATATGTACCATTACCATCATCAAGTTCATCAACCATGCACCAAACCAGTATCACCATCCAGTGCATCAACCATGCACCAAGCTTGTATCACCATAAGTGCATCAACTTGTTGATAGGAGAAAATGACCATCTGTCAATGGGAAGAATGAGTTTGGTCTGGGATTGTCTAAATAACCCAAGCCATTTGGTGTAACTTGTTCTCACGGTTTTAATGGCTCTGTTAGCCAATCTAAAGTCCTAAAAGAAGATAAACAAGAGAAATAAATAACTAACTAATTACTAGATACTGTATATTATATATGTACATATTCTCTAATATAACTATTGTAGAAGAAAATATACAAATATCACTTATGTACATCATTTACAAATTGCAAGTTTTAATCGAAACTTACAACATCAAATGAAAAAATTATTTATGTTAAGATGTAGATAAAGAAATCACATTTAAATGATTTCTATTTTCCTTTATGAATATAACTAATCTTGAATTAAATAAACTATGAAACACAGACGTGTGGGTAGTCAAAAGTTGAACCATACATTCTAGTTTCATTAATATGTAA
The DNA here is from genome assembly GCA_000966675.3 of Picea glauca. Taxonomy (NCBI): domain Eukaryota; kingdom Viridiplantae; phylum Streptophyta; class Pinopsida; order Pinales; family Pinaceae; genus Picea; species Picea glauca. Next base: position 811,267 of record JZKD02S1546100.1, read on the forward strand.
ATGAAAGAATTAAGAAATAAAAAAGAGCTAACCTGTTTGTTAGTTAGTGAGGTGTATCCAAGAGTCAATATGAGTGAAGAACATCCAACTGTCATGTCCAAGAGAGAAATTTGCAATGAACTTTATCATTGTTCTAAATAAATTCACAACATGCATTGGCAGTTTAGGTTTAATAACAGAGGAGGAAACACAAATATAACCCTGTGATCTTATAATTTCACATAATTGAAACAAGATAAATCTGAAAGTAACTTATGCATTTCATCATTCAATTAAAATTCAAGGATAAATCCACTCATTCTAATTGAAGATATGATCACAATAACTATATCTAGAGAAACAAATTATAGATGGTATTTATACTATAAATATCCCAAACATCATAGATCATTAACTCTAAAGCTATCAGACCTATTAATGTATTAGGATTAACAAAACCTAAATGAAAACATCATTAACAAAAGGGTAAAGCCAAAATTCATATATCATATATGTTGTTTCATTAAGTCTTGGAATCACTCGTCCATCTTCTGCCCTCAACCAAGATGACTTGCATTACAAAATATGGAGTATTTAAAGAGTATGTGAAAACTAAACTTCCTATGTTCTAAGATAGGATCAGATTTCAAAAAGATCTAAAAGTTACAAGTATAGAGGGCTTAGAGCCACTCAAGATCAAACTAAATCTTCTATCTTTATGATAACTTTCTCCTATTTACAAAATAAGAAAAAACAAAATAGTTGATCAACTAAGTCCAACATGCTTCATCCCATGAGATCAACTTCAGATACATCCCATCCTTTGTCACAACATTCAATTTTTTGAGAGGTGACGAATAGACTCTAGGGTATCTCACCCAGCTTCTAATTTTTAAACCACTTTTGACCAGTGAGAGGAAGCCCTGTTGTTTCACTTAGAAATTCTTCATTGATATTGAACTGAATATCACCGACCTTGGCTCTGCATCTGTCAAATGAAATGGAAAATTCTTTGGCTAATCGCAAGTTATAACCTTGGAATTTATTAATAAACATATCCCAACCCTGGCTCTTAAGATCCTAACTTGCATCATCATACATCAACAAAGTTTTGGAGTCATTTGGCTCAAATTGGATGACAGGGGCCATAAGGGTTTGAAAAGATGGTAAAAAAAGTGACCCAAACTCACTGTGGGCTTAAGCCATAGTAGCAACAGAGGAAATTCTGAGCCAAAAACAAAGGAGAAAAATGAGCAATCACACCAGCACGACCATAATGTAAGCATAAAATTTTCACAGACAAAATTCAAGCATATCTGGTGATAAACGTTTTGGATACAGAGCATAACACTAGACCTTGATTTTTCATGAGAGGCCTTTCACTTCCACTTGCCAGCTAGAAATGAGGTACGGGGTACGATCGTAGTGTGATCAATTCCCATGACATGTAATGGGTATATTTGATTTACAAAGGTTAAAAAATGGATATGTTTTTGCAAAACAATGCTAATCGATTCTTGGTATATTTACAAAGGATCCATAGTATAATATTACAATCCAAGAGCAACTCAAAATAAGTGTTTCATTGATATATGATAAGCTCAAAGCAAACCAACATATTAAAAGAGGTGTAAGCGCATTGACCCTTTTAAAGACCAAGCCTTAGATAAAATTGTAATACAATTTTCAGTTTTAATGCTTCATTCATTCTTTCAGTGATGAATGAAGCACAAAAACATGAGATAAAATTAAATAGGAACAATCAAAACATCCTCTTTACAACTGAATAGTCACCTTCAAAGTTGTCTTGGCATCATATATGCATTTACACCGACGAAGTTGTCATGGAATCATGAATTCATTTACCCGCTACCAGCAGATCTGTTCAGTATCTCGACGGTTTTACAAACACTTCCCACAACTCTCGAGAAATTATTTTCAATTTGACATAAATTTAATGATATTTAGAAGAGAGGGTTGATGCTGAAAATTTCAGTCTTCAAAACACTTGACATTTTCCAGCCTTTAAGTTTTTTCTTGATAACCTTCATTATGATATGAAATTAGTTCTCTGATGAAACTAATTTTTTAAGGAAAGGAAGGCATACTTGATTTTCTTTCCTCAAAAGAAGGGACAATGTAAAAATATTTAAAAATGGTTGTATCTTCTCATGATTATAAAATGAAACCAGAAAGACTATTTTGAACAGGAAGTTTCTTTTGCTAGACTGAGTTTAAAAAATTTACAACACTGATACTTTGAAACACCCTTGATTGTTTCTCTATGATGAGGTATTGTGGTTTCCTTTCATGAACTAAATGGTGACATAGACATAATTTTTTAAAAACAAACTGAAAACAAGCGAAATGAAAAGAACCAAGATGAAAAACAAAAGCAAAAATTAAAAATATTTACAAGCGGGTGGATCTGAAATCATCACGCGAAATATCTCTTGAGAGACTAAAAGAAAATAGAAAAATAATCATTAATATTAATGTATTCCTACTCATGGCACCTTGGGTTAGGGTTGAATTTACAACTCAGATTTACTTATCTCTTTACTTTTCATTTAAAAAATTTCATGATGGTACTGTGTTTTTGAAAAGTTGAGAGAAAGGGTGAAAGTGGACTTCCCTAACAGAAGTCATATTATGGTTCTCTTGGTGCACCCACTTGTTTTCATGACTACATTATTACGAAGATAAACATTTATAAATAAAGATAAAAGAAAACCTACTCCGGATCCTACTCTAAACTACTAAATAAATCAAAACGCTAAGTAAAATCGTATTTCCAATGCAACCACAAGTGCATCTTCAATCCTGCAAGGCATAGAAAATCATAAATTAGAATAAAAGAATGTAGTATTTGCATATACAAAAGAAATATGTCATTCTTACCTCCTATATATTCTTTTAAAAATAAAACAAGGACGACCTTACCATTCTTTTGAAACTTCTTTATGCATGAATCCTCCAACCATTCTGCAATCTAGTCATGATATGGGTCATAATGGCATGGAAGAGTGTAAGTAAGTCTGGAAAAATTGTCAATATTATGGGGACCTGACATAACCATCAACCAAGGCTGAAGTGCCCCATCCTCCTGACAATTCGCCAAGTGTTCATCAATTTATTCACATGGAGGATCTAAAACAATCATGTAATGCTTACTTCCTAGATATTTAGGTAAAAACAAAGCAAGAACAACTTTATCTTTATTATGAATATTTTTTCTATATGAATATTCAAGCCATCCTAAGATCCTATCATAGCAATTAGGAACACATCATAAGAGGATTCATGACATCTATTAGATCATTGGTTTGAATGCTTCCTTTGATGAGATTGAACCTTTCAAAATGTGAAGCATAAAAAATAAAATTCGAACTAATCAAAGAATGAATATGCAATGTAGAATATTTGATCTCCATAAGAATGAGCGCATTGTATTTTTCAAAAATGAATTGTGTAAAATCATCTTGTAACATGTCTTTTACCCATGTGATTGATGAAAGTGAAAGAGCATCGAATCCGACTTCATAAATGTTATGTTTTGAATTAGTTTCACCAAATTTTGGCATATCAAAAAGATTTGATTGTGGTGGAAAAGAGTAAGATACCGTGGTTAAAGCATTATGTCCCCCAAAATATAAGAAAATATCAGGATATAAAGAGTAAAAGTAATGAGAAATAAGAACATGAAAATAATCTCTTGAGCTATGATATTTAAAAATGGTATTCTCAAGACATTCCTCTTCACTTTCACTCTGTTTTGGTGATAAATTCTTCAACATAATATGATCATCTATATTTGCCTCCTATATGATAGATAAATCAAAAATTTCACAACAGACATCTAATCTTTCCTATGGATAAGGTATGATTTTTGGATGAAGGTTTAAGGTTTCTTCTTCCAATTGTAGATATACATCTCTAATCAGCTTCATAGGCATGTTAGAATTCTTAAGATGATTTTTGTCACCTAAGTGTTCTTCAATAACTGAATTTAAGTACTGATTAGAGAAAGGGTTAGAAGAATATGGGCATTCACCTTGACCCAACATCAAATATTCTTCCACGATGGTCAAAGGTTGAGCATACAATGATTCAGAGGAAAAACAAGTTTGATTGTCAGTAAGAACCTTTTCAATAGGTTCTACCTCCTTTGCCTATTCAAAAATTTCGGATGGATTCTTCTCGTCCCATGAACAAAGTTCTTCTCACAATTGAGTGATATTATTTGTAACTAGTTTGTCATTCATGATTGAACATGACTGGATGAAGGGGACATAGGCATCATAGAGGATATTTAGTATAAATGACATGTCATCAAGATTAAATTTACAAAGAACATGATGGATTCTTGTTGAAAAGCCTTCTAGAGATGAATTGACCTTGATTAGAAAAGTCTTAAATTCTTCACATAATTGATTGTAATCATAGATTTCAAAAGCATCTAAAAATTCCTCTACAAATCGAAACCAATAAAAAATGTGATATGCTGGAAAAGATTCAAACCAATGTTTAATCCGACCTCTAATAATAAAAGCGAACAATTTGCACAAAAATTTTAAATCAGAAATGTCATATTTGATGCATTTTCACTAGAACTTGTTAAGGTGGTCTTTAGCAGATAAATCACCACCACCATCAAAGGTGAGTTTGGATAAGAAAGAGACTGTCTTGTTGGGAACATTAGGTAATGAGAAGTGGAAAGCATGTTCAAACACAGTGATTTGGGGAGCCATGGGGAAGTTAAATATATTTGAGATAAAGGCTCCTACAAGGCCTACTTGTCAGTCAGTCCTCCTTCTAGCACCATTTGTTAATGGGCGAAAATGACCATCCATTAATGAGTCTAGTCCAGGGTTGTTTAAATAACCCAAGATGTTTGGTGTAACTCATTCTAACGGGTTTAATGGCTCTATTAGCCAATCTAATGTCCTAAAAGAAGATAATCAAGAGACACAAATAACTAACTAATTACTAGATACTATATATTATATATGTACATATGCTCTAATATAACTATTGTAGAAAAAAATATACAAATATCACTTATCTACATCATTTACAAATTGCAAGTTTTAATCGAAACGTACGAAATCAAATGCAAAAATTATTTCTATTAAGTAGATAAAGAAATCACATTTAAATCTTTTTTGTTTTCCTTTATAAATCTAACTAATCTTGAATTAAATAAACTATGAAATGTAGACGTGTGGGTAGTCAAAAGATTAACCATACATTATGGTTTCATTAATATGTAAATGAAAGAATTAAGAAACAAAATAGAGCTAACCTATTTGTTAGTTATTAAGGTGTATCCAAGCATCTATATGAGTGAAGAAAATCCAACTGTTGCGTCCAAGAGAGAAATATTCAATGAAATTCATGATTGTTCTAAATAAATTCAAAACATGTATTGGCAGTTTAGGTTTAATGACAGAGGAGGAAACACAAATATAACCCTGTGATCTTATAATTGCACATAATTACAACAAGATAAATCTGAAAGTAACTTATGCATTTCATCATTCAATTAAAATTCAAAGATAAATCCACTCATTCTAATTGAAGATATGATCACAGTAATTATATCTAGAGAAACAAATTATAGACATTATTTATAATATAAACATCCTATACATCATAGATCATTAAGTCTAAAGCTATCAGACCTATTAATGTATTAGGATTAACAAAACATAAATGAGAACATCATTAACAAAAGGCTAAAGCCAAAATGCATATATTTTGTTTCATTAAGTCTTGGAATCACTCGTCCATCTTCTTCCCTCAGCCAAGATGATTTCCATTACAAAATATGGAGTATTTAAAGAGCATGTGAAAGCTAAACTTTCTATCATCTAAGATAGGATCAGATTTCAAAAAGATCTAAAAGTTACAAATATAGAGGGCTTAGAGCCACCCATGATCAAACTAAATATTCTAACTTTATGAGAATTTTCTCCTATTTACAAAATAAGAAAAAGGAAGATAGTTGATCGACTAAGTCCAGCATGATTTATCCCATGAGATCAGCTTCAAATACATCCCATCCTTTGTCACAACATTCAATTTTTCAGGAGGTGACGAACATACTCCAGGGTATCTCGTCTAACTTTGAATTTTTAAACCACTTTTGACCAGTGAGAGGAAGCCATGTTGATTTTCTTAGAAATTCTTTGGTGATCTCCAACTGAATATCACCCACATTGGCTCTGCATCCATCAAATGTAAGGGAAAATTCTTTGGCTACTCACAAGTTATAACCCTGAAATTTATTAATAAACATATCCCAACCCTAGCTCTTAAGATCCTCACTCGCATCATCATACAACAACAAAGTTTGGGAACCATTTGGCTCAAATCGAATGATAGAGGCCATAAGGGTTTGAAAAGATGGTAACAAAAGCGACCCAAACTCACTGTGGGCTTAAGAGGTAGTATCAGCGGAGGAATGTCTGAGCCAAAAACAAAGGAGAAAAATGAGCAATCACACTAGTGCGACCATAATGTAGGCATAAGGGTTTCACACACAAAATTCAGGCATTCCTGGTGATAAACATTTTGGATACAGAGCATAACACTAGACTTTGATCTGTCATGATAGGCCTGTCACTTCCACCTTCCATCTAAAAATGAGGTACGGGGTACAATCGTAGTGAGATCAATTCCCATGACATGTAATGGGTATATTTGATTTACAAAAGTTAAAAAATGGATATGCTTTTGCAAACCAACGCTAATCGATTCTTGGTATATTTACAAAGGATCCAAAGTATAAGCTTACAATCCAAGAGCAACTCAAAATAAGTGTTTCGTTGATATATGATAATCTCAAAGAAAAATAACATTCATTAAAAGATGTGTAAGTGCATTGATCCTTTTAAAGACCAAGCCTTAGATAAAATTGCAATACAATTTTAAGTTTTAATGCTTCATTCATGCTTTCAGTCATGAATGAATCATGAAAAAGAGATATAAAAATAAATAGGAACAATCAAAAGATCCTCTTTAGAACCAAATAGTCACCTTCAAATAGAAATATTTACAGGATGAGGCATACGTAGCTACATGAATTGTCATTTGTCACTTTAAAAAGCAAAAATTATGTAGGTCTACCAACACAACTATGCATAAAACAACCTATCACAACAATCTCATCAACCAAATCAAATATATTCACCAAGACAAATCTCAACCATATTTACAATGTCACCAAGATGTTCATCAACCAAGACTACTCACAAACAACAACAAGATGTACCACAATCAAGATGTGCTTCTAAAAGTATATCCATACATATAAGCCACATCATCCATGAAGCATGTGCCAACAATACTATTAGCAGGTGCCTCTAGCAATGTACCAAACATGTGTCAATCATGCATCAACTATAGATCAAGCTATGAATCATCAAGATGTACCAACATCAACATACTGCACACTTCATGTATGTGCCAACTCATCAATACCAAATACATACACCAATATATCCAACAAATAGACCTCTAACAATACATCACAATACCATGAATGCTCACATCAAACCATGTGCCAAAACCTCTTTTTTATGTAGCATCAAGCATGTACTAACCATATATTAATATCACCAACAAATTCCTTTCACAATACACCTTAACATATGTCAATAGATCTCTCACATATACCATTCATGTACTACAACATATCTGCCTCAAAACCATTCACTATAGAAAGTATAACGCATCAATAATACCACTAGACATGTTCCAAGAATATGCCTCAATATATAAATGATATACCTCTAGCTAGTATTGCATTAACCATGATATACGTCATAAACAAAGTTCCATAACCTTAATGATAAGTACTTGTTGGATTTAAACTAGTGAACAAGTTTTGTAACCTCTGCGCTACTGACCCAGGGTTTGTATCTTCCAGGGTACCAACAAAGCCTAAAAATATCATCCCTTATGGTGAACCAGAAGGCAACACAATCCACAAAATGCACTATGCAGTCTCACCCGAGATAGCTTTTATGGGTGGATATAATACTCGGGTGTTTAGAGCCTAGGATTGAGTAGGAGATAGAGGATCTATGTTCTGAGCCTTTAATTATGATTTGTATTACAAACTACAGTTATTCCCTTTACTATTCTAACCATTGTGATCTCTTTCTGTATATGCAACACCAATTAACCAAACAATATATTAACTCATTCATTCATTACATTCAGCCTTTAACTGAAAAAATTAGACAAAGATATGCATGCATTCATCACCTTACATAGGTATTACCATGGTTCACCCCCTCCCGGGGCTACATCCACAAAGATTTGGCTCTTGGCTATGTTATTATGGTAGCTCTACAATTCTGGCACTTCTCTCTTACAACTCTCCTTAGATCGGGAAGATCTTTGTGAGGTGAACTAGATCGCACCAGGCTCCCCAGCATATGATCTAATCCTCAAGATCTACCTCCCACTCACTTGTTACAAAAAATAGTTATCTTATAAAAACGTTACATAAAACGAGTTGAACTTTATAATAGTAGTAAATCTCAACCTTCGCAAAATCTTTGAACTTCTTTTTTGATAACTACATATCCATATTTATATCTATCGGGATCTTCAATTGTTTAAAAAAAAATTCTTACAGAAACCCTAATTATATTGTTGTTAGGCCTTCCTTCTCCACATGCATTCGTTGCTTCCTTCCAACTATCACCTCCTTCTTGCATGTGCATGTGCTTTGCTTCTTTCCAATTGTCTCTTTCCTCCTGCACACTTTCTTTCCCATGATTTCTCTTCCAGTTGTCATTATTCTTCATGCATGCCTTCTTTCCCATTTCAGCCTATGATCAGGGGATCAAATTTTGCTCAATTTTCAAAGTGCTCAGAATGCGACAAAAACAGTCTCATTACGTCCGTCTCGTCTTCCTGATTTAAGTGGTATATTTAATTTCTCAAACAGATTCCGTATGGATAAGATATCGCGATCTGTTCACCAAGGCAAACAGGCAAAAATTTTGGATGCTGACTGTACCTGTCCATACAGTCCGTATAGTTTGTACGGTGACGTGGCAGGGTCATACCATCCGTACAATGACATTTCAGGTGGATGATGTGGCATGCTTTCATTGGTTGATGGTTATAGAATCAAGGAATGACACATGTCATTGGTGTCCAATGATGTGAGGACATGTGGCCCAATCCATTGGCCTAACGTGTCACTCATTGACTGGTTGATATGGTTATGTAAAACTAATGGAGGCCGCAGGGTTCAACCCTCGGACATCCCATAGCACAAACCTTCACAAGCCTCCGCTAACCATTATGCCGCCCATTGTTCCTTGTCATATATGTCAACGCGATTCTATTTAAGTTTGAGTGTTGTGCTAAACGGAAAGGGGGACGGGTCGGGGCCTAGCCCCGACCCGAGGTTTCATTCCACACCATATAACCGTGTTATACGTGTTTGCATGTGGATATATATAACAATGAAACAAAGTTTGTAACTATATATTAAAATGTGGTGCAGTTATAACATATGCCCACAGGTTTTGATATGGCCCACGGTTCTTTTATATATATTACATATGACCCCGAGTTGGAGCGCAGAAGTCGGTTTACAATATTTTCAAATGGTTAAACCACCTTTTATCCACACGCGAAGTCACATGGCCATATGCCCAGCTGCCGAGACGGTTAGGGGCTGGCGCGCCCTTAACCGTTCTACGGTTTGCACCGTTGGTGCGGTTGTGCCCGGTGCTAGGTTTTTGCGCTTAAAAGAGCATGTGAGCCAAGTTCATGCAAGGAGGGTGAGAATTGTAGAACCAGAGACAACAAGCTTTAAGAGGGAGACTTCCAGGAGGCCTAACTTCTTCATTTTTTGACCGATTGAGGTGCCGAAAGAGCCCAAATAGGGGTTTTGGGACGTTGGGAAGCCATTGGAGCAGTAATTTTGTCAATTTGAGCATTGTAAGACATGTTTTTGAGCATTTTTGAGCAATTAATAATAATGATCCATTGGAAGCTGGACGAGGGTATGTAGCCCAGAAGAGGGGTGAACTCCTTTATCAATTGTTGTGCACATGTGTTTATGTTCAATGTTTTATGTTGCTGTCTATGTGTAATTTACATAAGTAATCCTTAATTTATGTGTTGCAAACTGATCATATTGCTTTAAACACATAACATTTCACTTGCAATATGTTTTCAAGTTTTTCAAATCTTCTTCATTTTTAGATCAAGTTGGTATCACAACACTGTTTTTGAAGACTTGATTGTTTGCAAGTTTTGTTTCTGATGCTCACAAGGTTGAAACTCACAAGAGGAGAAGGTCAACTTGTGGAGCCAAGTTCTTATCCGATAAGGAGGAAGCAATTTCATTCACCGCAAGTTGCAGAGAGACATTCAACAAGCATGGGTCATGCAGAAGATCATGAACATGTTTCGGCTGAAGAGGAAGATTTTAGATAGACTATCATACAGTTGAGAGATATGATGAAGGTCATGATGGAATGGAACATGTTGTCATAGGGTGAAGGCTCCAACCCTTCAATGCATAAGGGAGGCGGTGGTGACAAGACTCCAAACAGAGATGGAGGGAATGGTGCTTCTCCACCACCCTCTCCTCTATCATCATCTTCTTCTTCTTCTTCTACCAATTCGAAACATCTTCCCAATGGACATGGTAAAACTCCTTCTCAAATTCCTTCATTAACGCTTGATATAAAATTTGAGTTGCCACTTTATAATGGAGAAGTTAACGCTGAAAAGTTAGATAACTGGATATGTCAAATTGAAGTCTATTCTAGAATACAAAAGATTCAATATGATGAAACCAAAATTCAGTTAGCTTCATTAAGATTAGATGGTTCAACACTTATTTGGTGGGAATCTAAGACACTGGAAGAAATGAAAAAGAATGGAATTTTTTTTCTTTCTTGGAATGATTTCATAATAGCAATTAAAAAACAATTTTATCCATTGGCTTATAAACAAAAGGCAACCATGGAATGGAAAAATTTTAGACAAGAAAAAGGAGAGAATGTACAAAGTTTTACTCAGGAATTTAGGAGAAGAGCTTTGGTTTTGGGAGTTGATTTGTCTTTGCAAGAAACATTGCTCAAATCTATTGGTGCTTTGCATATTTATTTGAGGCATACTATACTTATGTTTAATCCCACGAATCTAGATGAAGTTTGTGTACAGGCTACTCATTTGGAAGCAAGGGGAAAGAACGATACCCATGAGGGTTTCAAGAAGACATACAGCCAGGGAGACAAAGGGAAGAAGAAATTCAAAGGCAATGGCAGGAAGAATGCTACTATGAAGAAGGAAGGAGAAAATTTCACATGTAAACATTGTTCAAAGGATGGCCATGATGAAGACCACTGTTGGAATCTTCATACTGAACACAGACCCAAAATTTTTAGCAACAACAACAAAGGGAAGTCAAAGACTATTGCGACTGCTTTGCAAGACTTGGGTTCAGATTCTGGTGATGAGACAAAGATCACAACGATGGGTTACCAAGGTAATAATTATGTTGCTAGCACTAGCTCTTCAAGTAATGCTAATGTTGATGTAACTCAACAAGAGAAAACAAGAATTGAAATTTTTTATATAAGGGTTATTTCAAAACATACTAAGATAGACACGTTATTTGATTCGGGGTCACAAGCAAATCTTATTTCAGAAGAGACTATTAAGAAACTTAAGTTGGAAACAAGTCCAAATCCTAAACCATAGCCTCTTGGTTGGATATGTGATAATCCTAAGTTACAAGTAACCAGGAAGTGTAAACTTAGGTTTGCTATAACTGCCAATTTTGTTGATGAAGTAGAGCTTGATGTGATTCCGTTGGATATATGTGGCATTGTTTTGGGAAG
>JZKD02S1546100.1:830770-847137 GCA_000966675.3 Picea glauca
TGCGTGGTGGGTGCTCGACTGTCCTTGTACAGATTCAGTTGTCTCTCAGTGATCATTCCTCGAAGGTATACACCTACTAGATATCTTAACTATAAAGCTCCACCATATGTTACTGATTTTACCTCGTATGGTCCTAACTAATGCATTCTCATCTTTCCTAGGTGTTGAAACAATTTGATGTCATAGAGAAATACTATATATCCTCCCGTGAAATTCATCTTCTTAATGTGTCAATCGTGCCTTTCTTTGTCTCTGGCCTTCTGCACTTGTTGATGGAATCTCACTAGGATTTGAGCTTCCTCCATTGATAACAACTGATGAAATATTTCCTATATCACGTCGCGTTTTGTCATTTGTGTGATAGCGGCTACGCGTAAGCTGGGTACTAAAAATTCCAATGACACTACTGCTTCTTGGCCATAGATGAGCTTGAATGGTGTGTGCCCTGTCAACTTATTACATGTCGTCCTATATTCCCATAATACTGCTGGTACTTTGAGGTCCCAGTGGTCTCTGTTGACATTACAGATTTTTGTCAATGTGTTTTCTAGAACTTTGTTGAAGGCTTCTACTGTGCCATTTTCCTATGGGTGATATGATGTGATTTTCTGGTGGTGAACTTCAAATTATTTGAGCATCGCGTGGATGGTGATATTTATGAAGTGCGTGACTTGATCACTCATCATAACTCTTGGGCACCCAAACCTAGTAATTACTTGTTCGAATAAAATGTGTGCAATAGTCTATGTGCTACAGTCCTTTAGTTGTGTGGCTTCCGCCCATTATGTTAGGTATTATGTCGCGGTCATGATGTATCTTGCCCCTTTTCTTTTGGCTGGTGGGTTAATAGGTCCCACAAAGTCTGTTTCCCATTTATCAAATGCTTGTAATGTCACTTGCGGTTGCAATGACATCTCATCCCTTCTGTTGGGTTTTCCTACCCTTTGATAGACATCACATCCCTAACAATATTCTTTCTAGTCCCTATGGATCATTGGCCACCATAGTCCTCCGTGGTAGATTTTCCTATATAATGTCCTCCTGCTAATCCCTCATGGGCTTCTACTAAGATCCTTGGTTGTTTGTGCTCTAGCACATACCTTCATAAAATGCTATTTGTGCCTATTTTATATAGATATTTTACAATCAGTTGATAGTTGACTACACGGACTACCAAGTTCTTCTTCTGCGTGGTGGTATAATCTTGCAGTGCGGTACCCATGCCCAAGTATTGGATGATCTATGGGAAGTAGTCATCAACAATATGTACCAAGAATAGTTGTGCATCTATAAAGTTGTCTTCTAAGATTGTGGGTTCTTCTCCATTTGTGACCCATGATAGGTGGTCAAGGCCTGCATTTAGTTTTCTTAGTTTGAGGATTACTTCAAAGTCAAATTCCTAAAATAACAGTAACCATCAACAGATTCTCCCCCCCAACACTAGCTTGTTGACTAGGTATTTTAGATCTGAGTGATCTGTAAACATCTTAAATTGTTTTCCCAATAGGTAGTGTTTGAAATTCTAAAGTGCATAAACCATAGCTAGTCCTTCTCGTTTCGTTGTGTTATAGTTCTATTCTAAGTCAGATAGTTTTTTTCTTGCAAATGGTATCGGATGATCCCAGTATCCTTCTCCTGGTTACACTCAGATAACTCCCATTGCTATCGTTGATGCACCTACATGCACATGGAATGTCTTTCCCCAGTCCAAAAATACTAATATCGGTGCAGTGACCATATTTTCCTTTAGGGTATCCAAACTATGTTGGCACTCATCGTTCCATTGGTACATTGTATCCTTCCTTAGTAGTTTTTCCATTGGTGTTGTGATCTGCGCATATCCTTTGATAAATTTTCGGTAGTATTCTGTGTTTCCTAATGTCGCTCATAGGTGATAGACTGTTTTTGGCGCTAGTAAATTAACGATGACGACGAACTTTGCCGGATCAACCAATAGTCCTAGTTTTCATACTATATGGCCCAGTAGTATCCCCAATGGTGTTCCAAATATACATTTATTTATGTTCAGTGATATCTAACACTGTCTGCATCACTCTAGCATCAAGCGTAAGACTTCCACATGGTTTTTCAACAGACTATAGACTGCCCATTCATCCATGTATACTTTGAGAAATTGGTGGATGAATTCTTTAAATGCTGTGATAACCACTCTGGAGAAGATTTCTAGTACATTCTTCAGTCCAAAGGGCATGATTGTATATTGGTAATATCCCCATTATGTCACAAATGTGGTATTGTATCTATCCTCATGTGCTATCTTAATCTAATGGTAACCCGAAAATCCATCATTGAATGAGTAAGCTTCGTGTCCCCCCATGTTCTCTAGCACTTCATCCATGAAGGGTGTACGGAATGGGTCATGTAGGAAGGCATCGTTCAACTTCCTCAAGTCGATGCATATCATGATCCCTCTTCTTTGTTTCTTGCCATGTAGGACCATCGGGCTTATCCATTCTGATTCCTCATCTGGTTTGATTATGCCGACTTCGAGCATTCGTTCAATATCCTCTTTAACTTTTTGTTTGTATATAGGATTCAGTCTACATGGTCACTTCCTAATCGGTCTCACTTCGAGCCTGAGAGGTATTTTCATTTCTCCCAATTTTCCTGTTATACCCTTCATTTCTATGAATGTTGTAGGAAATAAGTCGTTGTATTCGCACAACAATTCTATGATGCTTTATACTGTTGGTTCGTCTTAGTAATCTCCAATGCTAGCCATTTTGGGATGTTCAGTTGTACCGATGTTAAATTTCTTCACCTTGATTAGCATGGAAATAGCTTCATATTGTATTTGTGGTCCCTTCACGTCTCTTTTTCCTTCTACTTCTGCAATCTGAATGTCGTGTAGGTCCTCTTCATTCGATATTTCCTCCTGTACTTGGTAACATGACAATAGTTCCTTGACTGTCTATTTATTTCGCTACTGCTCTTCGGTGATAAGTTCTACTTCTGGCTCTTCAATGAATATGAATCCTTCGATTTGTTTTAGAGCTTCTTCGATGTTGGGGTTCTCATGCTCGAATGAGAAAGTGGTGGTAAGTTTCTGTTGCAATATCGCCCATGTTGTAGTTTTGTTTCACGGTTCTTGATCTGTATGCCAGTTTGCTAGTATGCCTTCTCATGTATGAATAAAGTGGTGAGGCCATTCCTCTGGTGGTGTCAATTTCCACAACGTTTCGCACTCCGCCAAGTGTTTCGTTGGTGTCCCTAATCCTTCATATTTTTGTTGTTTGCTGTTTTTTTGTGTTCAATCGAACCTTATGTGGAGTAGCCTCTTACATTGGTACTAGATTGTGATGGTCTCCTTGTGTGCATCCCACCATCTGGTGGATGTGGCCTTGAGTGCTAATTCCAATGCTAGTAGCCTATGGTTCTCTAGTACTTCATCTTCATATTATGTCAAGAATGTTTCCAAATCATTATTCCATGAAAATTGGTTGGTTCTGTGATTTCTATGCATATCCATCGTACCTCTCGGTCTATTCATTCACATATTCTCGTGGATACTTCATGTATTCTCTGCTGCCAGTTTTCTAGCCCGGTGTCTAAATCTATAGCACATGAAGTAACATTGCCCCTACTGAGTACCCCATCTGCACTTGGGTTTACATAATCCCGTTCACGCATAGTTTTTCTGTACAACTGGACAATTTCCTCTAAGTCTAGGCAAGTGGGTTCTACGAACCTTTCCCCTTTTGATGGATCTAGTTGTTCCATAACCCTGTAATCTATGGATTCAAATGTTATTTTTCTTGTCTTCAAATTAATTATGGTCTTGTTTTCAAACACCCAGTCCAGACCGAGTAGCGTCGGGTATGGTGTTGTGCCATCTACTATTTTGATGAATTCAAAATCTTCTTTGGTGTGCACACCATCAAGATCTACCGTTATGCCCTTTAGTGTCACAATTGGTAGGAACCTATGTTGGGTTTATAGTTTTAATTTGCCGTTAGAATATCCCAAGGTTGGGTCTCCCATGCATTGCAAGGTTTTCTTGGGTAACACATTCATTTCAGATCCTAGGTCGAGTATGATATCTCCCATATTGAAATCCCTAATGTTAGCATTCAATCTGAATTCCCTACTTGTTCTTATTCTTGTGTGTAGGTGATTGACAATATTTAGTTCTATTTGTTGTTCTGGCTCATTTCTATGTTTCTCTAGGATGTTTTTCAATATTTTCACAGATGAAGGATCACTTAATATTTTGATGCATGACTGCAAAAATTCTTTGATAGTACTTACTTGTCCCTTGAGTGGCATTCCTTTGGTATGATCCAATGATGGAAACATTTCATATTCTAGGGCTTTGTGGGTTGGTTTCATAGTAGAAGATAACGCTATGTCCTTCTTCTGAAATTCTTGTCTAGCTTCCTTGAAAATATCCTTTTCTTTGGGTGTGTTGAACTACTTCCTTGGTTCAATGTTCTTCCTTACCCATTGGTTCGGTGCAGGTTCTTGTCGAGTTGTTTCGTTTCCTATATTTGTTCCTCTATGGGTGACTATGTTGATGTTTCGTCCATCCTCCCTTCCTTCATCTGAAATCCATTGAACATTCTAGTTGTTCTGGTTCCTTTTTTCCTGAATCTTTACTAGTAGTGTATTTCATTCCTCTGTCTCATGATCTGATGCATGATAGTACATATAAGTTGTTGGTGGAAGTGGGTGTTCCCATGCATAATGTCCCAATTGTTGACAACTGCGACATGTGACTAGCACTCTGCCACATCCGGAGCCTCCTATAGCTCCTCCTCCTCCTTGATAGCATGCTCTGTCCCCTCTTGGAGCGTTATATTGTGGTGCCTGGTTGTACTGCATGGTATTATACTAGGGTTGCGTTGGGTTGTACTATGGCTGTGTGTTGTTGTATGGTTGTTGCGCAGTGGTGTACTACTATTGTGCATTATTGTATGGAGTTGGGGCTTGATTGAAATATGGAGCTACTTGCCCAGTCATCATTTCAGCCTGTACCTTGTAGGTGTCCGATGTTCTCTCCCACATCAACTCCATAGTTTTGCAATCTTTGTCGTCATGGCCTACTGAATTACAAAAAGTGTAATAAGAATTCTTTAGAACTATATGGTACTTATGCATCATCGTCTAGTGATAAGGGTCATGACCCAGTTTCTTGCATATTTGAGACCACAATCCTCCCTATGACAGTGGGTTTGGCATGCCTATTGCTATATACTGTGCAAATGTTGGACATTCAATCTTGTGGTGTCCTTCTGTCCTGCATGTGGTGCAACAAACAGATTCTCGTTTGTCCTTGTTCTTGTTTTGATTCAGTTGAAATCTCAGGTTCTTCAAATCCTCCTTCAATTCTTCAATAGCCAGGTCTGTCTATTACAAGGCTTCCTATAGCGCTTCGGCCTGCATCTGAAACTTCTGTTGTCATAAGGCGTATTTTAGGTGTGGGAGTAGTGAGTTGAAAAACAAATGTCGGTGCTACATCTTAGTCATAAGGTATTTTAACTTTCCCTTCAATCGCTTAAATATTTGGTCAATCTCCCATACAGACTCTCCTAGTTTCTGTCTGATCTCGATCATTTCATTCATGTACTGGTCCTCTAAGATCAGCTTCTGGAACTCATTAATCAATAGATTCTTGATGTCTTCCATTGTCCTCATCATCCCAGGACCATTGTTTATGTCTAGACTCATGTACCAGTCTAGTGTGTAGTCTCTCAATGTGATCGCTAGTTGCACAAGTTTGGTATCTTCATCTGTGATCTGTTTTACCTCCCAGATCTTTGCAAAAATAAACAAATGCTTCTCCGGGTCTTCTGTTGCTTCTCCTTAGAATTCTGGTAATTTGATCATGGGGTCATGTCCTGCCATTCTAAAGTTGAATTTCTACCTCCATCGAGCGGTGTAGATACTTGGTTAGTACTGCCTAAACTGGCTCTTCCATTTGTTGCTCCTATGGTAGATGTGAATCTCACTATCGAAATTCTTCTGAACTTCGGTTGTCTAAACGGTGATGTTCTTTTTGGTCTATTATTCTCACATGGGTTTATGGGTTCCACACTGACATTAATATGGAAAGGATGGCTATCTTATCCTCCTGTTCTTTGGCCTCTTATTTTCCTTTCATAGGTTGCATATAGGATTTCCTCAATCTTCTCCACAACCCGGAGATCCTCTACCTCTTCTTCATCACTTTCCAAGCCCTCCCTCACGATTACAAATCTTTTCTTGGTATTCACATTATATTGGTAGGGTACTCTGCTACGCATCATTCTAGGTGATGCCAATATCCACTTAAGCTGGTCATCATCCATCAATATCGGGTCCAAGAATTCCTCTTCCTTTCCTTTATCCTCACCTTCGTTCCTTTATCCTTCCTTTTGTCAGTTCTTCCCCCCCTTCCCCCATGCATGCAGGGAAGTTTATCTATCTATTTTCATTATCATTACACCTTTTTTATATAACAATATTTTAATAGAAGTATACAATGATTGAATGTACCTTCCGTGGGGTCTGCATAGAAATTCTTGCTCTGCCGCGCTGTATGACTTTGCTATGACGACTACAAATTCTATGATGAAGCCTGCCACCTTACTATCAAGCCAAAAGTCGATTGCACAGGTGGATTTGTTGTTCACCTCTTGTAACTACTCAATCTATATTGGGGTCCAATCTAGTTGTCTGAGTCGGTTCGTCGCGTGGTTATCTTTCAACCTTAGTATCCACTCTTGCAATAGGTGAGGAAAATCACAGAAAAATACTTTGGGTAAATCCGTAAACACGTATTTATCCAGATATTTGCAAGGCATCAGGTCAGGGTTTCTATTATCTTTCTAGAAAAACTCTAGCTCTTTAGTTCCCAACTAGCCTTCAATTTCTTCTTTCATGGGGTTCCACGGTCTCAACCTTCCCTTCTAGTGGCTCAGTGGTCTTCTAGTTTCACTCATTTTTTCCCTCATGTAATCTATCTCATATACTCGGTCCTTTCTTATTCCTCTTACAATGACAACATAACCATTTGTTGGATTTAAACTAGTAAACAACTATGCACTACTGACCCGGGGTCCATATCTTCTAGGGTACCAACAAAGCTTAAAACTATCGGCGCTTCTGGTGAACCATAAGGAAAAACAACGCACAAAATGCACTGTGTAGTATCACCCGAGATAACGTTTATGGGTGGCTATAAGACTCAAGTGTTTACACCCTAGGATTGAGTAGGAGATAGAGGATCAGTGTTCTAAGCCTTTAATTATGATTTGTATTACAAATTACTATTATTCCCTTTACTATTCTAACCATTGTGATCTCTTTCTTTATACACAACAACAATTAACCAAATAATATATTAACTCATTCATTCATTCCATTCATCCTTTAACTAACAAAATTAGACAGAGATATGCATGCATTCATCACGTTACATAGGTATTAACGTGGTTGACCCTGTCCCGAGGCTACGTCCACAAATATTTGGCTCTTGGCTCTCTTATTATGGTAGCTTTGCAATTCTAGTGCCTCACACTTACAACTTTCCTTAGATCGGGAAGATCTTTGTGAGGCGAACTAGATCGCACCAGGATCCCTAGCCTGTAATCTAATCCTCAAGATCTACCTTCCGCTCACTTGTTACAAAAAATAGTTCTCTTATCAAAACGTTACATAAAGAGAGTTCAACTTTACAATAGTAGTAAATATAAACCTTCAAAAAATCTCCAAACTTCTTTTTTGATACTTGCGTATCCATATTTATATCTATCGAGATCTTCATTCGTTTACACAAAAACTCTTACAGAACCCCTAACTATATTATCGTTAGGTATTCCATATCCGCAAGCGTTCTCTGCTTCCTTCCAACTGTCACGTCCTTCTTGCATGCAGGCGTGTTGTGCTTCTTGCCAGTTGTCTCTTTCCTCCTGCATGATTAATTTCCCATGTTTTCTCTTCCAACTGTCATTCTTCTTCATGCACACCTTCTTTCCCATTTCGTCTTGCCTCCAACAGTACTTAATATAACCAAAAATTTTCATTAAGAGAAATTCCTCAATCAACACACTAGGGTTTGTACCATGCCTCCAAGATGGGCCTCACGCATATACTCCAAATCTAAACCATATATCATCACCATACATTCATCAAAAAAACATACAAGTATACCTATAGATTTGTTGCTGACCTATAACTTCAGACCTATGATAACCTGTACTGTACAATCAAACCATGTTGCAATTCATTCGTACACCTCTTTTTTTTCAAGACTTTACCTCATGTACATGGATTTTCTTCAGACAAATCACATATGCATGTGACCTTTCTATAAGTGACCTCACGTAAACATGCAATTGTTCTGACAGGAGACCATGTATGCCTAATAAAATATTAAGCTTTCCTCATTCTTTATGCCTTCATTCATGTCTGGTTGTTCAATATTCTTCATCCACTTCTGACCGTGTCTTATCTTCTGAGTACTTTTACTCTGAGCTTCCATCCTTTCAACATTGTCTTTCTTTGATGTTGTTCTTTCCATATTATATGAAGCATTCCTCATTGACTTTCTCATGGAATCCCAAAAATCCTAGGATTTGTGGCCAAACCCACTATAGGTGTAACATCTCATGGTGTGACAATGTTTAACAATGTGTCCCACTAGATTACATCTCCAACATCTTAAGATTGTTGGAAGATTGGTTGTTGTCATTGATGTAAACCCTAGTCATGGATTTTGGACTGCAAGATTGATGAAGGTATTTGGACATGAAGGAAAATGCACATGTAGATACAATACCCATGGATGGATAGTACACATCATGTTTTTTCTAGTGGTATGTGGCATGTCACGTGGATCCTCATGGTTGAGGAGAAATGAATTTTTGAAGATGCCAAAGTGAATTGAAGAAGGAAGTACATGTAGGCCCTAAAGATAATTAAAGAGAAGAATTACAAAATAAGAAATTGTCTGGTCGGGCCTAATGTTAAAAGGAAGTGACATAAATGGAATAAATAAATATCATTATACATTAATTTGATGCATAAGTCGAATTTGAGAGGAAATTAGAAGTAAAGAAGGCCAGATTTCAAGGGAGGATGAAGTCTTTTGGTGATGTGTTCTAAGGTATGCTATTTTCATATCATCTTACCACTTTTGATATAACTTTTTTTCTAGAACGATTCATATGGTGAACTATCTATGCTATTGAGAAGACATATCAAGGTACCTATGGCAAAAAATTTAGATCTTGATTCGCTATAATTATGAAGATACACTCTGTGGAAGATAGGGTTTGTGACCAGTCTTGAAGCTAGTCAATAAACAGGTGTTGCAGGTAAAACATTCATAACTTCGTCATCGAGAATCCAAATAATGTGGGACAAATTTCATTGGAAAGAGTATGGCCTTTAGTTTCCTGTATGAAAGTTTTAGAATCGTATGTTAAATATTGAGCGCAGGGAATTCTATACAACTCCGGTCTCCTGAATAAACAAAAATTGAACAAGGTCTACCATTCTCTCTATAACTTCTTTTTGGGGAGGATTCAAGGAGTGAAACTTGGAGGAGTCTCAGAGAATACATTGAGTAATATTATCTACATGATCAGAGTACTCCAAGAATTAAAGAATTGCAGAAATTAAGTAAGTCTGAGGAAGCATTATCAGGTTCTATGTGATGATTGGTTGATGGTGATGATTTAATGTAAAGTTTTATTAGATCTCATATATTATTTGGTGGAAGGAAGGGGAAAGGATGGAGATTTCAAATCTCTCTTGATATTGGAGGATCGTATATTCCTCTTGGAGGTTTATCCTTCCATTTACACTTGGAATCTGTAGCTACCTTTGGAAGTCATTACTTCCCTTGAACAATAACTATTGAGTATTTCTCATATATTGTGCATGGTGTATTGTGGTGTATTTTTGTAACTCTTATACTATTGTTCATTTCTCATTGGATATAATTGAATGGGTTAAGTATAAATTGAAAAAGGTTTTAAATTGTACTTGATACCGATTGACCCCCCTCTCAGTATCAACAAAGACGACATTGAATCTTACAACAAGTTTCCTTACATAGTGTCTACAATCCAAAATTTTGTTACCAAATTCATTACATGAGAGTACATGACCATTGAAAACATTTATATTCCTTTTCTTTTATGTCAACCTTGAATGTATCTCTCTTCTAAATTTTCTTTAAGGCATGTTGAGGAAAATATATGAATGTATCTTACTCGAGCATTTTCAAATATTGCTTCACTAAGGCAAGATAGCCGGGAATATTACCCTATGTTTATAGCCTCAAAACATGTTTCCCAATCCACAAGTATTAGTTACAAGGGCTTAGGATGATTATTTTAAATAAATGATTGTTGCAAAACATAACATTTTTATATAATTTTCTGAATATAAGAGATTGAAAAAGTAAACGTGGAGATCAAAAGAAAAAATACCAAGTCACATATTAACACTGATGAGACAAAATATCAATAGCTTTATTTCACTCCAAGAAATCAAAAGAATAATTCTCTTTACAAAATACCTGTGGGGGAATGGACCAAGGTCAAACTTAGACATTCCCGATGAAAACCATACAAAAGGACTCTGACAAGAGGTAAAAACTGAACTTTAAAATCTGGATTAGCTTGCCACAGACTACTGCCCACTTGACTTTGCACAATATCCTTTATCAGTCATGAAATATAATTCATAAATAAACAATTCTACACAGATTATCAAAGATAGATCAACACCTCTGAAACAATCATTTGAATGATATGGTTCAACTTTGAACCTTGATCTCTACAATAGGACCATGCTATCACAAGATAGAATTAGGATTTTAATGAATTGAGGAATGAATGAAAATTGAACTATCACAATAAAACTCAAGAGAAAACCTTAATATGTTTTCTCCTTCTATTATCCCCTTGTTCTTCCTTCTCATCTGAATTTTATGCATTCCAAATTAGTTGAAGTAGTTCAACTACCTCATTTAGTTAAGTTAACTAAAAAATCAACTAACTTTTAGTTTCGGGGGAGAATTAATAATAATAATAATAAGGGTCTTTTATTAAATAATAACTAGTAGGTAGGACCCCTTATCACTCCCTTTTATTTCTTAACAAAAATAAGCATAACTAGAAAATCAATCAAACATATCCCTCCTTGTGGCTCCCATAATCATTTCTATAATTTGAAATTTAACTATCAGAGATATTTCAAATTATATCAAAACAAGTAAATATCAACAATATCCAAAAATAGTTTGTTTTCCAAAACTTTCAGCAGTCCATTGTCCTCAATAAATCAATAATAAAACATAATAAAAAATTGTATTTGCCACTTTGAGAAGTAATTTTTCCTTTGTTTTTATTATCCCCTTTTGACATCCATGAATTGGCCCTAGGTTGGGTAGAACCTTGAATATTTATCTCACTGATGACATGTGAACAATCATTTCTCAAGTGCATATGACATGATACTAACTTGGCTAAGTCACTTGAAGGAGAGGAGGGGGAAGAAACAACTTTTCCTTTGTCATTCATATGGTGGGCTTTGGTTTTGAGTATTTTTCTTGCATGGGAGGAATATATAGGTGAGTGTGCATGGGTGATTTGAACATTTCGGTTAACGGGTGGAGGAGGAGGAGGTAAAGACAAATTTGGCCAACCACGATGGTGGGAGACTGTTGGGCGAACAATCACCTATCATCCGTCATTCTCGGGAGCTTCAGGTTGCAAAGACACATGAGGGGGCACAAGGATACCAATAACATTATGGGGATAGAAGGGAGGCCTCTTTGGTATAGGTTGGACTACCGCTTGTCCAATCTAATTGAAAAATCCATCTTGAAAGAGTTGGTTTAAATCTTGAGGATCTGCATCAAAATGTATTGAGAATCTGGGCCTTCTAGGCCCTATGCTCCAATTTCCTCTACTTCTATTGTTTTGACCATGACTTCCCCTACTAAAGAAGCTCATCCTGTATGCAACAATTATTAGCAACTAGCTCTTAAACAGACCATACATGAAATTCTCTTAATATGAAACAAAGTTTCACTCAACAATCACATCAAACCCATGCAATTGAATCCATAAAATTTATCTAATAATTTTCAAATGAGAAGGGGGTGAAAAAGGGTTCAGGGATATATGAGAGAATTGTATTAAGCGAAAAAGTCATATCATGATCAGGAATAAGAACACAACTACTACTCAACAATTAATTAAATACTTGACTGTGCAATGATATCAAAACATATCAGTTGCCATCTATCTCTGTGTCATTTAATTATCACTGTCATATAGAGTTTTAATTTAATTTTAGTGAACAGGGTGTGAAAGATGAATTTGGGATCGTGAGGGGATTTACAATGAGAGGGTATTAGATGTATATTGTTTATAAAATAAATTAAACTAATCAACTATCATAACTCTGTTTCAAATTTAATCCAAAAAGCATCCACTTTCCAGATCAAAACATCGATTGTTCCTCAAATTCATACAAATTGCTTACTGTCCAAAACAATTTTAATTTCCCAAAAATATTCAATCTATCACAATTAGTGTGTTATGACTTATGCAAAAATTTCCAATTCAACAATAACAATACAACCATTCGAGCCACATCACTGCAAGTGTTAACGTTGATCTCTTCTTTTCAAATAAACAAAATAAGCACATTGATCCTTTTTATCTATGCCCAATATTCATCCTTGGTAATAAACCATAATACACCCAATATAAACAATCAACTATCATTTCCATCTAATAAAAATTGTGCTAGATTTAATTACCCACAAGTACCTTTTCAAATCTAGACAGAATCGAAGCACATTTAATGCGTCCATCATACACACATGTCTTCAACTTATAATTGACACAATCTTAATTTGCCAACAACAGTCAAGCCAAAAAAATGTAACCCTGAGCTTGATCTTTGTATGAATAAATATGTATAGATTTCCTTTTAAAACAATCATAGTTTGCACGGTGATTTCAATAAGATACATGAAGAGAATAGAATGATGTTGACACACATATATCCTTTATAACATTTCACAGAATCATGGTCATGTTTGGTGACATAATCATTCACACAGGTGACATATTAACTTAAATGCAATCATGATCATGCTAGGATTAAACATAGTAATCAAGAACATAATCGAACAAAAGGGAAAATCTCGGCCTATAGGTAACCATATATTTTCTTTTTTATTTGTTCAAATGAATTCCTCAAAGAAATAAAACAAAGATATCTGACCAAGAGGATGGTTTTTGAAACGAGGGAGCCTGTGACTCTAGAACAATCATTAAACCCAAAATCTTGACAAACCCTAGGAGGTTCCCGAGGAAGGTAGAAGCAAGTCAGACTCTAATTCAGGCCCTTTTTAAAATTAAATGTAGAGAGGTAAGAACATAGAGGGCCCATAAAATTTCCATCCTCAAGAATTTACCATCGATACATAACCACGAGTAATCTTAAAAAACCAGAGAGCCATGGTTTTTTTAAAAATAACACAATAATTCAACTTATAATCCCAAGATCTCGACATAACTATAAGTGAATGCCCAAGTAGATAATAAATCAAATCGAGTTCAATAACCAAGGCACAAAAAAAAGCCTTTAAAATTGTTTATAGAGAGGAACGAGGGTTAATTTAAAAATGTATGTTACTCAAAACACAGAGGGACCATGTCTCTTTTCAACACCCACTAGGTCGATAACTTTTGACAGTAATTGACAGTGAGACCACAGATCATAACAGTTGTCATTATAGCAGAGATGACAAGGTGGGCGCGAAAACTCTCTGTGAAAGAATTCCAAGATGAAACTCGTATCAATTCAATACATACACGGACCTCTATCAAACATTATGGGCCAACCAAGATGGACTATGGATAGATTTCAGTGAAAACACAATAAAGAATGGGCCATTAATAACATCTTGGTGCTTAGAAAATGGAAACACACCAAATGTCAAAAATTTATTTGCAACTTGGATAAATATTACAACAACGACTAAGACGGAAAACGGGTTGACAACCATTGATACACATAATTGTGGTTAAAACCCCTCAACCATAAAACTTGGAGCCTGTTGCACCACTTTCATTATTATTCCACACAGAACCATCATACAAAACCAATCTGATTGAGAAAATAACCAACGCATAATCTTTATAATCAATAATACCCATTACTCTGCCTACAAATACCAACATTTCACAGTCATCATAGAGAATCCATAACATCATATTTTCACACAGTCGAAAAAATCAAGAAAACACAGAACCCATGCAATCCTGAGGCACCATTTGATTCATAGTATAGAGAGTCCATCATGGAGGGAGAGTAAAGAGCCATACCTGTGATAAAATCTCTTAAATGTCAAGCTGGTTGAGTTTTCCCTTCTGAAACCTCAAATCGAGGAGCTTCCATAACCAATAGAGAAACAATGAAACAATGGTAGGGTGACAGGCTCAAGGGAGAATTGGAGTGACATGCAGTAAATGCATGTCTCTTCCTCACCTATCCCCATTCAATTCCATGTACGAGCCATCCCACTAACATAACATCCACCACTAAAATCAAACCATATAACAAATGTATAATTCATTGCCATATCCATCGTAATATCTAATACCATGTCTATTTCATAGTGTGCCACTGGAGATATTTCATATATATACACTAACCTCTTGCCATAACTCCAACGATAATCACATATCAACGTTACTATATGTTCCTTTATTCAATTCTTTAATAAATATTTCATAATCCTTTAACCAAAACACATAGAATAATAGCTAGGTCCACCATTTCAAAAAGGTTATACATAATCTTATTTTCATAGCTTTAGAACATTTCCATAGTTTTCCCTTTTGTTTTGATCATGTTCCTATTTTATTGATTTTTGCTTGACTTGCACATTTTATTTCACCCTTTGAAAACACATGACCTACATCATGCTTCTTAGAAGTTCCAACTTTATAGTGTGCAACTTCCTTGTTGTATCCAAGACCTGAATTATCATTTGGTGATCTTTGAATATCCAAGATTTCATCCAATATTTTTTATCTATTCATGAACTGGATATGAGTGTTTTACTTCCGTTCTTTCCTTCCGAGAACAACAATTTATTCTTCCAGCTGATGGCATGATTCTTCTTTTTCTTTTACCTGATTCTTCAATAGTTCTTTTATTCTTTTAGCTTCTTCAAGTTGGATCCTTATATTGACATTGATTTCTCTTGTTTATTTAAGCTCTTCAAGGATTTTTCTAAGATCATAATCTACATTCTTATTTTCATGTGGTTGACTAATAATTTCATTCCTCAATCTCTTGATCTCTTCTTCTTTTTCCTCTAGTTGAGTTCTTTGTTCA
This sequence comes from Picea glauca, assembly GCA_000966675.3. Taxonomy (NCBI): domain Eukaryota; kingdom Viridiplantae; phylum Streptophyta; class Pinopsida; order Pinales; family Pinaceae; genus Picea; species Picea glauca. The sequence goes on from JZKD02S1546100.1 coordinate 846,149, forward strand.
GATATGACCTTTTCATTTGTTTCACTTTCTTCTTGTTTCTTGAGTATTTTTTTTAGTTCCATGATATGTATTTGGTACTTTTATAGGGCTTCCTCGGTGATTTTTTCAAGATACTCAAAAGAATATGGATTATCTTCTGCTTCTTTTAAAAAATCTATAACTTTATCTTTAAGCTTCAACACATATTCTTATTTGTCTATAAGATAATTGTTAATTGATTCTATAGAAACGTATTCTATTGCAACTATAGATTCTTCTTTATTTGTAGGAGAACATTCAATGTCATTACATTTAGAATTACCGCAATCAAAATATTTTGGAGAGTATTTACCTTCATTGATGATGGAGTATTGATATTCCTTCTCTAGGTTCAACCATAGGTCCTTTGCATGGGTACATTTTTGTAACATCCCTCTTTGGCGCACTGCGAACACTTATTATTTGAGGACACTTGCTCGCAAGTGATCTGGACTTTTATGATGTTAGACCATTTATACTTGATTATGATGCGATTGACAGATGACATGTTGTGTTACTATTTGATGTAGACAGGTGCTATTGACTCAGTTTTATTGAGTGTGCAGGGTTTTTGACCTTGAGGATGCAAAGGCATTGGTAGAACCCCCTTAGACTCCAGACTGAGTCAGGGGGTGTGCTTTTGGGTGATATGTTTACTATGATGTTTCATTCGATTTGATGATTTGTTGTTGACATTTCTGACATGATTATTGTTGATGCAGGCTGACAATAGCTTGCCGACCAGACTCACATATGGAGTAAAGGGGCCACACACGATTTGCAGAGAGGTTGAGGGAGAGGGGTGGACAACACCCTTGCCACCGCCTACTAGCACTCCCACCATGTGACGCCACCAGCCCCTCACCGAGCCAGGTGACTCCACCAGGACCTTCTGATTCTCGCGGGCCCGAAGAATCAACTCATTTCAACTTCCTCGGGAGTTGAATTTCCCACAGTACACTCCTTCGGTG
>JZKD02S1546100.1:873192-921584 GCA_000966675.3 Picea glauca
ACTGATTCACATATGCAATAAGGAGACAATTTGTCTTATTATAAATATGAAATTAAGAAAAAGTATAAATATATATAAATATATTTTTATACGTGTGCGAAGATCATTTCAGCAATAGTTTTCTTCCGGTTGCTTGCGTGACTGATAAGAAAAACAAATTATAGTAATCACTATGGTCAAATTATCCTTGTTATTTTAGTATCAACAAATATATTTACTGGTATCAAAATAGTTCTTTCTTGCAAGATCGTATTCTATCATCCGAAGTTCTGGTATTCGCCTTTGTTTTCATAAATTAAAAAAATGTCAAAACCCTAGAACTAGACACAGAATTTATCATTTTTTATTCACAAGAACAATTACACACACACACAGAAAAGAGGAGGCAGGTGATCTTTAAGCCACTCTTATTCTCCGCAACAACCTCCCAAATAAACTCTATGTACTTCCCAAATTACAGGTTTTGTATCTTCTTCCCACATTGCGAATGGTACAAAATTACGTCGCGAGTGCTTTAGTTTAATTGCATCAAATTTAATTCCAGTCCAACCATCCACTGAGAGAAATATCTAATATTGATTAGTGAAGGGGTACATTCCTTGGGTTGGATAGGTCAAGAGGAAGAGAGCTAGTGGAAAATCTGGATAGCTATAAGATAATATCAGTTGGATTGATAGTTTTATGAGTTGGTTGGATTGATAGTTTTATGAGTTGTGAGTGGACTGTGAGAGATCACCCTCTTTTGTAGATTGATAGCCTTAGCTCGTGGGTGACTCACTATCAATATTTGGAACATACAGTGTATGGTTGGGTGAAACATCCATTCCAAGTAGATGGTTTCACAACTGTTGTGAAACCAGAAGTGATTTATCTTGTTGTTCTATTAAATTATGTGTTTAATTGTTGTACATGAACTCTGTGTATTTGGAAGTGATTTATATGATGTTGTAATGAGTTGGTTAGATGCATTTTATGTTGATTATTAGCATGTTGTATATGTTTCTATTTTGTGGTTATAGACAGTAACTAAATTTGTTTTAAATTGTAGTTGAAACCTACAGGAAAAGAGTTAATTGTAAATGAATTAAATTAGCTAGAAAAAATTCATTTTTATGTATATTTTACACGGTAATGTCCTTCAGATGGGCTGGCGTATGTTACATGTTAGTAGACACATATTATAACATTGTGTGACTCATATATGGCTTAAGGATACTAAGCTATCCATAAGTAATTTTTTATAGATAAAATGAGTAGAATTTTTTCACTAAATAAATCCTCCTTATCACAAATTTTACAAAATCGCTTGTTTCAAGGAGTTTTTGGATTAGTTTAATAAGGAGATTCACTATGAAGATTGTTGGTTTACTCTTTCTTCCTCTTTTTTCTAAGTTTATTGAATGAGGGTTCATATATGGCTTAAGGATACTAAGCTATCCATAAGTAATTTTTTATAGATAAAATGAGTAGAATTTTTTCACTAAATAAATCCTCCTTATCACAAATTTTACAAAATCGCTTGTTTCAAGGAGTTTTTGGATTAGTTTAATAAGGAGATTCACTATGAAGATTGTTGGTTTACTCTTTCTTCCTCTTTTTTCTGAGTTTATTGAATGAGGGTTCATGTTTGTTTGGGTTTCCAACAAAGCCTCTAAAACTATTGACCCTCTTGGTAAACCAGAAGACCCTCTTGGTAAACCATGAGGGTTCATGTTTGGGTTTCCAACATAGATAATGTGATGCGTAGTCTCACCGAGATAGATTTAATGGGTGGATGTAAGACTTAGGTGTTTATAGCCTAGGATTGAGTGTGAGATAAAAGAGTTGTATATTGAACCATTTATTATAACTTGTAAACATAGTATACTGCTATCAGCGAATAAGCAGGAAATATAACAACTAATTCATTCAACATAATAATAATTGTTGAAGATAATAAATATATGCATTCATTCATCACATAACACATATGTTACCATGGTTCACCCCCTCATGGGATACGCCCACAAATATTTGGCTATCATCTCTTTTATTATTTTATTTCCTCATCTACAACGTCACGTGCTTACAACCAGTCGGGTAAGATCTATATGAGGTGGACTAGATCACACCAGTCTTCCAAGCCTGTGATCTAATCCTCAAGATATACCCTCCTTCATCCTCTCTAACTCAACAACTTACACAAATAGATTTTACAAAAAAATATTAGATATCTCATCAGGGCATGCATAACTAAAAAAAAAACAACAATAATCCCCATGATCCCTAAGTATATCTCCGAACCAACACCTTATGATACCTAAGTATCTATATTTATACATTTCTTTCTCCTCAGTCATTTACAATACCTTACCAAAATCCTAACCCCACCATTGTTAGGTATTCCCTCGCATGCACGTGTGTTGTTCTTCCTTCTAGTTGTCACTTTCCTCTTGCATTCTTTATTTCCCAGAAATGCCTTGTTTTTCTGCTTTGGCCTACCTCCAAAAGGCCCCCAAAACTGACATGTGGCTCATCCCGAGACACCTAACCCTTGTGTGCTTCCTGGATCTCCTTGGTGACTGGCTGGAACTTTTACTAAAGCTCTATTGCCTGTGTTTGCGCTTGCTCAGTCTTCTCCTTGAGTGTGTCTACTATTTGGACTACAATTTTGTAACTGATCAATTCCACACACTCTGCCTGCATCTATTCTATATGTGTCTTGGCTTCCTCTTCTTATGCCAGTACTTCTGCTACCCTCTCTTGCAATAGTTCCATTTGAGTGTGTTGCTCATGTTTCTGTGTTTGTGCAATAGTTATCTCTACCTGTAATTTCCTCATGTTGTGTGTCCCTTGGGCACGTCCTGTGATCGTCATTGTCTCTTGCCTCTGCTTGAGGTATTAGATCATTGCGTTGATCCTTTATTATTCCATGTCCCACTTTTGGACCCATTGATCCTCCTCTAACTTAGTCTACAATTGTGTTTCTTTCTCGAACAAGTCAACTTTTGTGTTAACCTATTGCTCTATCTCCTAAAACTGCATTGTTTCTTCTTGCTTCCTTTTCTCCTTCACTGCTGGTGGTGTTCTTGGTGTGAGTTTCTCCCAAAGATTCTTAATATCCTTATGATATTCATCAATTGCTTGCGCAATCTCATCAATATTTTATGCTGCTGTAATTTCATCTCTCTGCGCAGCCTATGGAATCTTCTCCTAAGTTCTTGCCACTTTCTGCTCCAATCTTTTTATGCACTCCCTTTCCTCCTGGGTCTCTAACTTAACTCGCTCAGAGAATATTTCCAGCGTGTCTTGTCTTTCTTTTACCTTCTGCAATTCGACTAATTCTTTCTGTGTGCGATACTGTACCTCGTGGTTTACGATAACTTGGAACTTGTGTAGTGCCGTGGATGGCATCCGTGTCAACACCAGTTGGATTTGGCTTAAATCCTTCAAGGGTGTATGCCCCACAATCTTTTCCATGGGTAACATGCTGGGTATGATGTGGAATGTTGTGTTCGGTTGCAGTATTTGTAACACCCCCCACCATCAACCCCACTGGCCGAGTAAACGCTACTATGCAAAACAACATCATTCTCATATTTAATTAATAGCATGCATTTAAATCAAATTAAACACATTTAACTCAGAGTAAGCACAAGATTACTGCTAACATAAATAATCCCTAGAATTAACAATAATTCATATGCACAACAAAATACATGATACATATAAGCATCATAGGCATGCAAAACATAATATTAAGCATAAGCTAATACTTATCCTTGAAACCGTTGTAATTCCACCAACTACGTGCAGGCCTTCCATGAACCTCCCAGCCTTAGACCATGCCTCTCATCATGGTCAACAGTGGGTCACCCTTGAGCTAGGAGTATGCTCCACCCAAGGCAAGGAATCCTAGTCTAGGCTGAGGTTATAGGGAAAACTGCACAGAATAACCGAAAGGATTCTTCCTAGGATGTCTTCTTACACCCACTACTCATGGACTCTCATTCCCTACATGCATGTTTCACCTGGGAGTATACACCTTTACAAGCATAGTCCATCAGTGCTTCACCTCCCTCTCTAGGTCTGGGCAATAGGACGGACCAGGAAGTCTTAGAGCTCCGTAGCTGGTTCTAGACTCTCTCTGGAAGAATACCACTTCCTAACAGACCCCTTCACCTGGAAATGGATTCTCACAGGCCTGACAGGCTACCTCTTCAACTAAGGGCCTTAAAACCCAGCTCTCGAGCCCCTTCCAACTCAATTCCCGCACGGTGAAGATAACCACAACACAACCCCACTCATAAAAACATAAAACAACAACCTACAGATAGATCGAATACGGATTCATCTCGGCAATGGTCGATAGACTAGGTTCTTGAACTCACAAGTCGACTTTCCCCTCCTGACGATTTCTCTCAATGGTACATAGGTATGTTAAGGGAAGATGCACACCGATAATGGAATCAAACAAAGGATGTTTTGGTCTTCAGGAAGACGTCTTAGTTTTCTAGTTCTGAGATCTGCGTGAGGGTATCCACAATTAGACACAAAGGATGATGGAATAAGGAGCGACTAGACACCAAGGATGATGGAATGAGGAGCAACCCCATCCATGTATGAATTCTAGAATTTTTTAACTGCATGTGTCTCGGTCAACACATGTCCCCCATGAAGCTGCATGCACTCCATCAACATGCGTTCCTCTCTAGGAACTTAGGACAAAACATATATTTCACATGGATTTTGGAATAATATTAAAATATTATTCCCAAGGACTTAAGCCCCTAGGCTCAACACTTAGCCTCTCTTTTCAACCTTCCAGCCCCCAATCCTTTACCCATTTTGTGGAATCTTAGACCCCCATCAATCATTCATCGTGGTTGGTCTGCATGCAGCGGTGTTTATATTTTTTATTAATGTTCTGCATGATTACATATACAAAAGCAGGCTCCCGACCTTAACTCTTAGGCTCTTTGACCTAATAACACATAATCCCACCAACTTATATAAACTTGGCTCACCAACCTATAAAAAATAATTACAATTCATAATGTAAGATTTATACTTTATAGACATGATTTACAGTAGGGCTCGGCCTTGGGGACATTACAGTCCCCTCCCCTTATTTTTTCACTATCCTCAATACCACTTTACACTGCATCTGCAAGATTTTCAAAATTTTCAAAAAGATGTGGGTACTCTGCCCGCATAACATCTTCATTCTCCCATGTCGCATCCTTAGGACCGTACCAAGTCCACTGGACCTTCACAAGTCCTATAGCTCAATTCCAGAGCTGTTTGTTTTTCCTGTCCAATATGCACACAGGATGCACTTACAAGACACCTTCTTGTTCCACCACCTGAATCAAATTCCAATTGATAACATGATTAGAATCTGGTATATATTTCTTAAGCAATGAAACATGAAACACATTATGTACAATCATGGATGCAGGTAATGCAAGCATATATGCAATTGGCCCAATCCTTTCCAGGATTTCAAATGGCCCAAAAAATTTGGCTGCTAACTTGGCGCAACTTCCCAGCTTCAGAGAACTCCTATTAGCTTTCACTTTCAGGAAAACATGATCACCCACTTTGAACTCTCTGTGGGTTCTTTTCTTATCAGCATAATTTTTTTTCCTGTCTTGGGAAACTTTCAAATTCCGCTTAATTTTTATCATTTGGTCCTCCATCTCCTTGAGCAACTCTGGCCCAACTACTGTTCTATCAGCTAGATTATCCTAGCTCACTGGAGTATTTCACTTTCTTCCATAAAGTTCTTCAAATGGGCTCATCTACAATGATGCATGAAACCCATTGTTATAGGTGAATTCTACCAAGTGCAGGTAGTCTTCCTATCTTGATGGTTTGTCCATCACATACATTCTTAGTATGTCTTCTATTACTCTGTTCACCGTCTCTGTCTATCCATTAAACTCAGGATGATAAGTTGTACTAAAGCTCAGGTTCATTCTGAATCCTTTGAACAATCCTTTCCAGAAATTTGAGGTTAATTTCGGGTCTCTGTCAGACACAATCGTTTTAGGAATTCCATGCAATTGTGCCACTTCCCTTATGAAAATATCAGCAACATCTGCTGCCTTGTGAGTAATTTTCAGTGGAATAAAATGGGTAGCTTTTGTAAGCTTTTCCACCACCACGATGATCAAATCATGTAGCTTGGTTGTTCTAGGAAATCCTGTAATAAAATCCATCGTTACTACTTCCCACTTCCACTCAGGAATGGGTAAAGGTTGCAGCAACCCTGTTGGGTGCCTATGCTCAGCTTTAAATTTCTGGCACTCCATACATCTGGCAATGTATTCAACGATCTCTCTCTTCATACCCGACCAAAAGTAATGACTCTTGACCGCTGCTACTATTTTTCGATATCCAAGATGCCCTACATAAGGCACATTATGAATCTCTTACAAAATCATATGTTTCAAGAACTGGACATTGGGTACAAAAATTCTCTTCTTGTACAATAGTATTCCATTGGTTTCCAATTTATAAATTTCCATCTTCTGTGGCATCTTACCCTACTGTAGCTTGGCTACCAATTCTCTGTATTGCAGATCTACATTTGCAGACTCTAGAATTATGCTTTTAATATCAGTCTGATACATGATATTGGCTATAGCATGTAATTCATGCACCCTCTTACTGAGTGCATCAACCACTTTATTCTCATTTCCTTTGATATGCTCGATCTCAAAGTCATACTCACACAGAAATTCCAGCCACCTACTTTGTCTAGCGTTTAAGGTTGGATAATCAAACAAATATTTCAAACCGTTGTGGTCTGTTCTCAATTCAAATATCCTTCCCATGAGGTAATGTCTCCATTTCCTCAGAGCGTGAACGATTGTTGCCAACTCCAAATCGTGAGTGGCATAATTCTTCTCGTGCTCTTTTAATTTCCTGGACTCGTAACAGATTACGAATCAGTTTTGATTGAGGACCCCTCTCAGTCCTTCTTTGCATGCATCAATGCATACTATGAAATCCACATTTGGATATGCAATCCTCAAGATTGAAGTGTTGGTTAACAGTTGCTTCAATCACTGGAAACTTTTCTCACACTCTTCAGTCCACTCAAACTTTTTCTCCTTCCTTTTCAATGAAGTGATAGGATGAGCTATCTTTGAGAACCTTGCGATAAACCTTATGTAATATCCCACTAGACCCATAAAGGATCTAACTTCCACCACATTCCTTGGTGTTAACCATTCTCTAATGGCCTCAACCTTCTTAGGATCCATGACGATCCCTACTTCTGAAATAATGTGACCCAAGTAATGGATCTACCTTTGATAAAACGAGCATTTGCTCAACTTGGAATATAGCTGGTGTTCTCTCAACACTTGTAGAACCATCCTCAAGTGTTGTTCATGCTCTTCCTCTGACTTGGAATACACCAAAATGTCATTCAGGAAGATGATGACAAACTTGTCTAGATAGTCCCTAAATACACCATTCATCAAGCACATAAAAACAATAGGTGTGTTCGATAGCCCAAATGGTACCACTATGAACTCGTAATGACCATACCTTGTTCTAAAGGTGGTCTTTCTGATGTCTTCATCCTTTATTCTTACCTAGTGATATCTCGATCTGACATCTATCTTCGAAAATATTTTTGCACCTTTCAACTAATCGAAAGGATCGTCGATCCTCAGCAGAGGATACTTGCTCTTGACAGTTACTTTGTTCAACTATCTGAAATCAATGCACAACCTCAATGTCCCATCCTTCTTCTTCATGAACAGGACCGGGACCATGGATGATTTTAGGGGCTAAATTTCACTCATGGGCTAATTTTCCATGGTTTTTCCAAAAACGAGATTTGCTATTTTAAAAATAATTCGCCCAAATTCTATAGAATAAAATTATTTTACCTTAAAATTCGCCAAAATTTTATAAAAACTATCTAAAATCCTTATAAATTTGAATATATTTACAAAAATATCGTCAAACATTTATAGTTGGCATATGAAGGATTAGTAAGATTCAGAAAGGTTTCTACATTTTAAAACAAATTTCCATCCTTAAAATCATCCCTAACCGGGGCACCCCAATGTGACACGCTTGGAAGAATGTACCCCTTCTTTAGAAGCTCTACAAGCTGAAATTGCAACTCTTTCAGCTCTAGCATATTCATTCTATAAGGAGATTTCGACACTGGAGCTGCTCCAGGCATCGAATTTATAGAGAAATCGATATCCCTCTTCGGAGGTAGTCTGGGTACCTCTTGAAATATGTCTTCAAACTCTATTAGTACCACATGGTCTCCAATCTTTGAGACTTCATCTCTGGATGCTTCCTCCACACGGGCTGCAAACAATTGACAACCTTTTATGTAGCACTTTTTCAACTGCATTGTTGAGATTTCTCTAACAACCACATCTCTGGGAATTCCTTGGACTGTTTTCCGATTCCCCTCCTCATCTAGGCATGTAAACTCCCTATTACGACAGTCCAGGAGGGCATGGTGTTGGTCTAACCAGTCTATCCCAGTTAAATAGTCATAAGATCCTAAAGGCATAATATTCAATTCATCCTTCATGCTCAATCCCTTCATGTCCACCGGACAAGACTTAACCAACTCGGCGACTTTCCTCTTTATTCCTGTAGCCAACTGCACTAACCAAGACTTTTTATGCTTTCTTCTTGATAAATGCAAACTTTCCACCACTCTAGGTTCTATATAACTATGGCTAGCCCCTGAATCAATTAAAATAATAAATGGTTGGTTGTTAATCATACCTTCCACTTCAATCATGTGTGACTGAAATTCAACTTGCTTGTTTTCCAGGGCCGCATAGATCCTTGGAATTCTACTACCCATGCCCTCCACTATTTTAGATTGTTGAACATTATGGATAGCTCTTGCTTTGCTATTTTTATGGGAACAATCTATGTAATTGTGGTTCTCTTTACAACCCCAACACTGAATGGGCATCTGTATTAGCCTTTGTTCTCCCACTTCAGCCATTCTCGGATCTCTAAATGATGGATGTCCTTGAGGACTATTTTTGAAAAATGGTGGTTTATTTCCCTTCTACCTCTGTTCGTTCTTGAACTTTTTCTGGTCATCCCAAGACTTTCAAAAGGTAGGCTTTTCTCTTTGTTTTTCAAATAAGCACTTCGCTATTCTTATCGTTTCTTCCATAGTATTTGGGTCATCATACTGAATCTTGTCACCAATGGGAGGTGGCAGTCCACTCAGATACCTATGGATCTTGACAGCCTCATGTTTGATGAATGGAAAATACTTCAGTAATTCCAAAAACCTTCATTCATATTCATCAATGGTCATGCTTCCCAACTTTCTATCATAGTATCTTTTACTCAGGTATTTCCTCTCAAAATACCTCTTGAATTCCTTCCATGTGATATCTTTCTCTCTAATGTTCTGCACTTGCACAAGCTGATCCCACCACATGGATGCTTTTCCTTTTAGTTGATACATCACAATTCTTCCTTCTTCATGAAAGGAATAATTCTGCAATTGGAAATATTTCCTCATGCCAAGCAACCATGTTTTGGCATATGCCTCCTTATGTTCTCCATCAAACGTAGGAGGCTTAATATTGTTCATCTCCCCTTTCAATTCATCCACTCCAGGTCTTCTGTGTTTTTTGGTAGGGGAGGGGCTTGAAATATTGTGTGCTTCCTTATTGTAATTCTTTGGGGAGTGACGACGATGTCTGCCACCACTCCTCGGTCTTCTTTTTCTCTTAGGGGTCCTAAAACTCCCTCTTTTATTTGTGTCACTCTCTTTTTCCAATTTCCTTTCTATTCATTCCAGGCTCTTCAACATCTTTAAGTTGAATTCACCCTGCTGATCCCTGACCCTCATGAGCTTTCAGCTATCAGCTCGATGAGATTGGGCATATTTTTTCAATATTTCAATGATTTTCACAATATGTCCTTCCTTATCCATCTCTTTTCCTTTCCCATTAGAGTTTGACCCTTCGACTCCCAAGTTGACACTCCTTCCTTCTCTTTCATTCTCTGAATTGGAGGCAATCCACACCTCTTCGATTTCTATACTCGGTGTCGATTCGCGGTTGTCCTGACACTTGTTGAACTCTGCACACATAACGTCCATTCAACTGAAGTTTTTCAGGCCTGAAACCCTTAATAAAACTACAACATTCATAAACCATTGCGAATAAGAAAACATTTCGATTCCATGGATTTTATGAGCTCTATTTGGATTTTCAATTTCCGGCGATAGCCCCCATTTTCTTAGTCCCCAACCCATGTGTCCATGGGCCATGATCAAATGATAAACTACTAGGTGCTACAAGGCTCTCCAAATGAAACTTCAGGTTTCAGGATTTTGGGGCTTAGGGGTTTTGGGTTTTGGTGTTTTGGTCTCGGAGGTTCTCGCACTCATTTCCCTCTCCAACTCCCGACTTCCAAAAATTTGATTTCCTTACCCTCCGAGCCCATAGAATAGTTGTCACCCACAAAGCTAGTAACACATGGTGTCCTTAAGAAGGTCCACCTCACTTCTGGTGATGTGATAGGGTCCCACCACTTTCACTTTTCATTTCGGAGTTTCGAGCACCAGGAGTTCGTGCATCTACACATATTGAACTTTTTTTTGCCGAATGTCTAAAATTATGGTCTATTCATCTACTTGATCCAATATTCAAGTTCCTCTCCTACGATCTACAGTGTAGATCATTTCAGGATTTAAGGGTTTCAGGTTTTCGGTAACCGGGAGTTCACGACGTAGCGACTCCAAATCTCTTGTCACTTCAATCCCTGAATTTTGATACATGAGTTCTTGTACGAGATCCAACGATCCTCAATGATTTGGATCTAACGGTCTAGATATTTTTGGGTTTTGTGAACTGGGAGTTCACGATGCAGTGACTCCAAATCTCTTGTCACTTCAATCCCTGAATTCTTATATGGAAATTCATGTATGAGATCAACGGCTGTGAGCCTCCCCTCATCCAATGGTCCAGATATCTCCTATGCTTACACCTATCAAAGCTCTTTAGCCCTAACTTCTTCACTAGTTGGTTGGATCCGACGACTCATGGGATTTCAACACTTCTTCCTAGAAGCGCTCCACCATCCGATTCTACCCTTGTTAATCTCTTTCACGATTCGAGACTTGGAGTGACCAAGAATTTGGCCTGCGCTACAAGTTCATGATTCCAAAATTCATGAAATGATGCAATGGTTCAAACCAACGATGATCAACGACCCATGTTTATTCTAGATCCTAGGGTGGCGAGTTTCTCCTTCCACTAACCACCTTGCATATTTAGGCCATCTTACGGCCCTCGTAATTTCGTGAGTTCTCCACAGAGAATTCTGATTGTCCAACTCTGTTTCTCAAGGACTCTTGGCCAATGACTTGGTACCCTCCTTCTAAACCTTCATCTACTTGATCCAACACTTCTGGTGTGGATTTCTCTCTCTCCCTGTGGCCATATACCACACTGGTTGTAGTTTTATAATACCGCTACACCTCTTGAGCTTTGCAACATGATCAAGTAGCCCATTGACACTCAGAAACATTCTGAGGTCGAAAATTAGTCCTCCAGACACAATTTCCTCTCAAAACCTTGGTCCAAAGACCACTTATCCGGCCCATTCAGGCTCAACGTTGAAACTAGGCTCTGATACCATACTATAACACCCCCGACCATTAATCCCACTAGTCAGGAAAACGTTACTGTGTGGAACAACATCATTCTCATACTTAATTAATAACATGCATTTAAATCAAATTAAACACATTTAACTCAGAGTAAGAACAAGATTACTACTAACATAAATAATCCATGGCATTAACAATAATTCATATGCACAACAGAATACATGATACATATAAGCATCACAGGAATGGAAAACATAATATTAAGCATAAGTTGATATTTATCTTTGAAACCATGGTAATTCTACCATCTATGTGTAGGCCTTCCACAAACCTCCTAGCCTTAGACCACACTGCTCATCATGCTCAGCAGTGGGTCACACCCGAGATGGGACTAAGCTCCACCCAAGGCAAGCAATCCTAGTCGAGGATGAGGTTACAGGGAAAACTGCACAGAATAACCAGAAGGATTCTTCCCATGATGCCTTCTTATGCCCACTACTCATGGAATCTCATTCCCCACATGCCTATTCTACCCAGGAGTATACACCTTCACAAGCACGGTCCATCAGTGCTTCACCTCCCTCTCTGGGTCTCGACAATAGGATAGATCAGGAAGTCTTAGACCTCCGTAGCTGGTACTGGACTCTCTCTTGAAGAATACCACTTCCCAGTAGACCCCTTCACCTGGATATGGCTTCTCATAGGCTTGAAAGACTGCCTCTTCAACTAAGGGCCTTAAAACCCAGTTCTTCATCCCCTTCTGACTCAATTCCCACATGGTGAGGATAACCAAAACACAACCTCAGTTAGGAAAACAAAACAAAACAACCTATAGACAGATCGGGTATGGATTCAACTCGGAAATGGCAGAGAGACTCGGTTCTTGAACTCACAAGTCGACTTTCCCCTCCTAACCAGTTCTCTCAATGGTGTATAGGTATGTCAAGGGAAGACATAGACAAATAATGAAATCAGATGGAGGATGTTATGGTCTTCAGGAAGACATCTCAGTTTTCTGGTTCTCAGAGCTACGTGAGGGTATCTGCAATCAGATGCAAAGGATGATGGAATGAGGAGCGACTAGATGCCAAGGATGATGCAAAGAGGAGAGACTGTCTCCATGACTAACTTCTGCAGTTTTTTAACTGTATGTTCTTGGGTTGACACATGTCACCCATGAAACTGCATGCACTCCATGAGCATGCATTCCTCTCCAGGAACTTAGGACAAAACATATATTTCACATGGCTTTTGGAATATTATTAAAATATTATTCCCAAGGACTTAATCCCCTAGGCTCAACACTTAGCCTCTCTTTCCAACCTTCCAGCCCCCAATCTCTTACCCATTCTGTGGAAGCTTATTCCCCCATCACTCATTCATCATGGTCGGTCTGCACGCAACGGTGTTTATATTCTTTATTAATGTTTTGCATGATTACATATACAGAAGCAAGCTATCGGCCTTAACACTTAGGCTCTCCTGCCTAATAACACATAATCCCACCAACTTATATAAACTTGGCTCACCAGCCTATAAAACATAATTACAATTCATAATGCAAGCTTTATACTTCATAGACATGATTTACAACAATGCTCGACCTTGGGAACATTACATTATTGGATGGACAGGATCTCATTCTTCTTCTTATGTGTAAGTGATTAACTATTTTGGGTTCTAGTTTTCCTTCTATCTCGATGCTACATTTTTCTAGTATGTTTTTCAATATTTTCACAGATGATGGATCACTTAATACCTTTACACATGATTTCAAAAAGCCTTTGATTGTACTTACTAGTCCCATGGAATGTATTTCACTGGTATGCTCCAATAACAAAGGCATTTTGTATTCTGGTGCTTCCTTACTTTGTTGCACATTTGACGTCATTGCAATATCTTGCTTTTGGAATTCTTGTCAGGATTGCTTAAATATCTCCTTTTCCTTCTACGTGTCAAAAGGCTTCCTTGGTTCGGCGTTCTTTTTCACCCATTGATTTTGTACTAGTTCTTGTTAAGCTGTGTCATTTCCTGTTTTCACTCCTCCGCGGGTAATTATATTGATGTTACATCCTTCATCCCTTGCTTCGACTGAAATCCACTGAACACTCTGGTTGTTCTAGTTCCTGTTTTCTTGGATCTTTACCAGTAGTGTCAGACATTTTTTTTTATCGTGGTCCGATGCACGACAATACGTACACATTGTTGGTGGAAGTGGACATTCTCTTTCATAATGTCTCGGTTGTTGACAATTGTGACACACCACTGGTTCTCTAACTCATCTAAAACCTCCTCTTTCTTGTCCTTCACCTTTGTAGCCTGCTCTATCTCCTCTTGATGCTTGATTATACTGCATGGTATTGTACTGAGGCTGTGATGTGTTGTACTATGGCTGCGTGTTATTGTATGGTTGGTGTGCAATATTATACTATTGTTGCGCAATGTTGTATGGAGTTAGAATTGGATTAAACTATGGTGCAGCTTGTCCCGTCATCATTTCTTCCTGCACTCTATATGCATTTGATGTCCTTTCGCACATCAAATCCATAGTTCTACAATATTTGTTGTCATGGCCCACTGACTTGCAAAAGGTGCAATATGAACTCTTTGGGGTTGTCTAGTATTTTTGCATCATTGGGCAGTAATATGGGTTCTGACCTGATTTATTATCGACTTCACACCATGGTCCTCTTGTGGGTAATGGGTTTGGCATTCCTGCTGCCATATATTGTGCTAATGTTGTGCATTCGTTCTTGTGGTGTCCTTCTGTACTGCATGTGGTACAACAAACGAATTCCCATTTATCGTTATTTTTATTCTGTTTGAGTTGGAATTTTATGTTCCTCAAATCCTCCTTTAGTTCTTCAATAGGTGGATATGTCTGTTGATACTAATTTTCTTTGATTTGCAAGGCTTCCTGCACAGCCTCTGATTGCGTCTGGAAATTTTGTTGTCACAATGGGTATTTTAAGTGTGGTAGTAATGAGTTGACAAATAGGTGTCGATGTTGCATATCGATCATGAGATACTTCAACTTCCCTTTTAAACGTTTTAAGCATTGGTCAATTTCCCAAACAAAATCTCCAGGATTTTGTCGGATTTCTATCATCTCATTCATGTATTGATCCTCTGAGCTTGGCTTCTCGAACTCATTTATTAGTAACTTCTTAATTTATGTGAGTGTCCTTGTTGTCCCCAGAGCACTGTTTATGTCTAAACTCATGTACCAGTCTAGTGTGCAGTCTCTTAGTGTAATAGCTAACTATGCAAGTTTGGTATATTCATCAGTGACCCATTTTTATTCCCAGATCTTTTCACAAATGAACAAGTGTTCTGCAGGTTCTTCTGCTGCTTCTCCTCGAAATTTTGGTAACCTGATGGTGGGATCGTGTCCTGCCATTTTGAATGCTGAAATACCACCTCCATGCCATGTAGATACTTGAATAATTCTGCTTGAACTGGCTCCTCCAGTTGTTTCTCCTTGTGTATATGTACTTCCTATTGTTGGAATTATTCCAAACTTCAGTTGTCTAAATGGTGGTGTTCTCTTTGGTGTATTCGTCGCACATGGGTTTATGAGTTCCACACTGACATTAATATGGATAGGATTGTTTCCTTCTCCTCCCACTCTCGAACCCCTTGTCTTCCTTTCATATTTTGTGTGTAGGATTTCCTCAATCTTCTCCACAGCTCAGAGATCCTCTACCTCTTCCTCATCACTCGTCAAGAATTCCCTCACAGCTATGACTCTCTTCTTGGTATTCACCTTGTATTGGTAGGGTACTCTACTACGTGTCTTTCTAGTTGTCTCCAAGATCCACCATATATGGTCGTCATCCATCATGATCGGGTCCAAGGGTTCCTCCTTCTTTCCCTTATCCTTTCCTTCTTCCATTTCTCCTCTTTTTGTCAGTGCTTCCCTCCTTACCCCATGCACGCAGGGAAGTTCAGTTGTCTAACTCCATAGTCATTACGCCTTTTCTATATAGCAATATCTTAATAGAAGTATACAACAATTGAATATACCTTCCTCGAGGTCCACGCAAGAACACTTATCCCCTGTGTTGTACGACTTCGTTGTGTCGACTGTAACTCTGTGATAAAACCTGCCACAATACTGTCAAGCCAAAAGTCTACTGCATGAGTGAATTTGTTGTTCACCTGCTCAAACTAATCAATCTGTACTGGGGTCCACTCTAGTTGTCGAATCTGGTTCGTTGTGTGGTTATCCTTCAACCTTAGTAGCCACTCATGCAACAAATGTGGAAAATCGCTGAAAAAGACTTCATGAAAATCAGTAAACACGTATTTCTCAAGATATTTTTGGGGTGTTATTCTAGGGTTTTTGTTATCTTTCTTTGAAAACACCACCTCTTTAGTTCTTAGCCAAGTTTCGATATCTTATTTTGTGGGATTCTACAGGCTCAACATTCCCTTCTAATGGCTCATTTCTCTCTGCCCTAATATTTTCTTGATCTCCCTCCGACATGTCTTCAACTTATCTCATCTAGTCAACCCTCTCTTATTACTACCAACGACAACGAAACCATTTTTTGGTTTACTCTTTCTTCCTCTTTTGTTTGAGTTTATTGACCTATGGTTCATGTATGTTCAGGTTTCCAACAAAGCCTCTAAAACTATTGGCCCTCCTGGTAAACCAGAATGAAGCATAGCACACGGAATGCACTGCACAGTCTCACTTGAGATAGCTTTAATGGGTGGTTGTAAGAATCAGGTGTCTATAGCCTAGGATTGAGTGTGAGATAGGAGAGCTATATATTGAACCATTTATTATAACTTGTAAACACAATATACTGATATCGACGAATAAGCAGAAAATATAACAACTCATTCATTCAACATAATAATAATTGTTGAAGACAATAAAGATATGCATTCATTCATCACATAACACAAATGTTATCGTCGTTCATGCCCCCCGGGCTACGTCCACAAATATTTGGCTCTCATCTCTCTTATTATAATATTTTTGCATATACAGTGTTGCGCCCTTACAACCCTTCACATTCAGGTAAGATCTATATGAGGCAGACTAGATCGCACTAGGCTCCCCATTCTGCAATCTAACCCTCAAAATCTACCCTCCTTCGTCCTCTCTAGCTCAACAACTTACACAAAATAGATTGTACACCAAAATATTACATATCTCATCAACTCATGCATAACTAAAACAACAACAACAATAATCCCCACGATACCTAAGTATATCACCGAACCAACCCTTTATGATACCTAAGTATCTATATTTATACATTTCTAGCTCTTCAATTGTTTACAATACCTTACCAAACCCTAACCCTACCGTCGTTAGGTCTTCCCTCGCATGTGTGCATGTTGTTCTTCCTTCTAGGTGTCACTTTCCTCGTGCATGCTTTCTTTCCCAAAAATGCATCGCTTTTCTGCTTTGGCCTACCTCCAACAAAGATCATGAGCATTCATTGTGATTTTGATAATATGCATATTGTTCTTTAAATTCACAATGTTGGAAAATAGTTTTGATGAGTCCAATTATGATTTTAAAAATTGTGTAATATTTCAACTTCCTATTATTGGTAATTTTAATGTCTTTTAAGGTATTTTTCTTAGTCATAATAAGAATGTAATATCTAATATGTCAATTTTATTAGTTCTAATGTCTTTCTTTTTATGTTCCAATATTTAAGCCAAGCCTCAAAATCCTTATCCCAATCTCTTTCCATCTTGTGGTTGTTACCACTTATATGCCAAGTAATAACCTGGAGCCTCTCCATTCTCCATACTCAACTTGAGAAAATTATTTTTACATTATAAATATCTAATCACCACTTATATGCCAAGTAATAACATGGAGCCTCTCCATTCTCCATACTCAACTTGAGAAAATTATGTTTACATTATAAATATCTAAGCACAGCTTTAAGCTCGATGGAATTATATCCAATGTCAAATGAAAATTAAGACAAATGCTTAAGCATTTGTAATATTGCAACTCTTGACTGTGATCATTATGCAAACACATATCCACCATACTTTATTTCCTTATAATCAATATCATAATTTTTGTTTTATCGAGATTAATAATAATGTCTTATTTTTTGCATAATTTTTGAAGACCTTGAATTATTTGTAAAAATCTTGTATAGATTTTGTAAGGAGTACAATATCATTGACTTATAAGAGAAGGATGACAAAAATAATGACTTTCCTCATAAATCAATTTTTACATTTGACAATGACAATGCTACGAAACTAAAGAGGAATACCTATTTCTTTACAATTTTCATAACTTGGATCTAAGAAAACTCTTTGAAAGCTTGTTGTAAGATGGTATTTTCATAACTTGGATCTAGGAAAACTCTTTGAAAGCTTGTTGTAAGATGGTAAAAAACTTGTTGTAAGGTGGTGAGTGGTAGCATCTTAATTTGTAAATCCAATTTGTCAATTAAATCATTATTGTCCATAATCTATTTCTTAATTTTTTTCAAAATAAAAATATTTTTTTTATTAAAAAAAATTAATATATAATTTATTATATTTTAATATATCAATGACATTCTAGTTTCCCTATAATAATATTCTTATGACTCATTCTATTAAGAATAACATTCTAGTTTCCCTGTAATAATATTATTATGACTCATTGTATTAAGAATGACATTCTAGTTTCCCTATAATAATAATAACTCATTCTATTAAGATTGACATTCTTGTTTTCCTTATAAATTTGGAGAAACTAGATGGTTTTACAATATATGTATTATAATAAATTTACTTATCTATTAATTTTTTTTTTTAAATTTCCATAATTTATAAAATCAAATTAAACAAGAAAAAACATACATTTTTTAATATTAAAAAAATAAAAACCTCAATTTACAAATTTCATTTTCATATTTCTTAAACATAAATTTACAAATTTCATTTTCATATTTCTTAAATAATTGTGGATGATTAGATGACACTGCAAGCGCGTAGAATTTAATAAAAATATCAAGGATCCAGCAATTTATAACATTGCAAGCGCGTAGAGTTTAATAGAAATACCGAGGATCCAACAATTCATTTCTTAGAATAAAGTAGTTGCAAATACCAAAAGCTACAGCATATCATACACAATGGTTGGTGTAGTTTTATAGTTGCCAATCATACTGTACAGACGACGAAAAAGTGCAGATGATTATGGACATGGAAAGACTGACCCTGACATATTTTCGTCTCTTTACTGACATACATATATCTATATATTCTGCTTGCCGGTATTCGGAGGTATCTATCGCTTTGCTTTTCTTGTTATAACTTTTGTCCAATATTTGGGAAGCATCACTTCAGAACTTCATTGCAACTTCATCCATATAAACCGCCTGCAGAAAATTGTTCACTGCGAAGAAACTCAATCAGTCCAGTCATCGACAATGAAAATGAAATAAGAAGTTAACCAAGTCTTAGTTATAAAGTGACTTTGATTGAACAAATTCCCTGTACCTGGTAGCTTTTAGGGAAAACACTACATTTTTCTTAAAGAAAATGACAGTCATAAACACAAAATTAACTTGAACCCTAAACGTTTCAAGCTCAATTGAAAAATCAAAGAGGTTCTCAAACAGGCTCTTTCATAGATCTCTGCCGTTTTTTAAGGCTTCAAGCTAAGAAACATTCTGGCAACCCTAATTCTCAACAGACTTGTCACGTAATGTTAAAGAGATTAAGTGTGAGAGAGAGAAAGGTTCAGTGTAAAATATCTGTAACATTCAACATATAATAGCGCAATCGCCTGTCCCTGCTAAGGGAGATCTTAATTAGCAAGAGATTCCATGAGACTTATATTAAGAGTTGATTGATCATATGACAAAGGAATTCTTGGAAACGGGTTTCATGTGCAGCAAAATATAGTGATATACTAGCTGGCAAAATATTTATGATGATTCTAGTTGAACGGTTGTTTTCAGAGGTGCATTCCACAGTCTAGTATAGTATTAAGTAGATATGTATGATTCTGTGCCTATAAATCAAAATTGTATATATAGGTTTTAATCTTTTGCACCTTAAAAAGGGTTAAGGAAAAAGGATTTGCATATCAAGAGAAGATTTGATTCATCTCAGAGATTTGATTCATCTCAGAGATTTGATCCATCTCAGAGATTCGTAGAACTAAAATTAAGATAGATTAATAAAACCAAAATTAAAATGAATCTATACTATACTGGTAATAATAAATCTCTTCCAAACTATCAAAATAATATTTGATCTACTCTCTAATATTATCTCAAAGCTCTAATATCATGTCATCAATATTATCTCAAAGCTCTAATAACATCTCATCAAAGTGAAGCAGTATATCAAACTAAAACTTTTAAAATAGTGATAATTTACAGCTATTTGAAATGAAAAGAGATGTCTATCACTTCAAAAGCAAGACAGAAAAGCATTAAGGCCCTTTGAAAGCAAATTAGGACTACTTTAGACTACTAACTATTTACTTGCAAAGAACTGAGAATTTTTAGACATGCCTGTTCTCCTCTTGTACCCATTTGTCAGAATGACTGCGGATGGCTCATCTTGATCCATCCCCAGATTTGTAGTTGGGGAAAGGCACCTGACCTGCTTCAATGCAATTCAAGTCCTCTAACAGAATCTCATAATGCTTTTTGACTTCCTGTGGGGATTTCCCATCAACCATGGAAGCCACATTATGCCAACGATCAGGAGTGTCTTTGTCGTAGATAGCTAAGGCCTTCTCAAACAATTTGTTTTGCTTGGAAGTCCAGTTTGTTGCAGTACTGCTGGAAGAAGCCATATTACTATTAGGCCTGTAACTGGCGCGTTCAAGCGCAACAAAGGCAATATTTACAGAAGGACAAGAATGCCGCAGGTATTAATATGTTCTATAAACTGAATGCCGCAGTTATTGGTATGTTCTATAAACCTTTCAAACAATAATAGCATGTAACATACAGAAAACCCAAAATAGAATTTGTGAAAAAGAAACAAAAACCCAATTTATCAGATGATCGAGAACCACAGATAGAGGGGACTGAACTCAATATAAGCAGCACCAAATTATCCCTTAAGACTCAATATAATTCTATAAACAGTGTAACGACCTGATTGTTAGAAATGCTAAGGGGCAAATATGGATGCTGAGAATTGAACCCAATGAACAAATTCAACACGATACTGTAACTAAAAAGAACCAATTAAAAATTTTATTAAAGGAAAAGTTAAAGTACTAAAATCAAGAGCAAATCTAGGAAATGTGAACTAAAACGAAGTATCCTCTTCCTCCAAATGGTTTGACAGGCAGTAAAATCAGGGGAATTCAAGGCAGAAAATTGCAGAGAGATACACAGCTTTTAGAGGATTTCATACGGGAGGGGCTCGGAGAGGCATTGCAATTTAGTCTCCCCGCAAGGGCTGAGGGAAGTAGTTTGCACTGGACACCGTAATTAGACAGACTCTTGTGTTTTTATAAATAGAACGAGCTCAGGTTCTGTAGCGGTGAGCCAGTTGTCGAATCTCTGATAGAGTGCTCGAAAGATTAATGAGTGGCTCGTATGTATACAAAGCACATGATGGAATCCGAATCCAGCCAAGAGGAATCGGAATAAGAAGAATGCCACTGTCTTCTGAACTGAATCCACCAACCAGATTCCCTACCGAGCTGCACAAATTAACAATACTGCAATATACACAAATAGAGAGAAAAAGACAAACACCATTTACACTCCCTGCCGAGCTGCACAAATTAACAATACTGCAATATACACAGATAGAGAGAAAAAGACAAACACCATTTACACCATTTTTTTAGTACATAGATAAGTAGTTATGATTTAAGATTATTTTTATTAAATCAAATGTAAATTCATTTAAATTCATATTTATAAGGTACCATCCTAAATTTATAAGTATTGAGAGGCATAAAATTTTTTAAGTTGTAAGTTTTTTTTTACTATGTGAATTTTTTTTTATATCTTAATAAGTTTGATTCTTCTTTGTACTTGATAATTTTGGGGAGTTTAAGATGGATTTACATTGATTTAATTTTTAATTGTTGTCACATCTATATGCATGTACTTAGTTATTTACCTTTTATCTCTTCATAATGAGTCATAGAACACCTCTTCACTCTTGGTGTAATAAGGTCTATATTGTAATGAAACAAATAATAGTAATAAGGCTTATTAAAAGGTTTCTTCACTAGAAAGTTTCTAAGAGATTATATATAATTATATAAAGTAGAAGTAAGATAATGAGATGTTTGGTGAAGCATATTGTAATTGATGATCTTTTCATCTAAATGTTATGCCTTTTATAACATCCCAGTTTTAACCCTTATGAAATATAATGTATTATGTAATTGTGACTTAGGCTGGTGAACTAGTAAAGCTGAAAAATGGTCAGAGTGCCTAGGAAATGTAATACTTCATATACATTAATAAAATACATTGTTGGTTGCAAGATGGATAAGGACAAAAGAGATAGGAGGCCATGATTCCACTAGAGATAGGGCTTAATGGGCTAAGTATTTTTATTATATTTTATTTACTCATAATTGATTTTATGGAGAAAAGTGGTTACATGAGATTCTTGGGGTGGCCATGATGCAGAACATAGGATTCAAAACATAATGGTTGTTCAATCCGTGACTGGTGGGAGCACTCCGAGTGGAAATAAACATGATTGAACACGACGACATCTTCTACGGACCTGGCTTTTAAAAAGGTTGGGCCTGAGAAATGAGGGAATCTTTTTTTTTTCTTTTTGTGTTTTTTTGTTTTTCACTCTTTTCTCTTGTTTAGTGGTTGTGAGTTGAAACTGTAATTTGGAAGGTGTATGAGGACCTGCGTGTCCTGTTTTGAGGTTTGAGAGCATTTGGCTCATTTATGTCAGTTGGTATTTCAATGGAATAAAATAATCTATGTAAGATTGACTTGAATTATGTTCCCTTATGTGTAGCCTGGTTGTTTCTTCGTGTTGAACCATGCCCTTGTAGGTACAGGGTACTCGTGTGTTTCTGTAGTTAAGGATTGACTACATTAGATTGGTATCAAAGCACAATGATGGCTCAGAGTGGTGTCCATCTGAACTTGGGAAGGAGAGGCATTAGAAATGTCAGACAAAGAGTAACCCTTGATGAGCAACTACTCCGAAGATTAGAGGCCATCGAGTCCACATTATCCTATGAAGAATCCGAGAAGGAACTGGAGGTTCCACGAGGTCGGGTCAAAGTTGTAGACCCCATGGAGAGGCTTATTGAGACAATAACCAAACAAGGAACCAGGGCTAAAGTCGAGGTCCCTGATTTCAAAGGTGAATTGAATGCAAAATTATTCATGGATTGGATCCAAGTGTTGAAGAAATATTTTGATATAGAAGGGATCGAGGAGATCGATCCACGAAGGACTAAAATAGTGGCATCCAAAATGAAGTCGCATGTTGCTCTATGGTGGGAGAATCTTCAGAACCTTAGAAGGAGACAAGGGAAAGAGAAGGTCAAGTTGTGGCCAAAGATGTTGAAGCTTCTAAAAGTTAAGTTCCTTCCCTCCGATTATCAATAGAGACTTTTCAGAGACTACCAAAATTTAAGGCAAAAGGACTTATCCATACCTTTATTTACGGAGGAATTTTTGAAGTTGCAGATTAGAGTTGACATACAAGAAGATGATGAACATGAAATGGCTAGGTATGTCAATGCGCTCATGTTTCAACTCCAACATGAATTAGCCTTGATCAAAGTGAGCGTTGTGGATGAAGCATATCAGTTAGCACTAAAGGCTGAAGAAAAATTGAATAGGCGGAACAAGGCAACTATCAAGTGAGGTGGTAGTAATACGAATAAGGGTAGAGGAAGTTATTCTAACCTGACAAGTGAAGAGGAATCCAGTAGTGAGATGAAACCTAACTTCCAAGGTAGAGAGACCCCTTGGAACAGGGGAAGGGGGTGGGCTTTTGCTGGGAGTTGGAGGCCCTTGAAGGTTTTCATATGCAATGGCCCCCATAAGGCATCAGATTGCCCACAAAACCCAAAAGGGGTGATGATGAATCAAGAAGAAGAGGGAGCAAAATTTATGTTGGAAGAAGTTGAGGCAGAGCAAGGTGAAAATCTCATGTTAAGGAGGACCTTGATATCTGGTAACAAAGTCACCCCTGAAGCGGATTGGAGGAGGAAGAGCATGTTTCATACCAAGTGTAAGTGCAGGGACAAGGTCTGCAAGGTAATTGTAGATGGAGGATCCACTGACAATCTAGTAAGTATAGAAATGGTACACAACTTACAACTTACCTGCATTCCTAAACCTCATCCTTATAGTATTTCTTGGCTGAAAAACGATCATAGTGTGTTGGTAAACCAAACTTGTCTAATCGACTTTAAAATTGGGCCCTATGAAGAAAAAGTGTGGTGTGATGTGGTTCCAATGGATACATGCCATGTACTCTTAGATAGACCCTCGCAATATGATTGGGATGTAATTCACCATGGTAAGGAGAACACATGAGTTTCGTCAAGGGAATAAGCGCCATATCTTGAATCCATTCAATGACGAAGGAACGACTGAATCAAAAACCCTATTCTTGAGTACCATGGGATGGAAGAGGTTTTTCGAGGAGTTGAGGAGGGGTGTCTTCTATCTATTATACTCCTAAGAACATAAGTCATTGCAGCAGCAAATAGCCCCTCTAGAAGTGCAGAAATTACTTTAGCAATACCCTGATTTGACTCTAGCAAATCTATCAATGCGTCTACCTCCCACAAGAGGTATTACACATCAAATTGATCCAATTACAAGTGCCAAGCTTCCAAACCAAGCATCTTACAAGATGGCTCCCTTAGAAGATGAGGATATGAGGAGAAAAATAATAGAATTAATAGAAAAAGGGTTCATTCGAGAAAGCATGAGTCCATGTGCTACTCCCACCTTACTTTCTCCCAAGAAGGGAGGGAAGACATGGAGATTATGCGTGGATTCTAGAGGTATTAACAAGATTACTATGAAGTACCTATAACCACTACCAAGAATGGATGACTTGCTAGATTGTTTGTTCGGTGCCAAATTTTTCTCCAAAATTGACCTCCGAAGTGGATACCACCAAATCAGAATTAAGGAAGGAGACGAGTGGAAGACTACATTCAAAATGAAAGATGGCTTATTTGAATGTGTGGTGATGTTGTTTGGTCTATCCAATGCTCTGACTACCTTCATGTGAACTATGAACTAGGTATTTAGATCACACATTGGGAAACTTATAATAATATATTTTGATGATCTACTAGTTTTTAGTAAGACTATGGAGGAACATATAGAGCATTTGAAAGTGATACTTGACATCCTGCGAACTGAGAGATTGTTTATCAACCCTGAGAAGAGTGAGTTCTGCAAGGAAAAATTAATATTTTTGGGTAGTGTAGTTTCAACAAATGGATTGAGCATGGATCTTGAAAAGGTCAAGGCCATACTTGAGTGGCCAATCCCCCAAAATATTACTGAAGTAAAGAGTTTTCATGGACTAGTAAACTTTTATAAGAGGCTGATTAGAAATTTCAGTGGTATAAGCACTCCTTTGACTGACTGGACCAGAGGAAAAATATTTAATTGGACCAAGGATGATACAGTAAGCTTTGAACAACTCAAGAAAAGAGTTACTGAAGCTCCTATTCTCACCCTACCAGACTTTGACAAAAATTTTACAGTAGAATGTGATGCTTCTGGGGTTTCCATTGGAAGGGTTTTAAGCCAAGAAGGCCAACCTATTGCCTTTTTCAGTGAGAAACTAAATGAATCTAAACAGAAATATAGCACTTACAATAAAGAGTTTTATGTAGCAGTCCAAGCCTTGAGATACTGGAGACTTTACCTTCTACATAGAGAGTTCATTCTAACGACTGATAACCAAACACTGAAATACATCAATTCTCATAATAAGTTGTCCCACAAACATGCCAAATGGGTGTCTTTCTTGTAGGCTTACACTTTTGTTGTGCAACATAGAAGTGGTAAAACGAATGTGGTGGAAGATGGTTTGAGTAAGAGGCGACCTACTGGCAGTAATGAGTAATGTACTGATTGGGTTTGAAGAAATAAAAACAGAATACTCCAGTGATCCCTATTTTGACCAAATTATTGCAATTCTGACTGGGAAAGAATAGGATGATTCACATTCAATTAAGGAGTTTCGTTTGTTAGACGGATTTTTGTTTAAATGTTCCCAACTATGCATTCCCTTTGGATCCTGACGAGAAAAACTGGTGATAGAAATTCACTCGAATGGGTTGGTTGGACACTTTGGAAGGGATAAAACCTTCGAACTAGTAAGCGAAAAATTATTTTGGCCTAATATTAGGAGGGACGTGAACAAATTTGGTGTTGCTTGTAGAGTTTGCCAAACAATGAAAGGAGGACAACAAAATACATACCTGTACATGCCCCTACCTGTCCCAAAGGAACCATGGACTGATATTTCCATGGATTTTATTTTGGGACTGCCACATACCCAAATGGGTCATGACTCTGTGTTTGTAGTGGTGGATAGGTTTTCCAAGATGGCCCATTTCTTAGCATGGAAAAAGAAAAATGATGATAGTCAAATAGCACAAGTGTTTTTTAAGGAAATTGTTCATTTACACGGTCTTCCAAAAGCTATAATGAGTGATCGGGACACCAAATTCCTAGGCCACTTTTGGAGAGTATTGTGGAGAAAATTAGACATCATATTGCAATTCATCTCTGCCTACCATCCCCAAACTGATGGTCAAACTAAGGTCATCAATAGGAGCTTGGGAAATTTACTATGTTGTTTAGTAGGTGACAAACCTCGCCAATGGGACATGGTCTTACCACAAGCTGAATTTTCCTATAATTCAAGCATCAACCGATCAACGGGAAAATCTGCATTTGAAATTGTCTATGGAGTCAATCCCAAAGGGATTGTTGACCTAGTGGACTTTCCTACAGATCCCTATCTCAGCAAGGATGCTACATAATTTGTGGAGAATATTCAAGGAATACATCAACAAGTCTAGCAGAAGTTGCAGTCAATGACTGATCAATACAAGGAAGCTACTCACCGACATAGGAGAAGAAAATTCTTTTAGGAAGGAGAAATAGTCATGTGGTACATTTGAGCAAGAAAAGGTACCCCAAGGGAACCTACAAGAAACTGAAACCTAGGAAGTTTGGTCCTTGTAAAATTAAGAGAAGGATAAATGACAACGCCTACCTAATGGATCTACCCGAAGACTTAGACATCAGTCTTGTTTTCAACATGGTTGATCTTTATTCGTTGTCGACTCAGTCAAGAAAAGAGGCCAATGAAGACCAATCAATTAATGATCAACATGATGGAGGGGGGGACTGGACCAAACTTTTACCCAAGAAGAAGAGGGAAAAAGTTTAACATGTGTTTGACATGAAACTAGGAACTACATTCTCCAAGGCTTATAAGATTTATCTAGTTAAGTGGGAAGGACTGTCTCATTCCTACAACTCTTGGATCACAGAAGTAGAGTTACTTGAGAACAACCGAGAGGTTACAGCAGGGGACCTGGAACTAGGAGGTTCTAAATTTTTAAAAGAGGAGGAGGATGATGAAGAGCATAGGACTCAAAACATAATGGTTGTTCAATCCATGACTGGTGGGAGCACTCCGAGTGGAAATAAGCACCACTGAACACGACGACGTCTTCTCCGGACCTAGATTTTAAAAAGGCTAGTTCTAGGAAATGAGGGAATATTTTCTTTTTCTTTTTGCGTTTTTTTGTTTTTCATTGTTTTCTGTTGTTTAGTGGGTGCGAGTTGAAACTGTAATTCGGAAGGTTTATGAGGACCTGAGTGTCATGTTTTGAGGTATGATAGCATTTGGCTCATTTCTTTCAGTTTTTATTTCAATGGAATAAAATAATATGTGTGAGATTGACTTGCATTTTTTTCCCTTATGTGTAGCCTGGTTGTTTCTCTGTGTTGAACCGTGCCCTTGTAGCTACAGGGCACTCGTGTGTTTCTATAGTTAAGGATCTATTGCATCAAGCCATGTGGTTCTTGGTTCTTGTAATTATATAAAAATCCATTGTGGGCTATTTTTGCATGGTTTGGGGGTTCTTCTTCTTCTTCTTCATTCACTCTTTCATTGTTTTGGGTTCACTTGTTCTTATTCAATCATGATTATACCCTTCTCACTCTTCCATTTTTGGAGCCTCATTCTTGTTAATTCATGTGCTCTTGGTATGAGCATGGAAACAAATGGATGGAAGAGGAGATCCATTGCTAGATAGTTGTAATAAATTATTGATCATTCCATGAGGGAATGGATGCCTGTGTGCATGAGATTGATGACGGTTCAGAAAGAACTTTCCACAACTGAGAATCATTGGAGTTTCAAGCAGGGAGATTTCCTGATCAGTAGCACTAGAGCCATGGAGGGAAATGGAACAGCCTCAAGGAATGCATGGCAGAGAAAGGTATTCATTTCTTTGGGTTGTGAAGGCTAAGGGGGAAAGAGAGATGAAAATTTGGATTTTTTGTGTGGTTGGGAAACCTGAGAGCTAGTTAGCAAACTATTGTGTGTTTCATATTTGGCCTAGGACCTGTCCTTGTGGATTCATATCCCTGGCTCAGGGGTGGCTTGTTTCAGGGGTGGCTTGTTGTTGAGAGTAAAAGAACATTAGTGTCTATGGTTGGGAGGATCGTCCTTGGTCTGCAGCTAGTTGGTGAATCTTTACTTGAAAAGATAAGTTATATTTGTCATGTGTTTTTTGTATAATATATATTCCATTGTGTATTTAATTATCTCTGAGATATGTATTTATAATGTGCATGTTTATTGGTTATTTGTTGTGCATGGCACACTATTTATTTATTTTATGTTGTAGCATGGATCTTGTTTAACGCATGTGGATCTTTCATTCTTGATTTCGGATTAAATGTTATTAGATTAGTTCAAAAATGCATTTTTGGAGTAGATTGGTCATCCTATGGGTGGTTGGGTACATTACAAATTGGTATCGTGCCCAGCCTGTGGGTGGATGGGTATGTTACAAATTGGTATCGTGTCCAACCTATGAGTGGCTAGGTACATTATAGAATGGTGTCAAATATATAGGTTGAAACATCAAACTGGTATGGGTTGGATCTGTTGGACACAGTCTTATGGTTATGATCGAATATGAACTTGAAATCGTAAAGCTCAGGAGAGATGGAGTTGTAGGATCATGTAGACGTCAAAGCATCATGCAAACAAAGATCCTTGTAAAGGATCGTGCAATCGTAACCGTCCCCTGTTTTTTTGAGAGTGATCACAACCATGGGATGAAGGATTTTTGGATCGTTAGATTGGAAGGCAGGTGAATGAGGGTCGTCTCATAAAGGAGAAACCAAAGGTTGGGAAATATTAAGTCACAACTATCAGATCAATCTTGTCGATCGTCAGTCGTCGATCAAAGCCAAGAGGGAGATGAATAACTCTGGAACTTTGTTGCTTCAACGATTATGGTAGGAATGCTAAGCTTGGAATGTCGAAGGCCGAAGTTGTGAAGTCTCGTTGATCGTCGAGTCTGATAGGAGGCTCAGGGGAAATCTCAATTGTTGATCGTGGTCATCCGGTGGTGACTACTTTGGGAAGTTTAACTCCGAGATAATTGAACCTTTTAGGACTGCTATAACCCAGAGTGTCGGAGCGCTGAAGTCCCAAATTCCCCATCAACCGTTAGATCGAGAGAAAGAGTTCGAGAGCAATGATGACCATCGGATATAGCAATTATGGAAGGTTAGGGAAGTTTCTGGACGTTGGAAATTTCCCACATCGAAGATTACTGGGTATGTTACAGATGAAAGCCCTAAAGTGTGGAAGCCCTGATGTGTCGAAACTGTGAAGTGTAAATTCGCACTCCATGAAATCATGAAAACCATTAGATCTATAAAGGAGGAATGAATATCATTTGTTGATGGATGACGTGTCATAGGCCATGCAACATGGGTTCCATGTGGGGACATGTGTCACCTAGATTAAGTATCTTTTATACCCCAACTTGTTCATTTTTTAGTGACACATTGAACGTATGCCAAGGGTACACATAACCATTGGTGACATTAGCATGCCCTATCATCTCTGAGAGTATGGCCTCTAGGGGTGTCCAAGGTCTCTACCAGTGAATAGTGCCAAAGACCGAAGTCACAAATGCACACAAATCATCGATCTAAGACCTCTCNCTTGAGTGGCCAATCCCCCAAAATATTACTGAAGTAAAGAGTTTTCATGGACTAGTAAACTTTTATAAGAGGCTGATTAGAAATTTCAGTGGTATAAGCACTCCTTTGACTGACTGGACCAGAGGAAAAATATTTAATTGGACCAAGGATGATACAGTAAGCTTTGAACAACTCAAGAAAAGAGTTACTGAAGCTCCTATTCTCACCCTACCAGACTTTGACAAAAATTTTACAGTAGAATGTGATGCTTCTGGGGTTTCCATTGGAAGGGTTTTAAGCCAAGAAGGCCAACCTATTGCCTTTTTCAGTGAGAAACTAAATGAATCTAAACAGAAATATAGCACTTACAATAAAGAGTTTTATGTAGCAGTCCAAGCCTTGAGATACTGGAGACTTTACCTTCTACATAGAGAGTTCATTCTAACGACTGATAACCAAACACTGAAATACATCAATTCTCATAATAAGTTGTCCCACAAACATGCCAAATGGGTGTCTTTCTTGTAGGCTTACACTTTTGTTGTGCAACATAGAAGTGGTAAAACGAATGTGGTGGAAGATGGTTTGAGTAAGAGGCGACCTACTGGCAGTAATGAGTAATGTACTGATTGGGTTTGAAGAAATAAAAACAGAATACTCCAGTGATCCCTATTTTGACCAAATTATTGCAATTCTGACTGGGAAAGAATAGGATGATTCACATTCAATTAAGGAGTTTCGTTTGTTAGACGGATTTTTGTTTAAATGTTCCCAACTATGCATTCCCTTTGGATCCTGACGAGAAAAACTGGTGATAGAAATTCACTCGAATGGGTTGGTTGGACACTTTGGAAGGGATAAAACCTTCGAACTAGTAAGCGAAAAATTATTTTGGCCTAATATTAGGAGGGACGTGAACAAATTTGGTGTTGCTTGTAGAGTTTGCCAAACAATGAAAGGAGGACAACAAAATACATACCTGTACATGCCCCTACCTGTCCCAAAGGAACCATGGACTGATATTTCCATGGATTTTATTTTGGGACTGCCACATACCCAAATGGGTCATGACTCTGTGTTTGTAGTGGTGGATAGGTTTTCCAAGATGGCCCATTTCTTAGCATGGAAAAAGAAAAATGATGATAGTCAAATAGCACAAGTGTTTTTTAAGGAAATTGTTCATTTACACGGTCTTCCAAAAGCTATAATGAGTGATCGGGACACCAAATTCCTAGGCCACTTTTGGAGAGTATTGTGGAGAAAATTAGACATCATATTGCAATTCATCTCTGCCTACCATCCCCAAACTGATGGTCAAACTAAGGTCATCAATAGGAGCTTGGGAAATTTACTATGTTGTTTAGTAGGTGACAAACCTCGCCAATGGGACATGGTCTTACCACAAGCTGAATTTTCCTATAATTCAAGCATCAACCGATCAACGGGAAAATCTGCATTTGAAATTGTCTATGGAGTCAATCCCAAAGGGATTGTTGACCTAGTGGACTTTCCTACAGATCCCTATCTCAGCAAGGATGCTACATAATTTGTGGAGAATATTCAAGGAATACATCAACAAGTCTAGCAGAAGTTGCAGTCAATGACTGATCAATACAAGGAAGCTACTCACCGACATAGGAGAAGAAAATTCTTTTAGGAAGGAGAAATAGTCATGTGGTACATTTGAGCAAGAAAAGGTACCCCAAGGGAACCTACAAGAAACTGAAACCTAGGAAGTTTGGTCCTTGTAAAATTAAGAGAAGGATAAATGACAACGCCTACCTAATGGATCTACCCGAAGACTTAGACATCAGTCTTGTTTTCAACATGGTTGATCTTTATTCGTTGTCGACTCAGTCAAGAAAAGAGGCCAATGAAGACCAATCAATTAATGATCAACATGATGGAGGGGGGGACTGGACCAAACTTTTACCCAAGAAGAAGAGGGAAAAAGTTTAACATGTGTTTGACATGAAACTAGGAACTACATTCTCCAAGGCTTATAAGATTTATCTAGTTAAGTGGGAAGGACTGTCTCATTCCTACAACTCTTGGATCACAGAAGTAGAGTTACTTGAGAACAACCGAGAGGTTACAGCAGGGGACCTGGAACTAGGAGGTTCTAAATTTTTAAAAGAGGAGGAGGATGATGAAGAGCATAGGACTCAAAACATAATGGTTGTTCAATCCATGACTGGTGGGAGCACTCCGAGTGGAAATAAGCACCACTGAACACGACGACGTCTTCTCCGGACCTAGATTTTAAAAAGGCTAGTTCTAGGAAATGAGGGAATATTTTCTTTTTCTTTTTGCGTTTTTTTGTTTTTCATTGTTTTCTGTTGTTTAGTGGGTGCGAGTTGAAACTGTAATTCGGAAGGTTTATGAGGACCTGAGTGTCATGTTTTGAGGTATGATAGCATTTGGCTCATTTCTTTCAGTTTTTATTTCAATGGAATAAAATAATATGTGTGAGATTGACTTGCATTTTTTTCCCTTATGTGTAGCCTGGTTGTTTCTCTGTGTTGAACCGTGCCCTTGTAGCTACAGGGCACTCGTGTGTTTCTATAGTTAAGGATCTATTGCATCAAGCCATGTGGTTCTTGGTTCTTGTAATTATATAAAAATCCATTGTGGGCTATTTTTGCATGGTTTGGGGGTTCTTCTTCTTCTTCTTCATTCACTCTTTCATTGTTTTGGGTTCACTTGTTCTTATTCAATCATGATTATACCCTTCTCACTCTTCCATTTTTGGAGCCTCATTCTTGTTAATTCATGTGCTCTTGGTATGAGCATGGAAACAAATGGATGGAAGAGGAGATCCATTGCTAGATAGTTGTAATAAATTATTGATCATTCCATGAGGGAATGGATGCCTGTGTGCATGAGATTGATGACGGTTCAGAAAGAACTTTCCACAACTGAGAATCATTGGAGTTTCAAGCAGGGAGATTTCCTGATCAGTAGCACTAGAGCCATGGAGGGAAATGGAACAGCCTCAAGGAATGCATGGCAGAGAAAGGTATTCATTTCTTTGGGTTGTGAAGGCTAAGGGGGAAAGAGAGATGAAAATTTGGATTTTTTGTGTGGTTGGGAAACCTGAGAGCTAGTTAGCAAACTATTGTGTGTTTCATATTTGGCCTAGGACCTGTCCTTGTGGATTCATATCCCTGGCTCAGGGGTGGCTTGTTTCAGGGGTGGCTTGTTGTTGAGAGTAAAAGAACATTAGTGTCTATGGTTGGGAGGATCATCCTTGGTCTGCAGCTAGTTGGTGAATTTTTACTTGAAAAGATAAGTTATATTTGTCATGTGTTTTGTGTATAATATATATTCCATTGTGTATTTAATTATCTCTAAGATATGTATTTATAATGTGCATGTTTGTTGGTTATTTGTTGTGCATGGAACACTATTTATTTATTTTATGTTGTAGCATGGATCTTGTTTAACACATGTGGATCTTTCATTCTTGATTTCGGATTAAATGTTATTAGATCAGTTCAAAAATGCATTTTTGGAGTAGATTGGTCATCCTATGGGTGGTTGGGTACATTACAAATTGGTATCGTGCCCAACCTGTGGGTGGATGGGTATGTTACAAATTGGTATCGTGTCCAACCAGTGAGTGGCTAGGTACATTATAGAATGGTGTCAAATATATAGGTTGAAACATCGAACTAGTATGGGTTGGATCTGTTGGACACAGTCTTATGGTTATGATCGAATATGAACTTGAAATCTTAAAGCTCAAGAGAGATGGAGTTGTAGGATCATGTAGACGTCAAAGCATCATGCAAACAAAGATCCTTGTAAAGTATCGTGCAATCGTAACCGTCCCCTGTTTTTTTGAGAGTGATCACAACCATGGGATGAAGGATTTTTGGATCGTTAGATTGGAAGGCAGGTGAATGAGGGTCGTCTCATAAAGGAGAAACCAAAGGTTGGGAAATATTAAGTCACAACTATCAGATCAATCTTGTCGATCGTCAGTCGTCGATCAAAGCCAAGAGGGAGATGAATAACTCTGGAACTTTGTTGCTTCAACGATTATGGTAGGAATGCTAAGCTTGGAATGTCGAAGGCCGAAGTTGTGAAGTCTCGTTGATCGTCGAGTCTGATAGGAGGCTCAGGGGAAATCTCAATTGTTGATCGTGGTCATCCGGTGGTGACTACTTTGGGAAGTTTAACTCCGAGATAATTGAACCTTTTAGGACTGCTATAACCCAGAGTGTCGGAGCGCTGAAGTCCCAAATTCCCCATCAACCGTTAGATCGAGAGAAAGAGTTCGAGAGCAATGATGACCATCGGATATAGCAATTATGGAAGGTTAGGGAAGTTTCTGGACGTTGGAAATTTCCCACATCGAAGATTACTGGGTATGTTACAGATGAAAGCCCTAAAGTGTGGAAGCCCTGATGTGTCGAAACTGTGAAGTGTAAATTCGCACTCCATGAAATCATGAAAACCATTAGATCTATAAAGGAGGAATGAATATCATTTGTTGATGGATGACGTGTCATAGGCCATGCAACATGGGTTCCATGTGGGGACATGTGTCACCTAGATTAAGTATCTTTTATACCCCAACTTGTTCATTTTTTAGTGACACATTGAACGTATGCCAAGGGTACACATAACCATTGGTGACATTAGCATGCCCTATCATCTCTGAGAGTATGGCCTCTAGGGGTGTCCAAGGTCTCTACCAGTGAATAGTGCCAAAGACCGAAGTCACAAATGCACACAAATCATCGATCTAAGACCTCTCTGGGACCTTTCTTGACCGTTGGATCAAGAAGTAGGAGGATTGCATAAGTACTTTGATAGTTATCACTTCAGGGAAGTGAAATGACTCAGGAGGAAAGGTCCCAGAGTCCCAAAGCTCTGATGTCCTGAATTGTTTAAGGACCATTTGTCCCAATGATTGATTAAGTCCTAATCATATGAGTAAATAGTAGAAGGACATGGTAAGTACTTCGACGGTTGTCACTCGGGGAAGTGGAACGACTCAAGAGTGTAAATGTCCCGAATGCCTGATTAAGTTGTGGTTATTGATCTCGTTGAAGCCTCTGGATGGATTGGGACCATCCATTCAATGGGAGATCAAATCTTGAACGTCCGTTGTTCTAATGGAGTTGATAGAAGGGTTCGGCGAAGTTTAAATCTGGGAGAAATCGAAGATTGAAAAGGGAGAATAGTCGAAGGCTGAAATCCAGAGGACTTGGTCCCAAGAGCTGGTCTCATGATAAGGTAAAAGGGTTAATTAGATGCGTGAAGGGCCTAGAAGTAACCAATCCCTCATATATTCTGCTCGAACAAGCTCATGTGTAGAGTAATACATAGGAAGCCGCTAAAGAGTAATTAAGCTCGCGGTTTCGAGCTATGGTCACACGGAAAGTGGTTTGCAAGAAGCACCTGTGAAAAATTCGAATTGTGTACTAGTTAAAGGGGTTGTGGAATATTCGACAAGATCTTGTTGCAAAACAAAAAAAGGGGTGAAAGTGACTTTTCGGGAAGCCATAAATTTCATCTCAGATATCATATTCAGGAAATAATATAGTCGTCAGAAAGTTGGATCAGAGGAGACTGACCTGGAATTATTCTAATTTGGATAACTATTTTGTAGGATTAGAGATTTTTTTGGATCAATTCTAGTCTAGGATTGGATATCATAGTCATGAAAGCATGAAAAATCTTGCAGAAGTTGGCTGAGGCAATACAGAACTACAGGGAAAGTAATGGAAAGTGGATAAAGAAATAAAGAATAGTGGAACAAAAGTGTTAGTCAACAACCACATAATATGAATAAATTGCAGGTATAACAAATGAAATAATCCTCACATAGGATATGAAGCTAGCAGGTTAAAAAATTCATTGATGGGCATATAAGGGAAAAGTAAGGCTCCATATCCTTGAAGGTAGAAATGCGTAGACAATTGTAAGCTTGATGTGGAAGAAAACAAATGTCTTAAGAGGTTCACTTCAGATATCAGAGTTTATAGTGGAAGCAGGATTCCAATGCAGAGAAATTTGATATAGAAAAATGAATGCTCTTTCACTTGAAAAGTGTCACTGAATGAAAATAAACTTCCATTGGGAATGGTATAATTATGAAAGGGTGATGAAATGTTTCGTAAAGGTAAAGTTGGATATGGCTACCCAAAAGGAGCTACTACAGATTGAGTACAATGGTTGGATTGCAGAATCTCCAAGTGAAACTTGACTAGAAAGTATTTAGGCCAGGGAACAAGAGTGCAATTGAGGAATCAAAGCACACAAGGCATCAAGGATCTGTAGGAATTTAGGGAAAACCAACTACAACATAAATAAATAAATAAATAAGTGAATTGAAACAGAAATCCACTAGAGTGCATGAGGCATGCAATGAAGTTAAAATGCATATGCATTAGTAGGAATGCTGGCAGTGAATGCTTGGTGCATATAGATGTGCATTGTGCATATGCACATGCTTGGATATGCATATAACATTCTTGAAAACTTAGAATAGATTGTTATTATGAAATAATGATGTTATGAAAATTGAATATGACTAATGATGGATTATGTATGCAGGAAAAATGATATAGCATGGTTAACGATGTGGATGTTGTTGTTGCTTATGATTTTCATCTATTTGAATACCTATGAGAGTGGTAGGAATAGTGATCAAAATGATGAAGGAGGAAGTCTATCAGCTTCTACAAATATCATTTGACTGGGTAGCATCAAGTAGGTTAATAACCACCATCAAGGTAAGTATTTGTTGCTTCTATGTTGAAGGGAATTAAGGTAAGAAATTCCCTCAGTTAATTCTTCAAGATTTAAATCGATTATGTAATGGAGAAAGACCTAGAGTATGTAGTTGTTATTGATGTTAGAATGCATTTAGATAAATTTTTAGTTGCATATTGTGTTATGATTGATTATGGCATCATAACTAGATCAAGTCAGGAGACATACTCTTGATATAACAATGAATATCTATAAAGCTAGTCAAGTGTAATACCATGAGATGGTTGGATATGGAAGGGCTATAAAGCTATGTTAGTGCTCAATGGTATCTGTTGTATAGTTGACATTTGGATTGCAACCTCTTTTCTGACACTGAAGAGCACTTAAGAATTATATTCTTAGTGTTTTGTTTGGGTTGAAAAGGAAGGTATCCAAATAGTCAAGCAAGAAGTAGGAAGTTTGTGGATGATATGTTGAGGCGTTGACTAGACCTTCCAACTCACCTCGATGAATGCATGACATAGTTATGTGGTATTATGTAGTCAATGCATGGATGCATTGTGTAGTTGTGGCCATGGGTATTGACACATTGATTGTTGTTTTATTTAGTAATTAATTGTTGCATTATGAAAAGCTTGTGGTGTGGAAAATGCATAATGATGGATAGATGCATTATATCTAATATGAATATACTAGTTGAAGGTGATTGGAATGTTGTTTGTTAGAATTCTGAACTCACTTTTCGGAACTATTAAACTTTTACAGGAATTATGGAATGCATTTTGGTGAATGCGTGTATATATTATATAAAACAGAAATGATTATGATAACATAAGTATTTCTAACTCATGAAGTTGAAAAAACTYTGTTAGATAATGCAACAAAGAAATTGCATGTGAGAGTAGTTATATAATATGGAAAAACTTTGTCAAGGAAACATAGTAATGGAAATATTGATGGATAGAAGAAATAAAATATTGAYTGATAATACATGTGTAAAGAATGATGGGTTCATTCRAGTGATAATTGGATTAGTGAGAGTGATTGAATTTCTTTTCTAAACAATTCTAAGATTACTTTATGAATTTTTGTAATTGTTTCCATGAAAATATACATATGCATGATAGTGACAACTTGTTTGGTTGAGTGAAGGTTGAGGAAAGTGCAGGTAGAATGGTATTGGACATGGCAGGGATGTAATCCCATAATAAAGAGTGATATCTATAGTTGCAGAGCCAAGCATTATGAGAAAAATCCTCAAGTCTCTGAATTTTATTTTCCTATATAAAACAGATTTGAGAAATTCATAGTTTCGAATATGAATTAGGATTACATGATTATGCTAACAATTGGTTTAGATGATTGAAGGTTGAGAAAATTTCATGAATAATGGTATTGGGTATGGAATTGCTATAAACCATAATAAATATTAATGCCTCCAACCACAAGAGCCAAACGAATTATGAGAAGAAATCTCATGCTTTGAAACTATGTTTTCCTGTATAAAACATATTTGATATTTATGATTGAAATTGTTATAAAAATATCTCATGATGACTATATTTTTATAATATAGATGAGATGTCGGTTATTGAAGTTGGAAGCTCACTGAAAAAATAACACGATAAGGAAATCGAAGTCAATGATGAAGACATGGAATGAATAAAGTCCAGTGGACTTGTTGCAACTAGAGTTCTTGAAGCCACAACTCTGAAACTTTGTGGCCGAATGCAGTGGAGCCCTGGAGAGAAGTGGAACAACCTAAGGGACTGCATGGCAAAAAACAGGGTTCATTTCTTTGGGTTGTGTAGGGATGAGAGGGAATGAGATTTTACTAGTTGGAACTGCTGCCAAAAATATAAATTTTTAAGATCATTGTACATGTTTTTGGTTAGAATGCCTATGTATACATGTTTAATTTTAGGTCAATTAAGTGCCTGTATATAAGAGGTGGATGGATTGCCTGTGCGGATTAAGGAAAGAGAGCCTAGATTAGTAATGTTAATAACATTGGAATGGCGTTGTGCACTGAGGACAGTGCCAAAATAAGGGGAGAGGATGTAATGTCTCATTTTTAACCCTTATGAACTATAATGTATTATGTAATTGTGACTTAGGCGGGTGAGCCGGTAAAGTTGAAAAATGGTCACACTACCTAGGAAATGGAATACTTCAAATTCATTAATAAAATACACTGTTGGATTTAAGACGAACAAGGACAAAAGATATAGGGGGCTATGATTTCATGAGAGAGGGGGCTTAAGGGGATAAGTATTTTTATTATATTTTATTTACCCATAATTGATTTTATCGAGAAAAGTGGTTACATGAGATTCTTGGGGAGGCCATGTGGTTCTTGGTTCTTGTAATTATATAAACATCCCCTGTGGACTATTTTGGGGTGGTTTGAGGGTTCTTCTTCTTCTTCTTCTTCACTCACTCTCTCATTGTTATGAGTTCACTTGTTCTTATTCAATCACGGTTACACCCTTCTCACTCTTCCATTTTTGGAACCTCATTCTTGCTAATTCGTCTTCTTTTCGTCTCAGCATGGAAATGATTGGCTCGAAGAAGAGAGCCATTGCTATATGGATGTAATAGATTATTGATCATTCCAAGAGGGAATGAATGCCTGTGTGCATGGGATTGATGGAAGTTCATAAATAACAATCCACAACTAAGAATCCTTGGAGTTTCCAACAAGGATATTTCCTCACTAGTAGCACTGAAGCCCTCGAGAGAAATTCCAGAGAAATGTGTTCATTTCTTTGGGTGAGGGGGAAAGAGAGATGGAAATTTGGATTTGTTGTGTGGTTGGAAAAACTAAAAGCGAGTTAGCCAAAGGTTGTGTGTTTCATATTTGGCCCAGGAAAGGTCTTGTGGATTCATAGCCCTCGCTCGAGAGTTACTTGTTTTTTAGAGTAAAAAAAAAGTGTCTATGGTTGAGAGGATCATTCCTCATCTGCAACGATTTGGTGAATCTTTACCTGAAAAGATAAGTGCTCTCTATCATGTGTTTTATGTATAATGTATATTCCGCTGTGTATTTAATTATCTCTGAGATATGTATTTATAATGTGCATGTTTGATGATTATTGGTTGTACATGGCACGTTGTTTATTTATTTTATGCTCTAGCATGGATCTTGATTAATGCATGTGGTTCTTTCATGCTTGATTTCAGATTAAATGTTATTGTTATTTGAAATCAGTTGAGAAGCGAATTTTTAAAGTAGCTTGGCCAACCTTGGAGTAGCGTGACCAACTTTTGGGTGGATGGGTACGTTATACCTTTGAAGAAACAAGCAAATATTACATTCATTAATAAAAATATTGCTATTTGTAATATTCAATTACTTATTATTGTTATAATTTGCTTACTATACTAATTTTTATTTTTTTTATCTAAATCTTCTATTTTGTTAATAAATAACACTCCATACATATATTGTTTACCTATAATTAATTTTATTCAGATTAATATAAAAACATATATACATACTATTTACATATAATTGATTTGATTCTATAATTAATTTTATTCAGATTAATATAAACACATATATACATACTATTTACATATAATTGATTTGATTCAAAGTAATATTTATAGGTTACCCAATCCCAAGAATGGAATGTTTGTTATGGAATGAAAAGTAATGCATGTGAAGGAAAATTCAAATTCTTAAAGTGCAGTTGTGAATCTCCCTAACATTGCGAGAATGAGCATAATTAAAAACTATTTGGATTGTTGTGATCAGAGTCTTCCGAATATGGTCTATTTTTCGGTATAATTCTGAGTGGGTCAGTCTTGAGAGCTTGTCCCACTATGGCGATAGCACCCGTTGAGTTGGGATTCCTTAGAATAGCTTTAGGAATACAGGTTGAGTGGCCTCAATTCATTTCCTCTCTTGACATTTACTTCCATATAAACAAAAGAAGTGCATTAAAGAAAACTAATATCAAAACCAGTTATTATATTTTATTCTATCCAATAATACTGGCAAAGCGAAAAGTAGAGATTTTCCAACTTTTCCAAATCAATGAAAAGACCATTGTACTTCTGTCCACGTCCAAAAGCATTTTATGCTCACTTCACTTTCGAATTTTATACTTTCCTTGAAGCATATTGGGTTGTTATTATTTTTAAAATAATTTGTCAGAAAATCCACAGTTGGTGTATTTTGTCATTAACGTTTTGAATTCGAATAGGGATTTATCATCAAAACTAATTGTCAATTAGAAAATTAACTGATCTTTTAAAATTCCTCACCACATAAATAAATCTGAAAACTGTTATTATTTTTATTTTTTGAAATTTTGTTATACAAGAAACTATTCAATTTTTGGCCGAAGCACTCCATTTTTTATGGTCGGGAAGCTGTGACATTCGGATTCGTGGGTTATAAGATCTCACTTACCACTAAACCAGGTGGATTTTGGATTCATGGGTTCTAAGCTCTCATAAGTCTATCACTAAAGGACAACGTTCTCGTCATCAATTTTTATTAAGAGTCACACCAGCCAATCAAACCTAAGAATAACCACGGTTTACTCTTATCAATCCCAAGCCCAATTAATTTAAAACAACATATATGATATTTATATAGTTTTGAAGTTGCCCATAAAGTTACACTTTAATTTATCTTGATTAGACTTAATAACGTTTTACACAACATTGTTGAAGTAAGTGTTTGGATTGAGTAATTTTTATGTGTTATATGTATCATTATATTAAAGGCTGTGATTGTTATTATTATTGGTTAATGTAAGGAAGAGTCTGTCTTTATGTGAATAGTTTGATTTTTTAGGAGGTCATTAGATCTAGTTACATATGAGAGATTCCTTGCAACTAGTTAGCTCTTATTTCGGTGTGTAGTTGAGATATCCTTTCAATAGTTTGTTAATGTGTTAAAATAGTGTGTCTATCTTGAGGCATAGCCCGATGTATTTGTAAGTGTACAATTATTTGTTGATAGAACACTCAACATAGTTTTTGTATGTGTGTGGAAACAAACTCTACTCTCTCATTTTTCTACATTATATTAGAGTGGGACTAGGCTTGATGGTCCACGAAAATAAAGGCCTATGAGGTGCACATTTGATGGACTAATAGATTGGTGTAGGAGAGTAGATTGTTATTGAAAGTGTTTTCTTTTACCATGTCCATGATGCATGTGATAATGGATGAGTAATATTGTTGTGTTTCCATAGTAGTATTTATTTTGTCCATCATTTCATTTTCTTCTTGTTAATATTATCAACATTGTGAAAAGGGCACACAAGAAATCTCATATTTCCTTCTTTGTTTTCATTCATTTGTTGGTGTTAGGGATCATGGGGTTGATCAATAGTTGGGTGGAAGGTGGTTCTATGCAAGCTACTCGTGGAACCATGGTTTTAACGATTGGCATGACGGCCACATTCAACACTTTATATGATCTCTTAGCTCTCGGACCATCTTTCCTCGTTTTACCAAGAGTTGGGAATTTGTAGATGAGAAACACAGAAATTTGAACAAAATATCACCAATGAAGTTTGATGGTTGTGTATAATAAGAGGATAAGAACATTGGTGTCCTTGCAAACTATTGTTTATATCTATATGCTTGGAAATTGGACTAACCACAACATTTT
The DNA here is from genome assembly GCA_000966675.3 of Picea glauca. Lineage (NCBI taxonomy): Eukaryota > Viridiplantae > Streptophyta > Pinopsida > Pinales > Pinaceae > Picea > Picea glauca. The sequence continues at coordinate 915,356 of JZKD02S1546100.1, forward strand.
TTTCTGGTTACGACTAGTTCAATTCAGTGAGAGTAGATTATAATTTAAGGAGATGGACCTACATTGATGGAGTCCATTTTTTTGTTGGACATGGTGTTGGAATAGATGTGAAAGGAGTTCAATATGTGCAATGTTGGACATGATGTTATGGAGTTGGCATGAATGTCAAAAGATGGATAATATGGTATTGTCATTGAAGACAAAAGGTTTTTCTATCCTTATGTCAAAAATAAGTCAATATTGTGGTCATCATCATCAAAATTGTGCAAATGATAGTATCAAACTCATGCATTATCTGTGAATACCCATGAAGACACAAATTCCAGTTATGTGAATAGTAATTAAAGTAATTCTTGTCAATTCTCCTAATTATTACAAGTCCAAAATAAAACCCTATAAACCCAGGATAACGTATCTACAAAGTTGTTATCTACTGAATAGAACCTAAGTAATTATCTATATAGATGTTAATTCTTTCATATATAAATTCAAAAGGGAATATCAAAATATGATGCTCAATAAAATGTGTAAGGTGTCTCGTATGAAAGTTCCTATTAGACATTTTGATCTTCAACAATCCAACAAAATACCATATGTCTATAATTGTAGGGGAACAAGTGAGACCATAAATAAAAGGGGATAGATGTCCTCAGTGTAAGTGTGGAATTTCAAAGTAGAACACAAACCAATGTCCTCGATCTAATTCACATTTAAAAAATGCGCGAAAGTTAATAGGAGAGGGAAGACCCGAAAGTAACACTAGGTTCAGTTTAACTATCCATCTACCAACCTTAAGTTCCTTCGCGTTTTGGCTTGGAAGTTATTTCATATACATGTTACAAATGCGAAAAGATTGTGGATCGTCCACTCAACATAAGATTAAATATGGTCAATTGATTTGGTTAAACATCCAAATAAGTTGTGTCCGCGTTTGCACTTGGTGAGAAGCCCAAGCCACATGGGAAAATTTGAAGCTAGGTTGGGGGCTAACTGGGATAACATCAGGTTATATTGTGTGGTCACTTGGGGAATAAAGAAACATCCTAGGGAGAAAGTATAAACCGGGCCTTGTGCCTTTTTTCTTTAGCTTCTAACGATAAAGTTTAGGTCCTATGGGAAAAGGATCCATGAAATTTATCCACCATTTCAAAACAAGAAATGCACCACTAATCAAAGTAAAAGCATAAATTTGATCTTTGAAAGAACTAAAGACATAATGGAAGTGTGAGACCAAAATAAGAAGATTCAATTCATGTGATTGATCCATAAGAAACTAATAAATACGTATGATTAAGATAATTAACCCCTCAAAGATCATGGTTTATTCAAAGAACTGTTACAACAACAATAAACATGTTTTGTTAGAATTGTCAGTGCGGAAAACACAATTCACAGTGATAATTAACAATCACACACATAAGAAATAGACACAAGGATTTTCACGTGGTTCACCCAAATGTTGCGCTAAGTCCACCAAGCATAAGCATTGGTTCTCTTATTATTCATATTATGGAGATTACATTCAATTTGCATTACATCCAATTTGCAAGTCTCTCATACACTCAATCTCGCATAATCGTTTTGCCTCTATGGGCTTACATGAATTTATACATTCACACATGAAACTGAATATTAAATGCAATCCCTATCCATATTCTAACTTGGTCTATTTGGTTGTAACCAACGCAACATAATATGATCCAAATATGTTTTTGGTAATTGGTTGTCACCAAATCCCAACAATCTCCACCTTGACAACAATTAACTTGATACCTTGCTTCTTCCTTTTGATCATCACCTTTTTTGTAAGCCAAGAGAAGCCAAGCACCACTACAACTTTTCTAATAAAATTGGTTTCATGATCTCACCTTTATGACTTGCACGAGTTTAGATTTCCTGAGCGGTCACTCCACCTCCAACATGTCTTCCACAACTATGTTGCGATACACATTTAGTGATAAGTCTCCTTCTATCCAAAACACCTCTATTACAATATACATTACAATCATCACAAATCATCTCAGTGTAACCATTATAGGTGAAATTTGTGCTTCTCAAACACTGAAGCACCCATTTCACTGCAACACTTGAATCTGTCACGTTTCTGACAACATCATTAGCATGTGAAATTTCTAGTCTTAACCATTTCATCGCATACAACAGACGTCCTACTGCACTTACACAAGACATAACCTTTTCTTCTGTATAGATAGGCCCTATACTTGAAGAAAACTTATAATGGAAAGAAAGAGGGATAAAAACTGGTTTTACAATGTTCATTTTGAACTCCAACCACATCTTACCATTACCATCTCTATGTATTTCTATGCCCTTAATTTGTTTTTCTCCTCCTTGATCCCTCATCTGAATTGTCCTGTCTATCTGAGTCACTTTCTTACTGATTTTATCCATGCTTCGGCTTGCATCCATCATATCATCAACAAAAAACATCAAGACTGTGAATGTACTATAAACTGTATAGTCATTCCTACACTTTGAAAAAATTTGACCCACTATGAAGGATTCAAACATCTTGTACATTTGCCTGGGTACCATTAGGCCATACAATGAATTACTTACCATGCAAACAAATTTACCATTGCGATATTGAATCAACCCTTTTGGTTGTTCCATACATACTATATCTCTGTCAATGATGAGCTTGTGAGAAGTAGGATCCCACACACAACATCCCTTTATACCATCATTACAACTTGTAGAGATATAAAACAAGCAGGAATTCATAAACAAAGATTTTAAGTCTGGAACTAATTTACCTTTTACCAATACCTGCAATTCTTTCTTATTCTTATGACCTTGATGCTCCTACCATAAACAAGAAGATACATCTGTCACTTCAGATTCCACTTCAGTACTCACTTCCATATTATAAAAGTTATCAACCTTTGTTGCCTTCATCACTACTAAATTTCCTTTCGATACTGTGAGATCTCCACATTGACCTGTATACTTATATCCACAAGAATCCAACACTCATAATGAAATCAAATTTGATTTAAGCTCAGGTACATATCTAACATCCATTAATTCCCTAACAATACCATCAAACATGTTGATTCTAATACTGCCAACCCCAACAGTTTTACAACAAATACCATTTCCCATAAACACTACACCCTCATCAACAGATTGGTAAGAAAAGAACCAATTTCTATGTGAACACATGTGGTGGGAGGCACCTGCCATTCTTATTGATATTGTAAATTACTAGAAATGGATAAAACATGATCAATTATACTTGAATTTGTTACAATCAAATTTGCTTCCTTCGTAGAGTTTTCCTCTCATTACTTTCTCTTCCATCAATCTTTCTTGAGATGTCTTGTTTTTTCCACAGTGCAAGCATTTTTCTTTACCGTTTCTCTGTCTTGACTTAGATCAGAAAGAACTTATGTCATTCTTCTCTGTGGTTCGACCTCTCATCAACATCGCCTCTGAAGTTGAGGTTTCTTTACTATATTTTCTCCTCGTCTCCTCAACCAACAAAGCTCCCACAACAAAGTCATAATCTAAAAAATTTGTTGAGCTAAAGCTAATAGAGGTGATTAGATTATCCCAAGACTCAAGCAACGAACACAACAATGTAATAACCTTATCCTCATCTTCAAATTTAACTTCCATACCAGTCAATTGAACTATAAGGGTATTGAAAGTATTTAAATGGTCAGCAACGTTTGTACCTTCTTTCATCCACAAACTGTATAGTTGTCTCTTCAAGTAGATTATGCTTGTCAAGGACTTCGTCATGTATAGACTTTCCAACTTGCTCCACAAACTAGTTGTTGTCTTCTCCAAGACAATATTGAATAGAACATCGTCGACCAAACATAGGCATATGGCACTTAGTGCTCTTACATCCATCTCATCCCAGTCATCATCTGTTATGGATGCGGGCTGGTTTGCTTTTCTCAAAAGCGCCTTCACCATGCCTTGTTGCACAAGAAAATCATCCATCTTGAGCTTCCAGAGCTCAAAGTTGTTTTTACCGCTGAACTTTTCAACTTCAAACTTCAAACTCTACATCTTAGCCATTAACTCAAAAACAATTCTCTCAGTATCCATTGCCTATAAAAAAATCCTTTTAAATGTGGAAAAATTATAAATAAATTCAAAAGTGAATCCTTAATTAAATAAGGTTAAATTAATAACCCAAAAGGTTTAAAATAATAATTTCATAAAACATTTTAAATCCTTAATTATCCTTCTCTATAGTCTTACATGAATTTATACATTCACACATGAAACTAAATATTAAATGCAATCCCTATCCATATTCTAACTTGGTCTATTTGGTTGTAACCAACACAGAATAATAAGATCCAAATCTATTTTTGATAATTGGTTGTCACGAGATCCCAATAGGTTTTTAGCATCCATATATCTATTACAACATGTGAAGGATAACTATTGAACAACATGCAAGGGATTTGAAGTCTTTTGAATTAAAAGAAATAAAAACTAATGATAAAATTATAAGCATTATTATTATTATTAAATGAAGAGCTTCATTGTTTTTATACAAAGAGACACAATGTTTCAATTTCATACCGGTTGAAAGTCTATATAAAAAAAAAGTATGGTGAAAGGAAAGTGTCTCTATGGTCTAATTCAGAAGATATAAACACAGAGTGAGTCCAAGTAAGAACTTGAAACATTGTAATGTCCCCACTTTGGGACATCATGACAGTGCAGAGATTTATGATGACCAGAGTTGCCAGATGGATGTTATAGCGAGTACAGGGGTATTTGAGAGGCATTATGGGGTCCATATTGTATCGATGATCATATTCCATCATTATGAGCCATTCCACACATGTTGGCTTTGGTTTCGTTGCATTCCGACGATTTCCATGATTTTGACTATTTTGAGCTATAAGTCAATGGAATTCACTAAAGAGGTCATTTTTGGGCACATTACTTGGAGGAACCTCTCAGTGTAATCGCTCATTGGAATTGGAAGGAGAAACACTACAGGATGGGATGGCTAGAAGTGACTTTCAGTGGCCAGGGAAGCCACAAGGAGAGATAAGGATCTTTTCAAAGGTAAAAAGGTTAATTAATTGATTAAAGTGATTTAATTAATTAATTAATTATTAATAAAATGAAAGTCACTTTGAGGGACAAGGTGAGCCAAAAAGTACAAAGGAAAGGTGAGGGCCTCTTCTCATTCATTCATGTATGATATTATTTTGATATCTAGCTTTAGTTAGCGAGCCAATCTCTTGCGGATTTTGAGGGTTTTGACTTAACAAACCCTAGAGGACGATTCAGTGGTGAAATATTCCACCTAGCTTGTCCCAATATTTGCCTCAGAGATGCAATACTCTCCCACACCATTCTAGTTCCAAATCTACTCAGTTGCAGGAGGATTCTACATCAGTTTCATGTGGAGATAGAGAGAGGGTGCACCAGATGAGGATTTCCAGCAAGAGGGGTGCACCATCCTTGGATAGAGATTCGTTGTAGGAGATTGGCGGGATTTTTGGAGATTCCATCACCTGGGTTCTTCTTGCAGGGTCTTCACCATCATTCCTAGTTCTTTCTAAGAGAGTTTCATGGTTCAGATTATTTCTTTGAGCAATTGGAATAATTGAAGAGAAGGAGGGCGTTTTTGAAATTCAGATCTAGTCAGTTTGGAGGAGTTACACTTCAGATCTGACCCTAAGACTTCACCTAGTGACTTGTAGTGTCCCGATCTATATTTTTGGAGATTTTCAGAGCATTTGGAGGCTTCCTTTAGCAGGGCCAAGTTATCTAGGGCTTTAGTCATTCGGTAGGGCGCACCATTTAGTGGAAGATTTCATATCTACAAGGTTTGAGAGTGGATTTGGAGATTTGGAGATTTGGGCACCTCGGTTTTCCTTACAGTTGCCCGATCTATCAGTTGGGCATATTTCTCAGGGTGATTGGACATATTTGACAGCAGGGCCAAAATATTGAGGAGCTTCAGTAGGGCATGGCATCTTCCAGCTTGAGGGGTTTGACACTTGGCATTGGTATTCATCTTATATCCATCCTTTAGAGGCTTGTTTTGTATCAGCGAGAGCATTTTGTAGTAGCTCACACTTGTTGTCCATTGTCTATTTTGTAGATCGACCTCTAAGGCTTGACCTTAACCCTAGACAGAAAAGTGCTTATCATGGACACTGAATTTATTTCGAATCTATCTAAGCCTAATGCATGAGAAGGGAGAGTAATAGAAGTACCT
>JZKD02S1546100.1:921594-949172 GCA_000966675.3 Picea glauca
ACCACCTGTGGTGCGGGTAGCCTCTGCCTCGTGCCGAGCTACCAAAGAGGCTGTAACCGGCTTCACAGCCGGATAGGTCGGATCTGTCCCTACGGACAGATTTTGCTTATAACACCTTACCTCCATGAGAGGTGGCACTTTCAAGGCTTCATGATTAGTTACCCTGCCCATACGTTTGATATCGACTGCCGAATGTACCCGCCAGATGTTGATTGTGAGTTGGTGACCTATTGACGAGCGTTTGTAACACACCGTCAACGGGATGGATAGATTCGGACCAGGGTTATCTATTTAACCCAAGTTGTTTCGTATGATCTAACCTGATGGGTTTTATGGATCTGTTAGACAACTAGGATCCTAAAAAAAACTAAAGGAAATGAACTTACTAAAGATACAATTCTAAGAATCAACACATTAATTACAAATGTTCAACTAAGAGTGTTAATGTACAATGATTATATACAGTTTACAAGGTTTGAATAAAACCTTGCAAAAGCAGTTGTATGAGATAATGTTTCTAAACAAGATTAAGTATGAACAAAACTTGTTCTAATGTTTTAAATATCAAACTAATAAGCAACGAATGAATATGATTGTAATGATATAAAAAAAATAGACAAATCTAATTAACATTTAAATAATGCAATCACTTTTCATTCACATATAAACAAAATGAATAAATAATACATTGAATAACCTCTACCTGATCAACATTAATAAATACAAATTTTCTCTCTGCGTTTGTGTGAGCTCCTCTCGTCATGTGTCAAATGAAAACCTATGACAAAAACAAGCATAGTACTTCTTGAAGAAATTCAAGGAAGTGTTTCATATTCTGGAGCAAGTTTATGATGAAAAAAAAGATAAATAATTATATATCATAACCTTGAGATATCCAATAACTGAGAATGAAATAAATATCTACCCTTGGTAATGGTGTTACCAGCAATTTAGCATGAGATGCAAATTCAAAATACTGAAACAGATGATCAATTATAGGTACTAGCTATATCAAAAGATAACGAACAACATAAAGAAAATAATGATATAAAATATTATATGGAGAAAAGACTAAAGATAATTCGACCTAGATAACATTTCATATCAAAAAATTACATGAGAAAACAATGAAAAAACATTGCACATTTTACACAGGTCTAAAGCCAAAAAGAAAACTGCTTTCTCATATAATTTCAAAAATGTATGTCCATTCTAAGGTCCAGGAAAAACATGCCTCTATCACCAAGAAACATAGCTACTTAAACATGTCTTTGATCTATTACCTCCTATCATGCAAGATAGAGGAATATCTCTTAAAATAAGTCTTTCACTAAAATAGAGTAACAAAAAGATACTCCTCTTGGAGTCTTTTAATAAAAATAAATAAATTATATTAATGAACATTGTTTTTTCAAAATGGGAATTTACTATTCTATTGAATGCTTAACCCATGACTCATTTCCTTAAGCATAGCACCATAATATGTTGTTTACATGAAATGATAAAATGAAATCAAAATTTAGATAATAATCCCAACAAATAACTTAAATAGACTCGCTACATAATATTTCAATTCTGTAGATATTCTTAAAATAAAAATAAAATAAAAAATGAATCTAACTATTATTTTTCAAACAAAATCAAATCGTAAAAAAAAAAGAAAACTACTTAACAATTCATAAATTTGACAGAGACGCACATACATGTCTGAATTTATAATGGTTTGAAGTTTGTCAAAAATTTTATGATCACATTCTGAGATCACTTAATACGTTTGTTATCCCTATGTACATTTGATCAAATGCAGGCTCTCAACTCGTCGTTCTCCTTCTCAAGCAGTGAATTTCAAGTGTCCATTTGGTTCAATTGTGCCTAACGGTAAGGAACATACTGATAATATCTTTCAATCCAATCAAAACATTTTTTGCAATGAACCGGTTCTATGCTAGGTAAAGGACGAGTCTCCTCTATAGTGGGTATTTTAACCTTTTCCATGATTTGTTTCAGATCATGTTGTATACCTGAAAACCCTCCTGTTTTTTTAAGAAAGGGGGAATACTCGATACGAAATTGAACTGTGGTGTATCATCATTTATATCATCCCCAGGGACCTGTTCATCGATATCATCCTCATTAACTCGATCATCGATGTCATCCTCAGAAAACCGATCATTGACCTCAATCATAGGGATTGGTTCCTCATGATCACGCTGTCGATTTCTTAGTGTTTTCGAAATAAGTCGACCAGGTATTTTTTTTTTTAAATTGACGTATAGACTTCTTTGCTTCTTTTGCCTACCCTATTTATTTAAATCAATTTCATTTGAATCAATCTGAATTGGCTCTGGATTAGGGAAAGTAAGGATTTTATACTTTAGATAATCAAAAACCTCTCCTAAAGATTTCTTGGGAATAAAATTGCATCTCGGTTTCTTGCCTTTGGATGGCTTATGGAGAATAATAGGGGATTCAACTATAGACACGGGTCTTTCTTACAGATTGACATATAGGATTTTCATAGAGGGGCTTGATCGGTAGGGACTGGGAAATTCATTAAAATGCATAGGTAAGTCTGTCATGTTTTCAGGTAGGGAAAAACCATTTCTATATACAAAATCGTGCCAACTATCCCCATCTTTAGAAAAATGTGAATGACCATAATTCAGATGAGGTTGTTATGGAACAAACTAGATTGGGCATTTAGGTTTTGTCTCTGGTAGAATTTGACCATTTTTTGTAGTATCCTAAGTAGATAAAATGGCATATTCAAATTAAAACCTATAAATACCGTCAATAAAGGAACATGATACAGGAATACCAAACCATTTCTACCCTCATAGGTAATAAATTTCTTAAGCATCAACAAAAATCCATGAAATCATGGTTTAAATAGAACAATGGGTGTAACTTTTGCACTGTAACGCGATTTATTGGAAGCCATGATTGAGTGTCATGGGACTCCTTCGAAATTGAGGTTTTTAAACCAATGAGGCCCCTCTTGGGGAAATATAGTAGCCTTTGCAATAGAATCCTCGATCAACTCTAACTGTAGATCCCCAATTTTAGCCCTGGTGCCATCGAAATTCTGAGCGAAGGCTTGAGCCACTTTGAAGTTGAAACCCTCAAATCGTTTTATGAACCCATCCCATACATAATCCACAAGGTCATCCATGACATCATCATGTGAGAGTAGAGAATTTGAACCATTGGGTTGGATCCTCACCACGAGCTCCATTGATAAGGTTACACAGAACAACATGAGTAGGGAAGGGTGGGGTGTGTTTGAAAAAACATGAAATATAGGATGAGCTTTGTGTATTCGGAGGATATCTGATCCCTAAGGCTTCGAAATGCCACCATAGAGACCATTTGGAGTATTGAGTGGATACTAAACCAGAGGACCTGCAAAACAAAAAAACACTCTATGAAATGAATGCCAAACCCAAACACCAAAACTTACCACTTGAAACAATGAATGCATGCATGTTCTATGCAGGATGAAGGAGTAATGCTTGAAGGTATGACTATCATTCATGTACGAGGATGACGAGACCGTGATAATACTTCAAGGGGTAGGATTCAAATTACAAAAAACCCCAATTTTTGTTTGATGCGTGCTCATGGATATGTTAATGTGAAAATAAAAAATAATCAAGGAATAAAATTCCTAATTCATAACCCCAAGGTGGATAACTCATGCTCTATGATAAGAAATCAACCCATAATATTATAGGTTTACAATATTTAAAGGTTTAAGAAAATATTAGATGCCCTTAGGTGTTATCCAATTTATAAAAGGAAAGTCCAGAAACTGTATGATGCCCTCAAACCAAATATTGTTCTAATTTCATGCTTACAGTCATGAAATTGAACAAGAGAAATGATAGATAAAATAAATGAACTCATACACACATCTAGTCAAACGAATCTTTTCAAAACCAAAAGATGATAAAAATCTTTTCAAGGAGAAGGAGGAAGCTACAATTTTTTTTATCCCATTAAGACGACATTTTATAATGATAGAATTGACACGAATATTTGGCTGCCAACAATGGCGACATGCTGGGAGAATAAGTTATCTCTGCATCATCAGAACTTTAAATCAGGGAACATACAACTTAGATAGTTATTAGAAATAATTAAAAGACAGATGAAGCATTTTGACATTAACTCAGATAAATAACACAGTTGTATCATTGAATAAATTTCTATCCAAAAATTGTAATCCGAAATCTCGTTTCAATCAAAGGGGTAACGATATTTATGAAAGTAACTTTGATACCATTGACAGGGCCACTACTGCCAGCAGGCGTTTATAGCCTTGACACGGATGTCATTCAACCCTCTCTAATACTTCGATCCCATCCAAGAGTCGTCCATTTATGATAAAACTATCTGATCAATTTAAAAAAACATACCTGAGGCTATTCAAACCAGACATTGCTTCGCTGCCAGCAGGCCTGTTCAGTACCCAACGAAGTTGTCTTGGTACCATGTGTGCATTTACCCGCTGCCAGCAGACCTTTTCAATATCCCGATGAGTTTACACACAATTCCCACACATGACAATGCTTCCAACTCTCTAAAATTGTTTGTAAATAATTTTAGAAACTTCATGATAACAAGAGAGCAGGGTGATACAAAAGATTTCACAACCACGAAATGATAGGATTGATGATTTTTTCATTCTTTGAGAACTGATAACTTTCAACATAATTTGGACATTTAGATTTAATCCAATAAATCATCTCCAGGATGGGGAAGTATTATTATTTGTTCTCATTAAAACAAGGATGACGTGAGATGTTTTTAAAGATAATTGTGTTTCCCTAAGATCTTAATGAAAATTGGGAACACTAATGGGAAAATGACTTACCGAAACTTATCTGAGTTTAGAATTTAATGTGCATAAACTTTCAACTATTATCAAAATGCTACTAATGAAAGATCCAATTCCCCTCAATAACGAATGATTATTCAGAAACAATTATTAGGGAAAAAAAATTGAATAAAAAGAAAAATAAAACAAAAGAACATGTAAACTAAAAATACTTACAACGGGGAAAACCTTATTTTCTCAGGTGAAGTACTTTTTCATAGACTGACCATTCACTGGAAAAGTGTCTAGCTGTCCCTCTAAGTTGTGCAACCGAAAAGAACTATGACCCAATTTTTCAAAAATGACAAAAGGCCCTAGCCACAGGTTTTGGAACTTCGTATTCTCTACTTTATTCTTGTGCGCTTTGTCCGATTTGAGGAAAAAATCCCCTACATTAAAATTCCTTCCAGAGGATGAACTTGTATCGAACCATCTCTTTACAATTTGTTGATGTGGTTCCAATTTATGTTTTGCTTGTGTTCTTACTTCTTCCAATTTTAATAAAGTGTTTATCCAATTTTCTAGAGGAGGACATTCCTCTTCTTGAACTTTCTGTGACAATTGCATAGAGGGAAGCAAGACATGTGGGGGAAGGTTGGAATATCTTCCGTAAACGAGGAAGAAGGGAAAATTACCAATGGAGGCTTTTGGAGTCACTCTATCAGCCCAAAGTTCCTTGTACCACACATTGTGCCAATTCTTGTGGTTTTCTGACATTGTTCTCTTTATAATATTGATTAGATTCTTATTTTTTGATTCAACGAAACCATTCCCTTGAGGGTAATACATGGCAGAGTATTTTAGTTTAATCCCTTTTTCTAGAGTGAAGACATTCATATCCAGGGAGGAAAAACAAGAAGCATTGTCAAAAACCAAGCATTCAGGAATTCTGAAACAAGTGATAATATGAGAGTTTAGAAATGAAACTACCTAATTTGTGTTGACTACCTTTAATGGTAAGGATTCAGACCAACTCATAAAATAATATGTTGTTGTGAGAATGTACTTGTGTTGCTGTGAGGAATTGGAGTTAATTGATCCTATAATATCTAGGCCCCACTGCTGAAAAGGCGTGTCTACCGTGACAGGCTGTAAGGGAAAAATAGTTTTTTTCACCCATCCAACAACTTTTTGACAGATTATACATTTGCAGGACAAAGTGTGAGCATCCTTAAACAAGGTAGGCCAATAGGAGTCAGCCCTTAGTACTTTGTGGGCAGTGGGATCTCCACCAAAATGACCCCCAACATCATCGAAATGAAGTTCAACCAACACCTTTTTGGATTCCTCTTTTTCTAAGCAATGCAGAAAAACACTATCAAAATTCTTTCGAAATAATATATCATTAATTAATTGGAAAGATGTGGATTTAAGCCTTAGTGATCTTCTATTTTTTGGATCAAGATTATGAGGAGGTGTTTCAAGCAACAAATAAAATCCGATATTATCATACCATGAATTGGGCATAGTTTGTGTACAACTGATTTGTGTTTCGTTATGTTGATTTGCAGTTGATGTATTTATTTAATTTTCTGACTATTCAATTGAATCGGCTACCAATTTGCAAAGGCCTTGAATGCTAACAATTTGTGTAGGTACTATTTAGAGATCATATTCCTGAAGTGATTTCATCTAATTTTCCCTTTTCTCTCCCAGCTCTTTCTACACTAACAAATTTCTTACAACAGGGTAAGGAACAACAATTTTTTTCATGGATTTTAAAAGGTAAGACCTGAAATGTTTAATTGCATTGAAAACAGCGTATCCATGTTGGTCTACCATGGGGTAATTTAGTTCTTCTCCTTTAAAGGAAGATCTCATAAATGAAATGGGCATCTCATTGCTTTCAATATTTTTCTGTGTAAGTACAACAACATAAGATCTTTCAGATGCAAAAGTATACAATGTAAAATCCTGGGAAAAATCAGGACTCATCAAGGAAGGTGCTTCAATTATAGCTTTTCTAATGGAATCAAAATCTTGATTCTCTTGTGATACCCATTTGTACAAGACATCCTTTTTTATCATATTTTGTAGAGATCTAACCATCTTAGAAAAAATTGGAACAAATCGTCTGACAAAATTAATTTTAGCCAAAAAGGATTGCATGGCCCTTTTGGAAGGTGGGGGAAGGTTGGAAATGGCTTGGGTTCTTTCGAGATCAATTATCATTCCATATTTAGAGACTATAAAACCAAAAAATTTCCCTTGTTCTACTGCAAAGACTGATTTTTTAGGATTGAGTGAAATGTCGAACTTGTGACATCATTCTAACACAGCCCTAAGATGTGACAGGTGATCTTTCTTGTTTTTGGAAAAGACAGTGACATCATCTAGGTAGACCACAACTGACTAGTTGATAAGGCCATGGAAAGAAATGTCCATTTCCCTCTGGAAAGTCGAATTGACATTTATCAACCCGAAAGGCATTTTTCTGTAGGCGTAGGTGCCACATGGGGTACGAAAAGTGGTTTTCAGTTGATCTGATGGAGACATAAGGACTTGGTTATATCCTGAGAAACCATCTAATAAATATAGTCTTTCAGAACTAGATACTTCTTGCAGAATTTGTTCCATTGGAGGACCAAGGTAATTGTCTTTATCAGAGGCTCGGTTCAAATTTTGAAACAAAACCAAATTTCTTCATTTTTCTTCCTTACTGGGACTAAGTTGGATACCCATTGAGTATTTCGGACTGAGAAAATGATCTTGGTAGTGAATAATTTATTTAGTTCCTTTTCTATGGTAGGTTCTAATTTAGGATGCACTTTTCTCAATTTCTATTGAAAAGGTTTGGTTTGGGGCTTCATAGGAATTACATGTTGTATTATGTTTGGATCAATTTTTTTTAGATCATCATACATCCAAGAAAACACATCTTTGAATTATTTGAATTTTTTTATAAAAGATGACTTTTCTTGTTCAGAACACCCTTTTCCCAGATTGATATTTTGAAGATTATCTTGCGTTCCTAAATTTACAATTTCATACAACAATGAGGAACTGTTTTTTTTGCAATTGACTACTCCTCTAAACTTGTCATGTAGGTCATAAAGTTTTTCTATTCTAACAACATATTGGGGGATAGAGTTTACCAGCTCGGATGATAATTATGCAGACAGAGTATCGAATATTACTGTGAAATCTCGGAGGTTTTCATTATGAGTGCTTTCATCGATTACTGCATCCTGGAAGGTGTCTTCCATATGAAATTTTTTGATGATTTGTTGATCGTCATCAAATACTCACCAATTTGTGATGTTGTCAAGAATCAATGGCCTAAATAACAATTCAACCGAGAATGCATTAGGAGAAATACCTTAAGCATGAAACAATTTAGAGGCAACATTAGATAATAAATCAACTTCTGAATTGCTCGATCTAAGAATGAAATTTATATTGAAAGTGAGAAATTTATGAATTAAACCCCATACCTCGGTTTGGTATTTCTTCAAATGCGGTGATAAACAATGAATTTCATTTCTTACCTATTTGAGTACAGTTTCAGAGTAACCAAATACTACCATTTTTTGCACGTCCATATCCAGTTCCTTCCTTAGTCCCTATAGAAGTGATTTGTATTCTATTGCATTGTTAATACATTCAAACTCCAAACGACAAGAAATAAATGTTTTATTACCTATGGGATTGATAAGCACACAACCAACACCTGCTCCTTCCCAATATTGGGATCCATCAAAATATAAGGATCGGATTTGTTTGTCATCCGCAATGTTCGGTGTACTTGGAAAAGTTGTGATCTGAGTATAGGTTGTTACTTTGGATTGTTGTTTTGGGTTGGTGATAGAGGAAATTTCAGTCATAAAATTACCAAAAAAAGTATTCATTCCCTATGTCTCAATCGAATTTACAGAAGTAGTAAAAGGTTCATTTGGATCATTTAAATCTTTCATAGTGTACTTTAGGTAACGTTCTCTGTTTATTCTGATCTTGTTAGGCTGTCCATTTTTTGGCAGCCATAAATGAGATCAGTCTGTAGAAAAATAGCCATGTAAATGTTCTGACCAATCTCTACTAAAAAATAAACCATACACTTGCAGAATGTCAACAACAATAATATTGATTACTTGGTGAACCTTTGGATTGGACGATAATCTTATCAACACTTTTTTAAGTTCGCCAATGACTTTTACATTATTTCGATCTAACTAAATGATCTTTAAACTAGAAGGTTTTACTTGAGACTTAATTTTTTGGTACATAGATAGAGGAATAACATTTGAAGAGGCATCATAATCAACCATACAATTTATTACATTTCTATTGAAAATTTCTAAAGTTAATAAAAAAGGAGACACATTTTTTTGTAAAGAAACAACATAATTCTGTTGATTTTTTATGGTTGTAACTGGAAAAGTTTTATCTAAGTTTCCTACAGTTTTTTCTGATATGTCTCTTTTATCCTGATTTTTAGATAATTTTTTATTGGGGACATCTTTAGTTTTATTTGGGTCACTTTCTATTGATTTCTTGATGATAAGATCATTTTTATTATTATTTTCAGCAATACTTTGGAGCATTTTTTGTAGGATAAGAGGAAATTTAAGTAATTCAAAAACTGATATATTCACCCTTAGTTTTTTAAGATCTTCAACCAAATCATATTCTAAAACTAAGGAAGCTGAATTTTTTCTTGTTTCAGTTTTCTTTGGCTATTTTGAAACCACATTCCTACTTGTTTCGGGTGAAGGTTTGTTTTGTGTTTTATTTCGAGTGTTATAGGGATGGATAGTTTCAAAGTTCAGTTGAAAGATGTTGTCCAACAAATTCCCGAAAACATGAGGATATGAGTCCTCCTCATCAGGTGTTTCTTCCTCACATGTATCATCATGATTTCCAGGGGGAGCAGAAACAGAGTTATCATGTGCTTCCAGTATTGTTTGCAAAGCATATTGTAGACCTTCGAAGTTTAGACCTTATATGCTTGGGTTTGGTTGGTTTGGAGGAAAAGGTTTTCTGAAAGGTGGTCTAAAACCTCCTTTAATTGTAGATGCCTCCTCAATGGATCTTTTCAAGTCTACGACCTAATTGAATAATTTTTGGAAACTTTCCAAGTCTAATGTTTCTTGTTGATTTTTAGTTTGAGGAGGCCTAGTGAGAATTTCTATTTTCTTTTTAGAAGATGAAGTTGTTTCAACCTCACCACTTAGAGTATATTTTAATATTAGAATTTATTTCTCAATAAGGAATCCCACCTCAAAGGATTCTAATAATGTGTAATTTTTGGATCTTTTAACCCATGTGGCTATATTGTTATGCAGGGCCTTAGTATAGTATGCAACAATCACATTTTCTGCAGGCATTGAATCTACACGGATTTTTTTTTTTAGCGTTAGAAATCTCTGGTTGAAATCATTAACTTTTTATTTAGGTTTTATTTTCAAACTAGAGAGTTCCATTACCAAGACTTATGGAGATTTATCATCTCTGAATTTTTCTAGAAAACATGTTTCAAACTTGTTCGAATAGACAATGGTTTGAGGTTGTTGCACAAAATACCAGGTTGAGGCATTCCCTTCAAAAATGTATGGGAACAACCTGCACACGACATATTCATTCTCAACACTTTGGATTCTAATAGCTAACATAAATTTCTTGATGTGATCCTTAGTTGATTGCTTCGAATCTGGATCAAATTTGGGTATCCATTTCTCTGGATGTTTAGGAAATGGGTGTTGGGGTCTAGGTACTACCACAACATATTGATCAAGACAATGTCTGGAAGGATTATTTTTGTTTTCCATGGGAGTTTGTGGATTCGAAGGTTGATATGGTTCGGATGAAGAACTACCTTCGTCCGAGGATTCCTCTTTTGAAGAGGTGGGATAAGAACCATGTGGGGATTGTGGGATACCAGATCCCCTAACACCAAGGATAAGTGCTTCAGAAGGATCGGTAATATTACCACCTAGAGGGTTTTCGGGCATACCAGTGTCTTGAGGTTGTTCTTTAATATTTGTGAAATCAATGGGTTGATTAAGTTGTGTACTAGTTTGTCTGATTTGGGATAAAGCACTCTCAGTTCTTATGATCAACTGTCGAACAATTTCTTGGAATTCAATCCCTTGAGAAATTGGTGTCATTGGTTTAACGGGAATGTCAGGGATAATGTTTGAGGTAGTACCTAGGTCAAGTGTAACGTTAGTGTCTGAGTGACTATGTGTCACGACAGGGGAACGATTGTTTGGGGGAGTCTTAAGACCTCCATGTTCCATCAATGAATTGCAGGCCCTCCTTCTAGCACCATTTGTTGATAGGTGTTCGTGACACACCTTTAACGGGATGGATAGATCTAGACTGGGGTTGTCTATTTAACACAAGTCGTTTTGTATGATCTAACATGGCGGGTTTTATTGCTTCGTTAGCCAACTAGTATCCTAAAAACAACTAAAGGAAATGAATTAACTAAAGATACAATTCTAAGAATCAACACATTAATTACATGTGTTCAACTAAGAGTGTTAATGTACAATGATTACATATAGTTTACAAGGTTTGAATAAAACCTTGCGAAAGTAGTTGTTTGAGATATTGTTTATAAACAAGATTAAGGATGAACAAAACTTGTTCTAATGTTCTAAATATCAAACTAATAAACAACGAATGAATATGATTGTAATGATATAACGAAAATAGACAAAGCTAATTAATGTCTAAATAATGCAATCACTATTCATTCACATATAAAAAAATTAAATAAATAATACATTGACTAACCTCTAGTTGATCAACATTAATAAATTAAAATCTTCTCTCAGTGTTTGTGTGAGCTCCTCTTGTCTCGTGTCAAGTGAAAACCTATGATAGAAAAAATCATAATACTTCCTGAAGAAATTCAAGGAAGTGTTTCATATTCTGGAGCGAGTTTATGATGACAGAAAGATAAATAATTATATATCTTGTAACCTTGAGATATCCAATAACTGAGAATGAAATAAATTGCAACCCTCAGTAATGGTGTTATCAACCATTTAGTATCAGACATAAATTCAAAATACTGAAATAGTTGATCAATTACATGTACTAACTAGACCATAAAATAATGAACAACATAAAGAAAATCATGATATAAAATATTATATGGAGAAAAGACTAAAGCTAATTCGACACAAATAACATTTCATATCAAAAAAATTACATGAGAATAAAATGAAAAAACACTACATAGTTTACACAGGTGTAAAGCCAAAAAGAAAATGGCTTTCTCATATAATTTCAAAAATATATGTTCATTCTAAGGTCCAGGAAAATCATGCCTCTATCACCAGAAAACATAGTTATTTAAACATGTCTCTAATCTTTTACCTCATATCATGCAAGATAGAGGTAGATCTCTTAAAACAAGTCTTTCGCTAAAATAGAGTAACAAAAAGATACTCTTGTTGGAGTCTTTTAATAAAAAGAAATTTTTTTATATTAATGAACATTGTTTTTTCAAAATGGGAAAGTACTAGTCTATTGAACACTTAACCCATGACTCCTTTCCTTAAGAATAGTACCATAATCTATTGTTTACCTGGAATGATAAAATGAGATCAAAATTTAGATCATAATCCCAACAAATAATTTAAATAGACTCGCTAGAGAATCTTTCAATTCTGTAGCTAGTCTTAAAGTCAAAATAAAATTAAAAATGAATCTAACTATTATTTCTCAAACAGAATCAAATCATAAAAACTAAACAACTATTTTCCAATTTAGAAATTTGATAGAGACGCATCAAACATGTCTGAATTTATAATGGTATTGAATTTTGACGAATTTTTGATGATCACATTCCCAGATCGCTTATTACGTTTGTTATCCCTGTGCACATTCGATCGAACGGAGGCTTTTAGCTCGTTGTTCTCCCTCTCAAGCAATGAATTTCAGCTAGCCATTTGGTTCAATTGTGCCTAAAAGTAGGGAACATCTCGATAATATCTTTCAATCCAATCGAAACAATTTTTGCAATGAATCGGTTCTATGCTAGGTAAAGACCGAGTATGCTCCATAGTGGGTATTTTAAATTTTTCCATGATTTTCTTCAGATCATGTTGTATACCTGAAAAACCCTCATGTTTATTTAAGAATGGGGGAAGTTTTGATATGAAATCGAATTGTGGTGTATCAACATCGATATCGTCCCCAGGGATCCGTTCATCGATATCATCCTCATTAACTCGATCATCGATGTCATCCTCATAAAATCGATCATCGACCTCAATCACAAGGATTGGTTTCCCATGATCACGCTGTCAATTTCTTAGTGTTCGGGAGATAAGTAGACTAGGTTTTTTATTTTTAAAATTGATGTCTCGACTTCTTTGCTTCTTTCACCTACCCTGTTTCTTTATATCAATTTCATTTGAATCAACTTGAATTGGCTCCAGATTAGGGACAGTAAGGATTTTATCCTTTAGATCATCCAAAACCTCTTCTAAAGATTTCCTGGGAATAAAATCACATCTCGGTTTCTTGCCTTTGGATGGCTTCTGGAGAACAACAAGGGTTTTAGCTATAGATGCAGGGCTTTCTTGCAAATTGAGATGTAGGATTTCCATAGAGGGGTTTGATCGATAGGGACTTGGAAATTCATTAAAATTCAGAGGTAAGTTTGTCATGTTTTCTGGTAGGGAAAAACCAATTCTATATACGAAATTGTTCCAACTATCCCCAACTTTAGACAAATGCGAAATCACCGGAATTCAGATGAGGTCGTGATAGAATAGACTAGACTAGGCATTTAGGTTTTGTCTCTCGTAGAATTTGGCCATTTTTTGCAGGCTCCTAAGTAGATAAAATGGCATATTCAAATTAAAACCTAGAAATACCATCAATAAACAAACAAGATACAGGAAGACTAGACCATATCTACCCTTACAGGTAATAAATTGCTTAAGCATCAACAACAAGCCATGCCATCGTCGTTTAAATAGAAAAATGGGTGTACCTTTCACACTATAATGCAATTTCTTGGAAGCCATGAGTGAGTTCCATGGGACACCTTTGAAATTGAGGTTTTTAAACCAACAAGGTCCCTCTTGGGGTGATCCAATAGACTCTGCAATCGAACCCTCGGTCACCTCTAACTGCAAATCCCCAATTTTATCCATGGTGCCATTGAAATTCTGAGCAAAGGCTTCAGCTACTTTGTGGTTGAAACCCTCAAATCATTTTATGAACCCATCCCAGTTATAAGCCACAATGTCTTCCATGACATGTTTATGTGACAGGAGAGCCTCTGAACCATTGGGCTTGATCCTCACCATGGGCGCCATTGATAAGGTTACACAGAAACAACAGGAATAGAAAAGGGTAGGGTGTATTTGAAAACACACGAAATATAGAATGAGCTTTGTGTATTTAGAGGATATCTCATCCCTAAGGCTTCGGAAATCTACCATACTGACCATTTGGAGTATTGAGTGGATAATAAACCAGAGGATGTGTAGAATGAAAAACCACTCTATGAAATGAATGCCAAACCCAAGCATGAAAACTTACCACTTGGAACAATGAATGCATTCTTGTGCTATGCAGGATGAAGGAGTAATTCTTGAAGGTATGATTTTCAGTCCTATACTAGGACGATGAGACCTTGATAATACTTCAAGGGGTGGGATCCAAATTAAAAAAAAAAACAAAGTTTTATTTTATGCGGACTCATGGATATGTTAATGTGAAAATAAAAATTAATCAAGGAATATAATTCCTAAGTCATAACCCCAATTTGGATAACTCATGCTCTATGATAAGGAATAAACCCATAATATGATAGGTTTACAATCTATAAAGGTTTAAGAAAATATTAGATTCCCTTAGGTGTTATCCAATTTATAAAAGGAAAGTCCACAAACTATATGATGCCCTCAAACCAAAGCTTTTTGTAATTTCATGCTTATAGTCATGAAATTGAACAAGAGAAACAATAGATAAAATAAATTAACTCATACACACAAGTAATCAAACGAATCTTTTCAAAACCAAAAGATGATAGAAATCTTTGCAAGGAGAAGGAGGCAACTATAGAAAATTTTATCCCATCAAGACGACATTTTCTAATGATAAAATTGACATGCATATTTGGCTGCAAACATGACCTTAGTTGCCTTTATTAGATTACTGAGAGGGGGGGAGGTGAATCCATAATGAGCAATTATACCAATTATTAATCCTTTAAAACAGAATGTATATTCTTTTACTTATTCAACCATGTTCATGTGTTCATCATCAATATCTTACTGTATCATAAGAATTAACATTCATCAATTCATAATAAACAATAACAAACACATCCACACAATGCACAACACACCAATATTTAAATGGAAACCTAATGTAGGAGAAAACCATGGAATGTTTTTCTTATATGTTAATAATTACATTCAAGGAAGCACCTACTTCCAATTCTCTAGCTACAACTGGAAGGAGGCTCGGATCCCCTAGTTTCTTAGGCTACAACCTGAGGGAAGCTCCAACTCTCCAATTCTCTGGATACATCTAGAATGAGGCTACAACCCCCTATCTTATCCATCTACAACCAGAATGTGGCTACAACAACCTACCCTTGCCCCATCCAAACATCTTGAAATATAAGTAGAATGATGGAGCCACTGTCACACTGTCACTATAAGATATACTGTTGTAAACCCATACCAATTTGGGCCACTGGCATGTAATCAACCCGTGCCACAGTCATGTAACCAACCTTTACCTATGCCTTATCTATACCAACAAAACTGAATACACTAACAACATGTACCAATACTCTCCTTAATATATCAGATATCATAACATAGATATCATACCCAAAATCACAAGAATATCACTCAAACCATGTGTCGATAATGCACATCAATCATGTACATAAACATTATAAAATATAACCAAAAACATGTACCAATCATGTATCAACAAAAAAACAAATTATGTCTCAAGAAGATGTATCAAGATCGCCATGTGCTTCAAGTATGTATCTCATCCATGTACCCAATCATATAACTCTACCATATACCAATAGCATACACCAAGATAACCAACAATATGCCTCTCACAATTCTCCACACTCTCCATAAATAAAATACCATAAATACTCACATCAACCATGTGCCACAACCTCACTATTATGCAACCTCTATCTGTACCAATAACTTCAACAACATACCTCAACCAAAATACTTCAAAAATAAACCAATACTAAATTTCAGTAGATCTACCTCATATGAACTCTAAAACAAGCCCTAAACTTCCAAGAGGGAATCCAATATATTTACAAGACAAAACCTTAACCAAATTCATTGATTCAACACTACCCATATGAAAACCATACCTTTTTCTTCTTGTAGCGTTTTGTTGCCGCGGTTTTTCTACCGCACTTTTTCTTCCGTGATTTCCTGTCACACTTTTTTATTCCGCAGTTTTTCTATTGCAATTTTTCTTCCATACTTTTCTACCGCACTTTTCTTTCCATGGTTTTACTGACGCAATTTTTCTTCCACGATTTTTCTATTGCAGTTTTTCTCTATCAATAATACTTGTCGAAACAACCCTTCACAAATTAGATATTTAATGATATTCAATAGTTCCTAATGGGAGAGCCTTTATCTCTTATTTGAACTTCGATGTAGCTTCCTCAAGGGGTTACGTTATAACCAACTTAACCCACTTTCCTTCTTTTAGGGCTAACCCACTTCTAACCACTTTTCCACTTCTAACCACTTTTCCACTTCTAACTCACTTTTCTACAAATAGTAAATTATCCACTTCTAGTTGCAACTAAATTAGTTTTAATTATTTTCTTATTGAAACAACTAAACCCATGACTAAATACTAGTTTCACCCACTTGACTAGTCAACTTCTTCTAGGAGCTTCTAAAATTAATTTGATTTCTTTGACCTTCTAGATAACTCATGAGGTTTCTCCAACTTTGCCAAGCCATAAATCTATAACTGTGAGGAGTTATGTGATGTTTCACATACCACCAGAAATGGCATGACATGTATTATCTATCTAGGATAGTCTTACCTGCAAATATATCAAACCTCATACTATTATACATCAATCAAACTGAAGTCCCTTAATCATATTGTTGGGGATACAGAAATTTGCTACCAAACTTGATTCAAGGGTTGAAATCAATGAAAACCAGCCCAGTTAATAAACAACCTTTCCTAAGGATATCAAAGGTGACTATGGGGGGTTTTTCATGGTACTTGGGGAATATTTCATATCAAAAGTTTTAGTATTGCTCGAGGGTGCCTCGTGAAGCATGGGTGCTTCCACTAGATAAGGTTGGTCAGTGGAGGTCGAGATAAATGATTCTCACTCCTTTATTCGTTGGTCCACGAGACTTAATCAATTTGTTCCTTTGTCTGGAAGGTCCCTTTCCACTTTTTCATCTCTTTGGACTCAATAACTTATCCACCTAGGTTGAAATTTTGGAGAAGTTGTTTTCTTGCGATGTTTCTCTTAGGAATTTTTAATGGAGTACTACTTTGTATAGTTGAAATTATGTTGTGTATGTATTACTGATTTTGGATCCTTAATCCAAGGTGGTTGACCAACTTCTCCATTGGTCGAGAAGTACCCCTGGTCTTTCTTTTGAAAGTGTGGATCCACCTACTAGAAAGCATGGGGTTTTATACCATTGTTTTGCTAGATTCAATGCGTGAAAGTTTTATGGAAATGAACAATCCCACAAGGAATGAACTTATGCATAAGAAATTTCTAGCCAAATTTCTTGAGGATACCAACAAAGGGACCACTACCCAAGGGGTTTATTTTGATCTTCCATTCTTTAGAAACATTGGTTCCCCCTTGATGGCCACTTTGAACATTCCTGGGATGAATATTGAACTACCTGTTTGGTTGTGGACCACTATGAATGTCCCCAATTCTCTTGATGCTTCTCATATAATCAACTTATGTCAACGACATCATATCGATTTTGATCCTTCACCTTCTACATTAGTGAAGTATAATCCTTGTCCTTCTCCCTCTTCTGGTGAAACTCTAACTACTAGTATCCATAAGTATAAAAGGAATAGGAAGACGAAGGGTAAGAAGAAGAAGCCACCAACCTATGATAGTCATGTTGGATACATGTTGCCAGCCTCTCTGGTCATGATGGGGAAAGAATCCAACCTTCATGAGTCAAGCTGGGGGGAAAATTCAAGTTCCTCCAAATCATACTGAAAATAAGTCTCTAACCTATGTGAGTCATGTTGGAGATATGTCAACAACCTCTGCGAGTCATGTTGAATATAAACAACCAACCACTACAAGTCATGCTGGGGGGACAATTCTTGTAACCTGTAGACAACCTATGCAAGTCATGTCAGAGATTAACACCTATCCACTGCAAGTCATGTTGGGGGAAACCCACTGACCATTGCAATTCATGTTGGGGTCATTGATATTGATGTGAAACCTAGACGTATAGGATGTAATCCCAAGCTCCCTTGTAATCTTTGCAAAGGATATCACCTTACTCATTTGTGCCCTACTATTTCCATGGTATAAAGAGTGTGGTCCTTCTCTTAAGGCCTTTCTAGTTCCGATTCAACTTCAGTTCCCCAAAAAACTTATAAATCATTAGTTGATGAAGTGATCGTATCGGTCCCATATTTGGATGATACCAGTCTTATTTTGGGGGATGATGCATCTCTTGACCATGTTGTCTCACATATTACTCAACCATTGGTTGAGGAATTGGCCACATTGATGTAATCTTTGACCGATCTGAGCCTTCTCTTGTAGAGTGACTAGTCTAAGTAAGTGATCTCTTCAATGCAATTTTCAACCAATAGTAATCTTCATTTGGGGAGTGATACATATTTTGACCATATCCTTATCATTTCCAATTTAGTACCTTCTGAATAAGGGGTAATTTAACTTTGTTTGAGTATGCTCCCTCCAAGTCTTGGGATAGTTTCCTTTGATTGGAATGATCATGTGGAGCCTCGTCTTCCTTATTTTGAACCTTTCCATATAATGGTTCTGGTTGAATCTATTTTGAAAGGAATTCAACTATGTATTGTAGATGAAGGATCCTATGCAAATATTTTATCCTCCTTAGTTTGGAAATATTTGGGTTCTTCCAAGATTGTGTCAGTTAATAGTTAGCTATTGGATTTCAACAGAATACCTAGTGAATGTTTGGGGATTCTTCCTTGGTTTTCTATCGTGTTAGGTGGGAATATTATTCTAATAAGTCTATTAGTGGTCATAGGCCTTTTAGAGTTTAATTTTCATCTTATATGTGATTATGTATATGCGATGAATGATGTGGTGTCTATGCTCTTTCGTGTGATGCATTTTCCTAACACTGAAAGAATTGTCACTTTTGATCACATTTCATCTGGAAATCACCATCCTCATTCATTTTTAGCTCAGGTTCCCCCTTTGTGTTCTCCTAGTGTTCGAGTGGACTCTTCCCTTCCATAGATGAATTATGTGGCATCATATCCTCGGTGTTAAATTACACCTAAGAAGGATCCTTTACAGTTATGTTTTCCTTCTCGATACAAGGTCTCAGAAATTTATCAGGTGTTTTATCCAATGCGGGCACGAGATCCCTTGCTTCCTCCTATTTTCCTGAGTAATATGAAATTTCCTCTTGATTCTGATCTTGTTTTTTGTAAGACCTTCCGCCCTGGCATTTGTGTGTTGTCATGCCTCGTTTTCATGGATGTTGAGTTTCCTTTAGATGAGGCTATCATTGAAGTTGTGATTAAGGATTTTTTACCTCCTCCTGAACTAGAAAATTTACATGTTTGTTAACAAAGAATCCCTTGGCTTGAGCCTAGCAATGGGCTCTACCTAGATCACTATGGTGCATAAGACGTAAGGTTGTGCGTTGCTCTATACATATTATAATTTTAGGGTTTCTTGTTTTCAAGTTTCGTATCCCATAACTATTGTTTTTATCAGAGGTTTCTTTATTGGACTTATTAACTTTTGTGTGAGTTTTTTTGGTCGTATATACAAGACTTTGAAGATATTTTTGTTTGCTAACTTTTCTTCCAAGTCGATCCATTCTCATAGGTAATTATCTCAGAATTGGCATATAGGTTAGATTTTCCCCTTCATGCATTCTTGCATTAGTTGTTTCCTATTTCATTTTACCTTAGGACCAACCCCACTGATTTGCGACATCGAACCTTTTTTTTTTGTTTAGAAGTGTTGTAATTCATGTGTTAGATCATACCATTCATGGGTTCCCTAGTTAGAACCTTGTGTTGAGATTTGGGTACCTTGGAAAGTGGTCCCCTTCTGGTTTTGGGCCTCTAACCACAAGAGGGAAATATTAGTACCATTGTGCCTTCTACTTTATGTCTAATTTGACTTTGAATTAGGATATTTAAGTCAAAAGTGAAATTTGTCACTTTTAGCCCAAAGTGACTATTTATTCACTAAGTGGGTGAATGAAGGGACATAAAGTGAACCTGGGGAGCTTAACCCAAAGTGGGTTTTTAGGTGACATTCTTTTGGAGATATCTCAAAATTTGATTAGAGATGGATTCGAGTGATCCTATCCATTTGTATTTTAGGTTTCCTTATGATCGTTGAAGAGGGTAACAAGGGGCCAATAGAGCCTCATTCCTTTGTTTTTTCACCAAGAGAGTTGGGAGAGGAGAAAGAGGATGAAGATGGAGGCTATGGATCAGGGAATATTGGTCGCCTCCTTTCATGGGGGTCTCATGGATTATTAGACCATGTATTATTTATGGTGAGAGTACTTGCTAGGAGGAGGGAGAACTATAGGAGGAGGGTGCATACTTAGCAAGAACAAGCTATACTTGGGCGATCACATATATGTCGATTTTAGTGCAGAGGTAGCACACAATATCTTGTTTATGTGTAAGGGATTATATATTAGATCAAAGAGGATCAAAGGCACATAGTTTCAATGATATTGGTAACAAATGAAGAGGGCACGCTTAACTTGGGTTCATATCTTCTTGGAAATCCAAAGAATATCAAGAGGGGTTTCTATTGTAACATGTTCAATTGTATTTTCTTACTTGTTGTACGTCATGCTTTAGAAATCACTCATATATACTTTCATTCTAAATTTGTTTTCCTCGGGCAGTTTTTATCCACGGTCATTGTTACACATTATGTTCAGCATCCCTATGACCGTTAATGATGTAAACTTATCTATTGCCTTCAGAGGGGTCAGTGGCCTGAGTTCCTGAAGAAAGGAGAGAGAAGAACTTTTTCTGAGAAAATAAGTTGCATTCTCCTTTGTAAAAACCCTATTAAAGAGGATGTTCATAGGTTTCTATATAGGCAGGGTGCGAGAATGCCTAATTCTCACAGGCTACACCATATCTGGGTTGCGAGAGGTTCACAGGTTGCTCTATAGGAAGGGAGCGAGAATGCTTACATGTGGGAAAAACGAGTGTTTTCTCGATGCTTCTAGAAGGGGAAACTTCCATGGTGAGGTGGCATCCAAATGGTTTGGATCTTACTCGCTTTCTTGATTTAGTGGGATCATCCTAACCTCCTCACCTTATCCTCTTCAGCTTATAAAAGGAGAGGAACTCTCATGGAGAAAGTTAGTTGTTTTTGGCTTGGGATTGTTAGCTTGGTTAGAGTGACTTTGAGATTTTCTTTGTCAAGGTAGGTAGTGAGTGGCTATCAGATCCATGGTCTCAGAATCGTTGGAGAAAGAAGTGTGTGAGGAATGAAGGACAGTTGGATGGAACCTTATGACATCAAGGCCATGGTTGTAATCTCTCTTTCACATTTAATGTGATACAGTAATATGATTCTTTCCTATAAAGATTGTTGTGTTTTATTGTATGATTCCTTGATCACATACATAGGTTTATATTGAGTTTATGTTATTACTATCACTTGGGTTGGTTGCATTCTTTTGTAGGATCATCATTGTATGAGTTTTGGAACAGATCTAGGATGGTGATAGTGAGAGGAAGCAACGTTTAAATAGTATGTCACCTATCCCTCTTTAGTTAGTAAATTCAATATTTAAAACTTAAGGAAAGCGTCATGTTTTGGTGTGTTTTGTTCTAGATCTAGGTGGATCTAGGGAGACCAGTTAGTGTCTGCACCTACCGATTTATCGATAACAGTCGTGTTGACCTAAACTACTTGTGTCCAAATTTCATGCATCCTTAGTGTTTAAATCATCTTTAAGATCTTGTTAAGATACTAGAGGAGTTCTATGTGTTTTGAGGTTTTCATGTACTAACATTGGGTTACTAAAACTACTTTCAAGGGCACCTTAAAGGAGCATATATCCATCAGTTGAGGGAAGATTTCTTGGCAGGTTTGAGCATACCTATATGTTTTCCTAAAAAACAACAAAGGACATATTTGATTGATGAAACATAGAGCTCAAAAGGAGTTCAAGGATATACATGTTGGGAAGCCCTCATAGTTCCTCAAAAATCTAAATGGTATGAGAGCTTTGGTGGCTAAGTTTGGTTGATTTGTAGAGAATTCAATGGGAAGTTTTGTGGGACTATTTTGGACATTTGTGGACAACCTCTTTTCACACCTATGTTGATAAGAGTGAGGCTATAGTTGGACAACCTTTGTTCACACATTTGTTGACGAGAGTGTGGTTGTAGTTGGACAACCTCTTTTCACACATGTGTCGACAAGAGTGAGGTTGTACTCTTTTGCATTATGTAGCATCGGTGTGAGTTTAAGTGGACAACCATGTGTATCTCAAATGAGGGAAGAGGATAGGATATATGGAGATAGAATATGGTCCCCTTGGAAGACCAATATCATATTAATATTGAAGGATCTTAAGCTATGGGATATATTTCAATCTCTCGTGGTGATTATTTCTGCACCTGCTCCATCTCCTTTGTTGGATGCTAATTTCAAGAAAAAGAAAACCAAGGTGAAGAGGAAGGAGTAAAGTCTATTAAAGTTTACCAAATGGATGTAAAGTATGCATTTTTGAATGGTGATTTAGAGGAAGATGTATATATGGAACAACCAGATGGTTTTAAGGTACAAGAAGCAGAACAATATGTTTACAGGTTGAAAAAGGTATTGTATGGGATGAGGCAAGCACCAAGGGCTTGGTATTCCAGACTTGAAAATTACTTGAGGTAGCAATAATTCAGGAAAGGTGACACTGATAGTAATCTATATATTAAAGACGAAAATGATAGCCTGATCATTGTTGAGATATATGTAGATGATATAATTTTTGGTAGTGATGATAATAGGCTCAGTAAACAATTTGTTGAAAGTATACAGAAAGAGTTTGAGATGTCCATGCTAGGAAAAATGAAGTTTTTCTTAGGCTTGAAAATTACTCAATCTAATAAAGGTATTTCCATTTCTCAAACCAAGTATATCAATGAAATGCTTAAGAAATTTCAGATGGAAGAGTCTAAACCAGTTGGCACTCCCATGGTTACTAGCTGTAAATTATGTAAGTTTGATGATACTAAAGATGTTGATAAGACAATATACAGATCTATGATTGGTAGTCTTCTTTATGCTACAGCTACAAGACCTGATATTATGCATGCAATTTGTCAAGTTGGTAGGTTTCAGGCTTCACTAAAAACTTCTCATCTACTTGTAGTCAAAATAATTTTCATATATCTTAAGGGGACAACAGAGTATGGTTTGTGGTATGCTACAGGTAATTAGCTTGATTTATATTCTTTCACTTATGTTGATTGGGCAGGTTGTGTTGATGAAAGGAAGAGTACTAGTGGAGCAACATTTTTTCTTGGAGGATGTCTTGTAAGTTGGTCAAGTAAAAAACAATCAGCAGTGTCTCTGTCTGCTGCTGAAGCAGAATACATAGTAGTTGTAGCTTGTTGCACTCAGGTTATATGGATGAAACAGATGCTAGAAGATATACATATTCATTATGATGAAACTATACCTATCTTCTGTGATAATACCAGTGCAATTAGTATTTCTAAAAACCCTGTTATGCATTAAAAAACAAAGCATATTCTCATTAAATTTCATTTTCTAAGAGAGCGGGTTCTCTCTAAATTTATTAAAGTGGAATATGTTGGCACAAAGGATCAGATTGTAGATGTATTTACTAAACCTTTACTTAAAATGAAATTTTAAAGTCTTAGGGATCAGTTGGGGGTTTACCCTCTGTAATTTCATTTCATTCTCAAAGATTGCAAGGGCTTCATTATAAAATTAGACTGCACAAGTTTATTGACTATTATTGATAGGGGGAGTTGCTACTGAAATGATACATCTTTGCAAGTGGTTTTCTTTGCTCAAGGGAGTATGGTTGTTTCCTTTGCCATAGATGTCAAAAGGGGGAGAAGAGATTTAAATTTTTCCATCAATGCCAAAGGGGGAGTTTGTTGGCAGGGATTGCAGTTTGCACAGTTTGCACAGGACCTGGTTTTGCCATTAATGTCAAACTTTAAATTTCCAAAAGGGGAGTTTGTTGGTCTGCTTGCATAGGCATGGTGGTTCCAAAAAGGGGAGTTTGTTGGTCATCTTGCACAGGAATGGTGGTTCCTAATTCTAATATCATCATGCCTCTCGACATACCAAAACGCGAAACTGCGAAGAACCCAGGAGGTGAGATTTTGGTTATAACTCGAGGTCACATGTGAAACGAGATTTGGAAGAGGATTCAATACCCTTAGCTTGAATTTCGGAGATCAGAGATTAACCAACACATGATATGTCATCCTAAGTGACGTCACTATGATACGTCATTCTCGGAGTTTCTATTTCAGGATTTTTGCATGGTAAGCAAAAACTCGAACATCACGAAGTCCCAAATGTCGAAATACCAAAAGGGACATACGTCAAATGATCTACGATTTCGAGAGTTTTTATTTGTTCAAGGTCATGAAGACCTGATGGCCAAATTACCGAAACCCCAACAACCATCCATCTTGATGAATGATTAAGTCATATCCGTTGAATTAAGCATTGGAGGAGTAATATAATAGTCATATATGACCGTTGATCTATCCCCGAGAAGTTAATGAGAATCTTTTGATCGATGTCCACCAGATCAAATGTGAAGCCAT
This sequence comes from Picea glauca, assembly GCA_000966675.3. NCBI lineage: Eukaryota > Viridiplantae > Streptophyta > Pinopsida > Pinales > Pinaceae > Picea > Picea glauca. The sequence goes on from JZKD02S1546100.1 coordinate 946,499, forward strand.
CACACCATTTCGGGGATCGTGACTTGGAGTGCCGAAACACTTCATCACATAAATGCCAAAATGTGAAACACCGATATGCCGAAACACAGAAATGTGAAACCCCGAAATAATGTTTTGGTGTAGATTTCAGGGATCGTGACTTGGAGTGTCGAAACACTTCATCACAGAAATCCTAAAATGAAAAATGCCGATATGTCGAAATGCTGAAATGAAAAACGTTGAAATACCTTTTTGGTGTAGGTAGTGGTTACCGTCGATGGTCATGTGAGAGGGAGGAGCTAGCACGAAGCTAAGCTCTATTTTGGGATTCGCAACTTGAAATGTCAAGACTCTTCGACATAGGATTGTCGAAATGTGAAATGCGAAATGCATTTTGATTAACCTATGGTCACTACCAATGGGCATATGGGTTAGCACAAGTGGCTTGCCAAAGCACTCAAGGGTTATTCCATGCTGAAAAATCAAAAAAGATGTATGTTCATCAAATAGTGCTAGTTAAATATTTAAACTGATCATGTGGATATTGTTCGTCTTGATGCCTTGGCCAATAATAATCACTATAAGGGAGTTATTAAGTTATTGTAACTAATTCTTTGAAGCCTAAGGGTTCGATTGTACGCATTGATGATACAGGAAGATGAATAAAGTGATTGTGGCAAGAAAAAGAGTGAGAGAGGATTATGGGAGATATATGGCTCTGTAAAATTTGAGGAAGAAGAAAAATATAGAGGAGGGAAGACACATACACAGATTGATATATCTAAGTGGTTTGGTCAAGAATGAATTGTGATATGAATATAAAAACAGAGAGGATTTGAATGCTTAATATTTGATAGAGAAGATAAAGAGTTGGTTTGCAGGTTCTTAGTGACAGAGAATGATTTCAGGGTGGTAGGGAGGAGCAAGGGGAGAATATAAAAGTCTCTTGTACAAGTTGGTGCTTGTACATCTCGGAGTTGTAGCTTCCATTCAGTAGGTGCTGAAGAAACAAAGGTAGCAGCCTCATATGGGTTGTAGCTTAGATAAAATAAGAATTTAAAGAGGCGTTGGAGCTTGCCTTTCATTCATAAGAAGAAGAGGTTTTTCCATTTTGGGTTTCCTCATGAAAAATCACCGTGTCACTGTTTCATTTATGTGATTGTATATTTATTGGTTCAATGTATTACTGCAAGTTAAATGTTAAAGGAATGATTTGTTGATTAATAAGTAATATTCCTATAAAATGAAAGAATTTTTATACAACTAATTCACCCCCCTCTCAGTTGACTTATCCTATACAACACCATGAAGATATAACTCACCAATCACTTATCTCTTCATAATTTGTCAAATCTAGAGAGTTTGACAAATAGTCACTTGTTTCACTACAGGTTTCCAAATACTATAGTCACTTAATGTATCCTATGTGTCCTACGAATGTCCTCAAAAATTCCCTAAATATCAATAAAGACATGTGTTTTGGATATAAACTTTTGTTGGATTCCCTTCTAGCCTATATGGTGAAAACTAATGCTATAAAAAAGGGCTATTGAGCATTGAATTACAAAAAAAAAAATCTTAAGCTACAGATTTTCTAATTGAGTCCAAGTTAGCTCGTTGGAAAGGTATCAAGATGAAGAATGCACTGGCAGAGGACTTCAGGCCAAAAGAGTGACGAAAAAACCCAAAATTGTGAAAAAGAAAAGGTCGTGAATTTGGGGGGGGGGGGAATTAATTGCGCCAAATTGAAAGGGTCATATTAGGGGATACATCTAATGAAATGAAGCCCAAGATATCTCTACAGAAAGATAAAAAAGAATAGAAGAGGATGGTGCAACTAGTGTTGATATATTGAGAGCGGAAATTCCTATAAAGCTTAAAAAAAGAAGCCCAAATTTAATTGGAAAATGGGTGGTGGAATGTTCAAACAGTCATATCTGAAGCTACATGTAGCATCCTTGGCATCCAACTAGGATATGCCACATAAAATTTTCAAATTATATACAAAATTATAACATATACACAAAGAAACTCTTGCGTAATTTTATATAAAAATTTTAAAACATACACATACATTCTGCTGGACACACCTACCACACTTAGAGGGGGGGGTGAATGAGTGTGGGGATCTTTTTCCCAAAATTTCCCCCTTACACAAAACTCATTAATTAGCATTTGACATTTACTCATTAATCATTGTTGTCATTAATAATCAGTTATATGTGAATACATATTAGCAACATATATCAGCAATATATCATCAACAAATCATCTCCACAAGGAACACAAGGAACACAAGATGTATGTACAATTTTTCTTTTTATTATGGACTTCAATCCGGGGGTTTTTCAACAACAATTGAATAGAGTACAACTCTACAAGAGAACCATCTCTATATGCAAGACTCATCTTACATTCTCAGCACCAACTGAGATGAGGCAATAATCCTCAACAAATATCAATCTGTACCATAAACAAGAGCATCAACCATACACCAACCTATGCCAAACAACCTGAAATCATCATGTACCATAAACAAGTGCATCCAACCATGTACCAAGTATATAACAATCATGTGTAAACTACTCATAAACAATGACTCATCAATATGTACCAACATCATCAACTATACAGCTCATGTATGTGCCAACTCATCAACTGCTTGTCTCAACCATGACTAGTTTTGGATTAGTCA
>JZKD02S1546100.1:982010-992632 GCA_000966675.3 Picea glauca
GTATATATAGGAGACTAGGAGGTTTAATGGCCTAAAGCCGACATAAATAAAATAACATTACTAATCTAATATGCCCCAATTAAGTGGTAATGAGCCAATATTAGGGCTTAACATTGGCTGCATTCCATATACGATCTGAAATAGACTATTCCCTATGCTTTTATTGAGTGAATCATTGTAAGCGAATTCTTCCTGTGGCAGAATGTGATCCCATTGACTGTGATGTTCAGTCACTAAGCTTCTTAACAAATATCCCAAGATCTTGTTCATGACCTCTGTCTGTCCATCTGTATGAGGATGATACGTTGAGCTAAAAGACAAACTTGCCCCCAACTTCTTCCATAAGGTCCTCCAGAAATTCCCTATGAACATGATATCTCGATCAAACACGATACTCATGAAGTCTGACGACTTCCTTGAAAAACAGATTCACAATATGAGTTGCGTCACTGGTTTTTTGGCATGGTATGAAATGTGCCATTTTTGAAAAGCTGTCGACTACCACAAAGATTGAATCATATCCTCTCTGTGTCCTTGGCAGTCCCAATATAAAATCCATGCTCACTGCATCCCACGACCATTCAGGTATGGGTAATGGTTGGTATAACCCTATGTTCTGCCTTTTTCCTTTCATGTGTTGACAAATTCTACACCTGTCCATAAATTTCTTAGCATCTGTCCTCATCCCTGGCCACAAATATGAGCCATTCAACTTTGAGAACGTCTTGTCATGACTGAAATGTTCAGCCAATCCTCCACTGTGTTTTTCCTTCAGCAGATTCTCCCTCATGGAGCATTTCAGAATACATAGTTGATTTCCCCTGAACAATAATCCATCCTGGATCATGTATTCAGTCCATTGGCTTCTGTCCCTGAGAATAGGATTCTCAGATGCTTCATATGCCTCTTTAAAATATGGGTCATCCCTGTACATTTCTTTGAGGTTATCAAAACCCAAAGTCTTGACTCTAAATTCCTGCATAAGAAAACATTTCCTGCTCAAAGCATCAACAACTTTGTTAGCAGTTCCAGAAATATGCTTAGTCAAAAAAGTAAAATTTTGCATGTATTCAACCCATTTAGCATGTTTTTGGTTCAACTTCTCTTGTTGAGTCACGAATTGCAAAGAGTGATTATCGTTGTACAAAACGAACTCCTTTGGAACCAAATAGTGTCTCCATTTCTTCAATGCTTGTATGACGACATAGAATTCTTTGTCATATGTGGAGTACTTAATCTTCGCTTCATTTAGTTTTTCACTGAAATATGTGATCAGTCTATTGTCTTGGCTCAAGACCACTCCAATTGCAAATCCACTTGCATCACACTTGACCTGGAATGTCTTGCTAAAATCTGGCAAAACCAGAATTGGTTGCTCAGTGATCTTCTGCTTCAGCAGGTTGAAACCCTTCTCTGTTTCCTCCATCCAATGAAATGATTTATGTCTTTTCTTCACTGTATCCATCATCGGTGCACTAATTCTACTGAGCTTTCGGATGAATTTCCTGTAGAAACTAGCCAAACCATGGAAGCTTCGAACTTCAAACATGCTCTTTGGTGATGGCCAATTCTTAATCGCCTTTATCTTTTCCAGATCAATTTTCATTTCATTTGCAGAGATAACAAAACCCAAATAAATGAATTATGTCCTCATAAATGATGATTTCTTCATATTAATCAACAATTTCTCCTTCTGTAATCTTCTCATTACTGTAACTAAATGCTTTAAGTGTTCTGCTTCTGTCTTGCTGGGAATTAATATATCATCAAGATATACAATGATGAATTTATCAATCAAATCCTTCAGGACTTCGTTCATCAAATTCATGAAATTACTGGGCACATTCGTTAAGCGAAATGGCATGAAAATCCATTCATACAACTCTTCATTCATCTTGAATGTTGTCTTATATTCATCACCTTCTCTCATTCGAATTTGATGATACCTGCTTTTCAAATCAATATTTAAAAAAAACTTTGCTCCACTCAAACAATCCATCAAGTCATCCATCCTTGGCAATGGAAATCTATATCTGATGGTAATCTTATTGATCATGCTTGAGTCTGTACACATTCTCCAGCCTCCATATTTCTTTGGACTGAGCACTGTCGAAACAACACATGGACTCAATCTTTCTCGAATCAATCCTTTGTCCATTAAGTCCTAGATCTGTCTCTTAACTTCTTCATTTTCTTGTGGTGTCAACCGATATGCTTCTTTGTTCAATAAGATGGATCTAGGTATAAGATCGATATGATGACTTATACTCCTGATAGGTGGAAACAAACAAGGTAGTTCGTCCACTACTATATCAACAAACTCTCCCAGCAACTCCTGGATACCTTCTGGTAAATTATCTATCCTTGTACTGATCAAAACAATTTTGGGCTTCCTGACCACAATAAATTATGTGTCTTCCTTCTTCTTAACCTCATCAAGAAGTTCCTTCCCACTCATGAGAAGTACAATGTTGCTCATTTTTGTTTTCACCTCTTTATCCTTAATTGGCAGCAACATGTGATTCCTACCATTTTTCTCTAGGGTATACGTGTTTCTTCTCCCGTCATGAACTACGTTTCTTTCATATTTCCATGGTCTACCCAACAATAGATGACAAACATCCATGGGAATGACATCACATAATATTTCATCTTTATATCCTCCTATTTTAAATTCAACTAAACACTGTTTAGTGACATTTACCTGATGTCCTTTTTGTAGCCATGAAACCGTGTACGAGCTTGGATGTACAACAATTTCCAGCTCCAACTGTTCTACCATCTCTGTAGATATGAGATTGTTTGTGCTACTATTTTCCACTATGACCTTTCATACCCTATCCTTAGTTTTGTAAGAAGTCCAAAACAAACTATTTCTTTTAGATGGGTTCTCTGCCTCCTTCTCTGGCTTCAAGAGAACTTTCCTCATCATTAAGGATCTTCTACCCTTAGTGTCTTCTTCCTCAACATTCTGTCCTTGAGCTTAGGAAATGTGAGTTTCACCACCATCTTTCTTCTTATCTCGACACTCATAGGGTTTATGTCTGATTTTTCCACAGACAAATCATTTCACTTCACTTTCTCTACCTCTTCCTCTTCCTCTGGCCTGAGGAAAAGTATTTCTATCACCATACTGCCTTCCTTGTGAGCTTCCTCCTCTCTCAGGTTGAGTTTGAGGTTTCTTCTCCTCTTCTTTAGGTTTCTAAGTTTTTCCCTGGGCAATTGTCTTGCCTCTACTTTGACTTATGCCTTGGCCTCTTTGACCTTTCTTCTAGCTCAACTTCTCTTCATCTTTCAGAGCCATCTGATAAGCATCTTCCATAGTCCGAATGGTCATCATGCTCATCTCATCTTGAATGTCATATAACAGACCATTCATGTACCTGGTAAATTTTTCATCATCACTTTCTCGATGACCTGCTATGATGTTTATCCTATAGAATTATTTAGTGTATTCTTTTACTAACATCAACTTCTGTCTCAAATTATGCATCCTCCAAAACATAGTGATTTGATAATCCCTGGGTATGAATTTGGCTTTCATTTTCGCAACCATTCTATCCCAGCTCTTGATTTTTTGCTTGCCCTTGCAATGTCTGTCAGCCTGCAATTCATCCCACCATAGTGTTGCATGCCCTTTAAGTCTAGTAATGACATGTTTTACTTTCTTATCTTCCTCGACATCCTCATATTCAAAGTATTTCTGTAGATATCTAATCCAGTCTAGAAGTTCTTCAACATCCAAGTTGCCTTCGTACACTGGAATGTCCATTTTTTCTCTAGCGCCTATCCTTGCAACAACCCTGAATAAGCGTTCTTTTGTAGCATCTTCGACTGTAACTTCTTCATTTTTGGATTCATTTTCACTTTTAGCATCACTGATATCCCCAACGTCAACTGTGCACCTCTGTGTTGTCTCCATAGCATCAAGACTGGCACGTAATTCATGCATCTCTCTTTCCCTTGCTGGATAAGGTATTTTCCTATGTCTTCTTCTCAACATTTCTCTTTCCTCTACTAGATCAGGTATTTTCCAGTCTCTTCTTCTCAGAGGAATGGCTGTAAAATTTTCTCCCTTCTCTCTACTACAGAAAGAAAAGAAATTGTTCTAGGCTCTGATACCACTTTGACGCAAACCCCCCTGCCCTCGGGCCAGGATCCGCACAAGATCTTCACTAAAACCATGCCAAAGGTTAATCAAACCCTTTATTTAAGCCACAAAGGACTTCGGGTTTTGGGAGTTGGAGAGTCCATATCTATTTCCACAGCTCTTGGCAAATGCCAAAATGTGAAACGTCAATGAAGGTTGACTCCTTCAATGTGCCGCACACACGCCCACCAATTTCAGCTTTTGGGACTTTGAGTGAATGGCCAACAGTTGTTCCTATTCCCTTATGATTCCCTGAACTTCGAAATGCCAGTATACTGAAATGGGTTCAACATCCAATGGAATGCAAGGTCGATGGCCTTTCCATATTTTCATTGAAGCCTGACCCCTCCTTTGACTTCCGTCGTAAAGTATCCTCTGACTGATACTTGGGACCCACGTTTTCAACATTTCTCTCTTCACGATTTTGAGAGTTTCATTGACCATGCAACTCTACCTCTTGAGTCCTGAAACCCAGAAACCCGATTGGTACCCAACGACTATTGTCCCTCAACATTTTTGGGATTTTTTCCTCTCCCTCTTTGGGATTTCGCGAACCAGGAGTTTGAAACTCTCGATTCCAAAGTCACTACCTCCTCTATTTCCCGAACTCTGGAAAGCCGAAACGCCAAAATCCCACACCAAAGGCACACCGTGTTTTGCAACTTTGGGATTTTCAATGCAAAGAGTCTCGGTTCCTTGTCATCAAAATTTTCGGTATGACAAACCCCGAATTACCGAAATTCCTAAATTTCACACCTGATAATCCCTTTCGCGATTCAGGATTTTGAGTGACCAAGGATTTTGGCCTGCACTACGAACTTGCGAATCATGAATCCTCAAAATGATATAACGGCTCAAACAGACCATGATCAATAGTCCACGTTGATTCTTGATATCAAGGTGGTGGGTTCATCCAACTTCTAACCACCTTACAACTCCTTTGGATCTTACAGTCCTCGTGACTTTGCGATTTCTCCTCAGAGAATTCTGACCACCTGATGCACTCTTCAATGACCCCTGTCCAAATGACTTGGTGTTCTCCCTTCTGAACTTAACTTATATGAGATGATTTCAATCTTCGTCTCTGCACTTCAAAGGTTTTATCCTTCCTGAGATTTCACTTGCTAAATCAAGATTCTAAAAGGATCCCTTCTCTCACTCCTTGTGGAAAATATTCAAATAACCTCTAGTTATTTGAGTCTCCAACCCTGTGCACTCTTTTCAATAGAAATCTCTCAATCTTCTTTCTGGATTTATAAAATCCAAGGCTTCAATTGGCCTGCACACACCTTGCATGACTCTGTGCTTCACCTTCACTTCAGTTGGTATGAGAACAACAATATCTCTCCTGAGATTTCTGAGATGAAACTCAGATCCTCATCAACGCACACCTTGCGGATGTTCACTACACTCCTTGTAGGAATTATGAGGAAGAGAAGCAATTGAAACTCATTCTTCTCCTCTCTTAGACTTCATACATTCACCATGAAATCACACATAAAATAACATTAAAACAAATGCATAATAGAGAAACAAATCAACTGTAAACATACCATTTAACAAATGTAAACAGTAAGAATCATAACACCATGAAAATTGAGTCAAAGCTTCATATATTAACTCAAGTGCTTCTGTACATGGGTTCTTCTCTACAACTCTCTGCTTCAGCTCTATAGATTATGAAATATGAATGATCATCAATCACTACAATGATATAAGGGTGAGGGTGTCTATACTTGTTTCCCCTCCTATACTTCTAAACTATCTAATCTATTAAATTAAATTTACCTACTTGCATTCATTACGCATAAATGCCTCTACATTCTATAGATGAGAGCAATGCTCAAGATCTATTTACAATATCTAGATATAAATGTAAGTACGCTTCCTTTAGATATTACATTAATGTCCATTCATTAATCTCAAAACATTTCAAAATGTGCACTGGTGCTTTTCCAGCTATCTCTCGCTTTTATGTTGCTTGCTTGCTTGGTTGCATACGATGCTCCTGCATCATGTAGGCCCTAAAGATAATTAAAGAAAAGAATTACAAAATAAGAAATTGTGAGGTCATCCCTAATGTTAAAAGGAAGTGACATAAATGGTATAAATAAATATCATTATACATTCATTTGACACACAAGTCAAATTTCAAAGGAAATCGGAAGTAAAGAAGGTTGGATTTCAAGGGAGGATGAAGTGTTCTAAGGTATGTTATTTTCAGGTCATCTTACCATTTTTGATATAACCATTTTTTTAGAATTATTCTGATGGTGAAATTTCTATGGTATTGAGAAGACATATAAAGGTACCTGTGATAAAAATTTTAGCTCTTGATTCACTATAATTATGGAGATACACTCTATGAAAGATAGGGTTTTTGACCAGTACTGAAGCTAGTCAATAAACAGGTGTTTCGGGTACAACAATCATAACTTATTCATAGAGAATCCAAATGAAGTGGGAAAAATTGCATTCAAAATATTATGGACTATAGTTTCTTGTGTGTGATTTTTCGAATCTGATGTTAAATATTGAGCACGGGGCATTCTGTGCAAGTTCGGTCTCCTGAATAAACCATAATTGAACAAAGTCTACCATTCTCTCTATAACTTGTTTTTGGGTGGAAGGAAGGGGCAAGGATGGAAAGTTAAATCCTCTCTTGATATTGGAGTACTGTATATTTCTCTTGGAGGTTTATCCATCCCTTTACATTTGGAAGTTGTAGCTGCCTTTGGAAGTCATTACTTCCCTTGAACAATAACTATTGATTATTTCTCATATATTGTGCATGGTGTATTGTGGTGTATTGGTTTAACTCTTATACTATTGTTCATTTCTCATTGGATATAGTTGAATGGTTCAAGTATAAGTTGAAAAAGGTTTTAAATTGTACTTGATACTGATTCATCCCCCTCTCAGTATCAACAAAAGAATGGTAGACTTTATTCAATTCTGGTTTATTCAGGAGAGTGAACTTGTACAGAAAGCCTCGCGCTCAATATTTAACATCGGATTATTAAAATCACACACAAGAAACTAAAGTTTGTACTCTTTCCAATTAAATTGGTCCCACTTCACTTGGATTCTCTATGAATACGTCATGACTGTTTTACCCAGAAAACCTATTTATTGACTAGCTTCAGGACTCGTCAAAACCCTATGTTCCACAGAGCGTATCTCCATCATTATAGTGAATCAAGAGCTAAATTTTTTACCACAAGTACCTTTATATGTAATATCAATACCATAGTGATTACACCATCTGAATCGTTCTGTAAAAAAGGTTATAGCGAAAATGGTAAGATGACATGTAAATAACATACCTTAGAACACATCACCAAAAGACTTCATTCTCCTTTGAAATCCATCCTTATTCACTTATGATTTCCTCTTAAATTTGAATTGTGTATCAAATGAATGTATAATGATATTTATTTATATGATTTATGTCACTTCCTTTTAACATTAGGGTCAACTTGACACTTTCTTATTTTGTAATTATTTTCTTTAATTATCTTCAGGGCCTACATGTACTTCCGTCTTCAATTCACTTTATCATATTTAAAATTCATTTCTCCTCAACCATGAGGATCCACGTGGTGTACCACATACCACCAGAAACAACATGATGTATATTATCCATCCATGGGTGTTGTATCTACATGTGCATTGTCCTACATGTCCAAATACCTTCATCAATATTGTGGTCCAAAACCAATGACTCGGGTTGAAATCAATGAAAACAACCAATCTTCCAACACAAGGCTCATAAGGTAAATATGATGATTTATCATGTGCTTTTACATAGTCTTTGATTAATTAGAGGATTAAAATTGGATTATTTCTAATGATGGTCAACGAAGCTAGGTCTTGCACCTCATCAAGGAATTCGTGTAATCTGAGTTAGAATTTATCATATATCTGGGCTTCTATAAGATAATGACATAAGTGAGTTTTCTTCACAACACCCTTTACGTGCTCTCAATCTTTTAACATTGGTTCTAGAAATAACATGAAAGGTTTCAGGTAGTGTTAAACAGTTGGATTAGGTTGATGTACAATTGGTATGGATTGTTGGTTGTCATTTATGTCAACCATTGGAGAGTGATATTGTATATTGATGCCAACCCTTAGTGATTGATGTCAAGCCTTGGAGAAAGTCTAGTAGTGAATTCTGGTAACACAAAGGTTTGGGTAATGGACCCAACTTTGTTTGATGTATAATGGTATTATTTTTAATATATTTGAAGGTAATACTATTCTATATGGATAATACATGTCATTCCATTTTTGTTGGTATGTATAACGTCACATAACTCCTCACAGTTATAGATCTATGGCCATGTGAAGTTGGAGAACCAGGCTTTGGGTAATGGACCCAAGTTTGTTTGATGGATAATTATATGAGTTTTTATATATTTACAAGAAAGAATATTCTATATGGATAGTACATGTCATTCCATTTCCAATGGTATCTAGAAAGTCACATAAATCCTCACGGTTAGAGATTTATGGCCATGTCAAGTTGGAGAACACTCATGAGTCACCTAGAAGCCCCAAAAAGTCAAAGTAGTCAAAGTGTTTGCAAAGAAGGAATTATTTAAATAATAAAGTGAAGTGATGAGTGTGCTATAAATCGAAGTGGATACAAAATAAATTATTTAAATAATAAAGTTAATGGAAAAATTACTAAGTAGACAAGTGGTCAGAAGTGGGTTAACCCTAAAATAAGGAAAGTGGGTTAAGATGGTTAAAATGTAACCCCTTGAGGAAGCTACATGAAAGTATAAATAAGAGGCAAGGTTGTTCCATTTTAATCACACTTGAGAATATTGAATATCTATATGTGACTGAGGTAAACAAATGATATCTAAGACGAATTTCAGAGTGAAGGTGAAGTAAAGAAGATGGAAATTCAAGGGAGTATAAATTCTTTTGATGATGCTTTCTAAGGTATGTTATTTACAGGTCATCTCACCATTTTCACAATAAAAAAATTCCTTCGAATGATTCAGACCATAAAATTGGGAGGGAGTTGAGGAAACATATCCAAGTTGCTATTTTACAAATTTCATCTTGTGGTTCGTTTTATTTTTGGAGTTACACTCCGTGGAAAATAGGGTTTGTGGCTAGTCCTGAAACTAGTCTAAAATAGATGTTTTAGGAAATTCGTCATAACTTATTCATAACATATCGAAATTTAGTAATACCAAATGTATTGGTTATAGTACAATATTTAGTATTCTGTGTACAATTTACAAATCCATACAACAAATATTCCATGCGGGGCACCCTCTACAAGTTTTCTCTCTAGAATAAGCCAAAATTCAACAAGGTGTGCCATTTTTTCTATAACTCCTTTTTTGAGAAGTTCCAAGTAGTGACACCCAAAGGAATTGCATAAAATGCATTGAAAAACATTGTGTAGTATTTCAAATATTTATTCATTACATGTACATTGTTATGATTATTTCAAGTTAGGGTTTTTGACTAATCCAAAACTAGTCATGTGAGACTAAAGTAAAGTTTGATCAAAATTCTAGTCTCTTGTTGTTAAAGTTAAGAAAAGTTTGTAGGTATGTGATCATATACACCAGGTCTATTATAGAGTTACAAATCAGATTTGGATGATGAAATTGATGAGGGATTTTGGTTGAGATACATGTTGGTTACATGGTTGAGACAAGTAGTTGATGACTTGGCACATACATGAGGTGTATAGTTGATGATGTTGGTACATATTAATGAGTCATAGTTGATGCATTATTGGTACATACTTGGTGCATGCTTTATGCACTTGTTTATGGTACAAGTTGATTACATGTTGTTTGGTATAGGTTGGTGCATGGTTAATGCACTTGTTTATGGTACCGGTTGGTGCATGGTTGATGCACTTTTTTATGGAACAGGTTGATTACAGGTTGAGGAACAGGTTGATGCATGGTTCAAGTTATTGGTATAGGTTGTTTCATGCAAGTTGATTGGTACATTTTTACAACAGTATATCTCATAATGATAGTGTGACAGTGGTTCCATCATTCTACGTCTATGTTAGGGTGGTTGGATGGGGCAAGGATAGGTGGTTGTAACCAAATTTTGGTTGTATCTAGAGAACATAGGGGATGGTATCCTCCTTCTAGCTGTAGCCAGAGAATAGGGGAGTTGGATCTTCCCTCAAGTTGTAGCCTGAGAAAATAGGGGGTTGGAGACTCTTTCGAGTTGCAGCTGGAAAACAAAGAATTTTTTTGCCTCCAATGAATGAAATTCTTAAAGACATATAAGAAAAATCATTATGTGGCTTTCACCCACTTTGGATTTCCATGTAAAATACTGGTGTACTGTGTATGTTTGTGATTTCTCATTTGATCATTGTTTATTTACTCTGCAACTATTGGATGATAATGCTACATTGATATAACACTTGCATTTTATGGTGAATAAGGATTAAATTGATCTATTATTGATTCAC
>JZKD02S1546100.1:992649-1073910 GCA_000966675.3 Picea glauca
CCCCCACTCTTAGTAATCTAACAATTGGTTTGAAAGACGGTTCCTTCAGGAAACAATTTAACCACTAGAAGGAGATCATGGATTATTTTGAGAATGGAGTACCAATGTTTAATGGTCATAATGATTTTATGTATGATATGTGAAGCAGAAGAAAGAAAGTGTTTTTACAGGAACAGAGACATTATATTTGGCTATCCATTGTTACCGGATATGATAGTTCAAAAAGGAAAAATATTGCAACCAAGAAAGAATTGAAGAAGAATAAAAAAATAGCAATGGATTTCATTTGGGAATTATTACCTAATCCGGTAAGAGAAAAGGTTGGTAAATGTTCATCAGTCAAATAAATTTGGGATAAGTTACATGACATATATTCTTTACCCATCACAGATTCAAAAAATTCCAAAGAATATGCAGATACAGATTAAGAAGAATTATGTTCACCATGTCAAACAAATTCAGAAGATGAAGAGTAAATAATCACCAGAGGTATGTTGTTTTTATTTAATTTTGAAAAACGTAGACATCTTCAAATATAATTCCATGAAGGAAATGAGACAGAAAAACTAATTGAAAAGGAACAAAATTATGAAGAAGAATTGATTAGTGCTTTAGATGAACTAAGATAAGAAAAAAAGTCACTCAAGAAAGAATTGATGAAATAAAAGGAAAGTGTTCCCATTTTTTAAGAATCCCAATAGGTCATTGAGAACTAAAGAACTCAGCTAGAAGAAGCCAGAAAGATCAAAGAAAACCTTTAATATCAAAATAAGTATTTAGAAGACAACATAGAAGCACATAAGAAAGAATCATAAATGAGAGAGAAGATATTGACAGATCATCTTAAGTAAAAAACTAACAATCTAAACCAGCTTGATTCAGAGTTTGGTCAAGAAGAGAAAGGACTTGAAGAAGAAATAATCACATTAAAAATTTAGCTTGAAGAAGAGAAAAGAACAAAAGAAGTCATGAAATCTTAGATAATGAAGAAACAAGAAGAGGTTGAGAAGCTTGAAGAAGAATTTGTCACATTGAGAAGTAAAATTTTCAAGCTCAACAAGAACATTGAGGAGACAGAAACATCCACATCAGTTATAGAGAATGAAGAGAAGCACTCAAGGTTGCTAGAAAAGAAGAATGAAGAAAATAGAGAGAGTTATGCAGAGGTACTCAAAGGAAGGAATCATGGTCAACTAGAATCTAAGAAAACTATTGAAGATACATCTTCAAGAAGACCATTCATGTTCAAGACACAAAGAAGATTCAATCATGATCATGATCAGTCAAGGAATAAATTCAGAAGGAATACACCACAAATATGATCATTCACTCCCAGGTATGCAAATTTATTTTATGGTCATTATTTTTATTGTACTAATTTTGGACATAAGGTTGCAGATTGCAAGGATTATAAAAGAAATATTCATGAAAGAAGTGCATATGTCGCCCCATGTAACATTGAATGTTACAAATGTCATAACTATGGGCACATATCTATTGATTGTAGAAGCATTATCAATACTTCCATGAAAGAGAACACTGATATCAGATATAAGAAAGTATGGATAAAAGAACACGAAGAACAAGTGAACAAAGACCAAGTCCCAGAGATCACAATATTGGCAATAAAACGAGATGGAGAAAATTCTACAGAGAAAAAGAAAGATGTCAGATATAGAAAGGTTTGGAAAATAACTGAAAGAAAAGAAGGACATGTAAATAAGGAACAGGTACAATAGATTGTACTTTCAGGAATTGTAGTGAAAGATGAATCCATAGAAAGAAAGAAAGAAGTCAGATATCAAAGAGATGATGAATCTACCAATGAATATGATGATGAATATACCAATGAAGATGATGATGAATACACATCAGAGAAGGAATTGTTCTGAACCATCTGGCCTAGAGACTCCAATGAAATATGAATATTAGACAGGGGGAGTCTATGTGATAGTTGTGACAGACCAACGAACCATACTTCAAGCATCTTGTAGAGTTTAAGAAGAATGATTCAGAGAAGTCAGTTAGTAGAAGTATAGTTTGATAGATTAATCATGACTTCATGATAGTATGGTGATAAATGGGTCAACATTATGGACAATTGCATGAGTAGAGTCTTGGACAATATGGACAGAGATGGATTCGTAAGAACACTTAGCAGGTTTGGATATATATATGATAGTGGACGAGAGCATGGATTCATAGATTGGTTCAAAGAGTGGTTCAGAGAAAAAGGAACATTATCGTAATGGATGATAATTACACAGGAAATGGCTCGAACCATGTTAATCGATTCTAAATTGACAGATACATTTTGGACACATGCAGTGCATACAACTATTCACATTCAAAACAAAGTAATTCTTATAAAAAACAATGACAAAACTCCCTACGAACTATGGAAAGGAAGCACATACAAAAACCTCTACATCAATATATGTCAAAGCAACCAACAAATTTTTATTTCTCAAGCTAAGTATATCAGAGAAATGATAAAAAGGTTTGTAATGGAAGATTGCAAACTAATTACCACTCCTATGCAAACCAGTTGCAAATTGAGAAAATATAATGATTCAAAGTCTACAGACTAGAGGAAATATAGGTCAATCATTGGTATCTTACTATATGTGACAACATCTATGTTGGACACACCGACTACACTGAGAGGGGGGGGGGTGTGAACAGTGTAGGGATCTATTGGAACAGGGGCAGAATACTCCAGGACCGTGAAAGACTAAGAAGGATGTGGAAGTTCAAGATATCCACAACACATCCACGAAGACTGCTTCGCTCTCACCTACGAAGGTAGGTGATGATGAATAACTAGGGGGCACATAATTTGAATAGAGAAAAGGTGAGGTTACCCCGCCTAGGGATGAGGCAGATCCCTCCAAGAAGAGGAAGATTACCCCACCGAGGCCCTCATCCATAAAGAAAACTAAGGCCACTCGAACCATGCTTAAGACTACGCTTACCCTGTATGATTTTGATTTCTTAATTGTCGCGTTGAATGATGTTTCATTAGAGCTCGTGGAAAATAAAGAAGCAAAGAAGGAGGAACTATTTCACTGGATCATAGGTGATTTCAAAGAAGTGCAGCAGGAACTTCAGTCTAGCCAAGCAGTTTCTATGTCACCATTAACAATGTAAAAATCAGGAATAGGGGATGAGCCCACACAGTTACGCGAGATCACCCAAAAATTTGAAGATCGTCTTCGATGAGCTCAAGAAGACATAGAGAAATCCACCTATGCTTTGGTGCAAGCACAGAGCGCACATGAAGAGAAACGGAGAAAGGAAGAACAAGAGTAGCTTGACTTACAAGAAAAATGGGAGGAGGAAAAATCCCAGTTACAACAAAGCAAGGACTAGTTGCTAGCAGAGCAACTTGAAGAACAAGAAAGAGTTCACAAGGAATTGCACTCTGTGACGATCATAGAAGTGAATATGGAAGATCATATTCCACAACAAGTGACCCAATTGGAAGAAGTAATCTAGCAAATTCAACAATGCACCATGGATCTGGAGCTCTGCACAATGCCTGAGACACCCTAAGAGATAAGAGATCTAAAGGAAGCCACTACTCAAAACGTAGTCGATCGATTAAAAAATTTGGCTTCAGAATGTAGGCAACTAAGCACCAGAAGAACCCAAACCTATGAAACCCTCACAGGGAATCCAAAATTGCAGAAATTGGAGGCCCAACTCTATGAAGAAAAGTAGCATGCAGATGTGCTACAAGTACAACTGAAGTCTGTGACCCCAGTCAAAAGAATGAAAAGGTTTGCATAGCAGTGCATAGCCCAACAACAAGTACACATGCTACAAAGTAAAGTAATGGATGTCTCTCAACAACTGCAACAACTACAAGAGAAGGCATCCCAACTGTTCACCAAACTTGAAAGCCAAGGATTTGAACTCGAAGAGGGTGTCATCACTGCAAAACAGTGCCTGAAAGGACCGCTCAATGACACATTAATCCAGGAATTTACTGAACAAGTGGTTGTCACACTGCAGCAGGTCAAAGATGCTTGAGCCAAGCTCGAGGCATTCGAAGTGGAATCGATCAGACCTGGGTGACTCGGGACGAGTCACAAGTGAGTGGTGGGGGCCTGTTGGCCCTTGACCAAGTCTAATAGTACTTGTTCATACTTGACCACTTTTAGGGACTGCGACAACTTACCAAAGATGGAGCGCAATGTGAAGTGGAAATTAAGGAAGTAAGACCTATTTTTGGGTCCATTTTAGGGTTTTGGGTTGATGTAATGGGAAAGGGATGTCGGCCTGTGGGTATACCCACATTTAGGCCCATTTTGTAATCTAGAAATAGATAGGAAATATAAGAAATAAGAGGAGGTTGTTTCTTAGTGCACTTGGTGATTGCTTAGTGTAAGTTTGCTACAGTGCTAAGAGTTGGATCTGTGTGATAAACTATTGTAAGGCTCTGTTCATTTTTTGTAAGACTTGTAGAGATGAGTGCAAGTCCCTATGAGAGACTATAGAAATCTTTGTGCTAAGTGCAAGGAAGAAGGATCTAGCGAGCTACACAGATATTTTGTCCTGTGCAAAGTAAGGGTCATTAAAGCTCTATGTTGTAACTGCTTGACCAAGATAATATAAAGAAGAATTTGTGGACATAGCCCCAAGGTGGGGGTGGACCACAGTAACTGTGTGTATAATGGTTTGTACTTCTCTCTTATGTATGTATCTCTTTCTTGGCTAAGTGCTTGATGTGATTAAGTAGATCTAGTTATGCTCTGTGATGTTGATGAATGAATGACCATTAGATCCGATATATGAGATGCTTAGTGATTGATCAGTTGAATCTAACATATATTTCTGTGGATAAGTACTGAATCATTTTTAGTATAAGTATTCACTGCGATCCTCTATGACTTCTGCGAAGTATATTAATGAATGTATGTTAAGGAATAACTGATGATAAGTGCACTATAATAAAGATAACCATAGATCTGTGTCCTAGCTAGGGTTGTAGAAACTTGAGTCCTGCAACCACCCCCACCTCTACCTCGAGTGAGACCTCATCTGCTTCGCAGGTGTTTCCGAAAAGGCCGGTAGTTAGGGCTTTGGTAGTGCACTCTTGAGCGTTGAACCCTGGGTCTGCCCCTGTGCCAACATGATATTTTTCCCAAAACTCCTTAGTTAACAATCACCATTAACTCATTACTCATTGTTTTCATTTATAACCATTTAAATTTCAATAAATATCAGAAACATATATCATCAATATATCATCAACAATTCATCACCACAAGGAACACAAAGAACACAAGATGTATACACAATTTTCTTTTTATTACAGATTACAATCCTTGGGGTTTTTCAACAACAACTGAATAGAGTAATACTCTACAAGAGCACCAACTCTATAATGAAATAATCATCTTACACCCTCACCACCAACTGATATGAGGCAACAATCCTCAACAAATATCAATATGTAACATAAACAAGTGCATCAACAATTCACTAACTTGTGCCAAACAACCTATAATCAACCTGTACCATAAACAAGTGAATCCAAACATGTACCAAGTATATAACAATAATGTTTCAACTAATCATCAACAATGACTCATCAATATGTACCAACATCATCAAATATACACCTCATGTATGTGCCAACTCATCAACTGCTTATCTCAACCATGACTAGTTTTGGATTAGTCAACAACCCTAACTTGAAATAATCATAACTTTGTAAATGTAATGAATAAAGATCTGAAAATGATACAAAATTTTCTTCAGTGTGTTTTATGCAATTCCTCTAGGTTTCACTACTTGGAACCTCTCATAAAAGGATTTATAGAAAAAATGGCACACCTTTCGGAATTTTGGCTTATTCCAGAGAGAGACCTTGTCGAGCGTTCCCCGCATGGAAAATTTGTTGAATCGATATGAAACTGTTACAAAGAATACTACAGATTGTAATATAACCAATACAATTTTTCTCACTACATTTGGATCTATTATGAAGAATTTATGACATTTTTACCCAAAACACCTCTTTTAGACTAGTTTCAGGACTAGGCACAAACCCTATTTTCCAGGGAGTGTATCTCCGAAAATACAAGGACCCACAAGATGAATTGTTTACAAAAGAAACTTGGATATGTTTCCTCAATGGAATATCAATATCACAGTCTGAATCATTATATAAAACAATTTATTGCGAAAATGGTGAGATGACCTATAAATAACATACCTTAGAAAACATCATGAAAAGAATTTATCCTCCCTTCAATTTCATCCCTCTTTTCTTCACCTTCCCTATGGAATTTGTCTTATATATCATTTGGTTACCTTATTTGCCTATATATATTCAATATTCTCAAGTTTTCCACACCAAAAATGCTCAAGAAGATCTCAGAAGAAGCTCTCCATCAATACTCCAAAAGTTATTCTCACAAGAAGCTATCCATTAATCCACAAAAAGGATGATCTACAAGAGACCATTTCTATCTTATTTATACTTTCATCCTCTAGGTCACTTAACCTATTTTCCTTATTTTAGGGTTAACCACTTTCCATAAATAGAAAGTTCTCCATTACTTTATCATTTAAATATTCCTTCTTGATTTTATCACCTTACTTTATCATTTCTTGATTTTGTCACTTCTCTTTATTATTTAATAATCCACCTTGAATTTGTCACTTTACTTTATCATTTAAATAATGATTTCGTCTTTTAGGTCACCTTGACTTCTTTGACCTTGGGGGCTTCACGCCTTCATGTGGGGGCCCTTCATCTTCGTAAGGCCATAACTCTCAAACCATGAGGAGTTATGTGACATTTCACATACCACAGGAAATGGCATGACAAGCACTATCCATCCAGGATAGTTTCACCAACAAATTCCTTGATCTTCATCTCATTATTCCACATATAAGCATGGGTCCTCCAACCATTCTTCTAGGATAGATCAATCCACAAAGCGTCTTCCTGTGAGGAATTTCACCATAAGAGACCACTTTGGAGTTCATCCATTTGTGCATCTTATCAATCATGATAAGAAAATAATGAGAGCATGGGTACTCCAACCATTCTTCTAGGATAATTAAATCCGCAAAGTGTCTTTCCATGAGGGATTTCACCATAATGGGACCACTTTGGAGTTCATCTGTTTATGCACCTTATCAATCATGATAAGACAATAATGAGTCATCTATACATTTTTCCAACAATGAATCATATACCAATGAAACCACATCGATCCATATTAATCATGTATCAATGACAAATCATTGATCCATCTTCATCATATCAATGACAACTCATTTACCCATCTTCATCTATGCATTCTCATCAAGAACAATAAAGATTAAATTACATCAATCATCAGTAAATCAATCATTTGGCATCAATCAATCACTTGACATCAATCAATCAAACCATTGGCATCAATGAAAACATGATGCAACAATATCCCCCATTGGCATTGATGACAATTCCAATATTGATCTCAACACCAATTCCCAATTATTGATGTCAACATGTAGATAAGGCATTCTATACATCGATAGTCAATGTGACTATCTCTCCCAAATGTGACTGTCTCTCCCAATCAATAATAATCAATCAAATCAATCTGACTATCTATCCCCATTTGACATCAATGGAAAAGGGCCATTTTCCTCTCGGGGATACTCCCCCTGCTTGAAATTTCCTTGGGGTTGCTCTCCCTGTCTGAGTGCCTTTGGTCTTCCTATGAATAATCTCTCCCCTTTTGAACAAGGGATATCACTCTGATGTAATTCTGAAAATACATCGAACATACTCCCCCTGTGACCATCACTCCTCCTAGAATTATGCCTCTATGCTCTTTCTTCAAATATAGGGCTCTTTTCTAGCTATGCATATGATAAATATCTCCTCCTAGAATCATGGGAAGAAGAATGACCCCCCCTATGGTTATGTCTCCCTCTATATTCTCTGCAAGATGAACAATATGCTACCATATAACGATCCTTGGACCTTTTCATGCATCAAACTTATGCCATACCAAGCATCAGGAAGAAAAAGATATGTCAACAATAAAATAGAGAATCATGATCCAAATATGAATAATGTACAAAAATGTGACCACCATGCACAACATCCATGTAAAAAAGCGTTCGCATCATGAACAACACCTATGTATATCAACCATGTACATCAACATCATGAAATGTGACAAAAAATATCATCCATGAAATGCATCAATCATATGCATCTATCAACATGCCAACATGTGCATCTGCTAATATGCAAACCATGTGCATACACTGATATTCCAACCATGTGCATCTACCAATATTCCAACCATGTGTCATATTACTCATGATATGTCTCCATCATGAACCAAGTGTCACAATCATGTATCTTAAAAAAATACCAATTGTTGTGTTGATCAAGTAGTACCAATGGTGTAGTATCATCAAGCATATCCCATCTATGAGTGTACAAAACATGTATTAATTATAGATCAAGCTATGAGTCATCAATCATGTACAACATAATTACCTCATCAACTCAGCAACCACATGTCCCAATGTGTAGCCCATTGTTATCCATAATTTTGGTCATCATGATGATGTGATTATATTGGTGAACTCAGGCTCTTCATTAGAACTTTATCCTAGAAAAGTTACCTTTATCTCTTTCCAAAAATCACAGTTTTGAGGAAGGTTCGCAGGCTGTCAATATATTTGCCTATGAGAATGCATGATTCTTGTAGGATGCCTTAAGGCAGGGTGTGAGAGGTTCGCATTGTACCTAACTATTAGGGTGTGAACTGCTTCTAAAGAAGGGAAAAAGATAAATTCTCGAATCTTCTAGAAGGGAATCTTTCAGAAGGATGAGATGGCATTCGAATGGTTATCTAAGTACTGGTTTTCCTGATATCTTGGGATCAATCCTATCCAAGTAACTAATTCATTCTCTCCTATATATTGAGGGGAATTCTCATGGAAAAGGTGGGAAGCAAACTAGTAAGAGATTTATTGGAGAATTAGTAGAAGATTGTATGAAGGATTGATGCTACAACAGCTAGAGACACAAACAAGGTTATCAAAAGTGGTTGATCTTTTTCATGCATGAGAAAGTATGTGTGTCAGATCTAGGAGCCATCGAAAGGAGGTTTGCAACATCAAGGCTCAAGTTCTAATTCTTTCTTTCTATCAATTTAGTATAGTAATATGTCCCTTTCCCATAAAGATACTGTCACTTTATTGCACAACTCCTTGATCATATGCATAGATTAACTGTTGAATATATCAAGTTGTTTTCACTTCAATTGGTTTGAACTATCCTGGTCTTGATGGCACAAGAGCATTGGAGTGAAGCTTGGAACAACAGAGATCCAAGGAAGCGATCATAAGGTATGTTCATGATTCTTGCCTCCTAGTTCATTCAATAGTCTAAATCTAGGGAAAGAGTATTATTCTGTCCTGTTTTGTTCTAGATCCAGGTGGATCTAGGGAGATCGGTTTGTGTCTGCCCTTACAGATTTATCCAATAACACCCATCCATATGTTAAATGCATGCATCAAGATTTCCAACAAGTAAGCTTCCAATCAATATATATCACATAACCAAGGCATCATAACTTCACTGTCATAACCAACATTGTTCGTCAACAGAAAATGCATGACTCCGCACTCATGTGTTAGTGCCATGCACCCAAGATTTTATTTTACATCATCACCTTACATAATCCAATATAGAATCATGAAAACCTACAACAAACAGTGTTAGAACCTGCAATAAACCATGTTAGACCTTGCATCATAGAGTTATACCATCACATCAAACTGCAATCCCTATGGATAGCCATAGCCCTTTCCCTTAGGTTTCACCACATATACACGTCTTGTTGCACACACAGCTCACGTATGTACGTGACCTATAAAAGGTCATGTTGTGATGCAACAGCATCGCCAGCAGCAAGCGAGTGCAGAGGCAGAAGACAACTCGGATGAGCGCAACACATTTTTGCACATGTTGAAAATGTTTTGAAATATTATGGAAGACTAAGGAAGGCGTATGCGCATTTATGAATAAGTGACTGTAAATAGAGATTGCGCAATCTTCTCTCATATGTCGTTGTAAAAGGCATTTATGCCCAGTTAATGAAAGTAGGTAGATTTAAATTCAAGATTAGACAGTTTTAGGAACATGAGGGAAAATGACTATAGACACCCTCATCTTTGTATCATTGTATCAATCAGAATTAGATCAATTGGGAACATTAGCATAGAGAAGAGGAGAGATACAGCAGAGAGTTGTAGAGAAGAACCCATGTACAAAAGTTCTGAATTAATATATGAAGCTTTGATTCAGACTCATGGTGTTATGATGTTTTCTGTGTATATATGTTGAATGGTTTGCTTATAGTTTCTTACTCTCTCTGTCATGCATTTGTTATTATGTTGTGTGTGAATCTATGTTTTCATGTTGAATGTTTAAATTCTCAGAGAGAAAGAGAATGACTTTCAATTTTTTCACTTCCTAAGTGTGAGTTCCTACAAGAAGTGTAGTGAAATGTCTGCAAGGAGTGCGTTGACAAAGATTCATAGTTTATCTCTGAAAGCTCAAGAGGGATATCGTTGTTCTCGGTTCAGTAGAAGTGTAAGATAAGCACAGAATCCGTGCAAGGTGTGCACAGGCTGGTTGATACCTTAGAACTTATCAACTAAGGTTGAGAGATTGAAGGACTATTGTTGCAGAGAAAGTGCACAGAGTCGTGAGTTCAGGTACGCTGAAGTATTTGAAGGATTGCCGCAAGGAGTGCATGCAGGAGTCTCCTTGAAGACCTGAGTTTGGGAAGAAAGCTCATAAGGGTTAGGGCCTTTGAATCATTCAAGAGAAAGAAGGAATCTCAAGTCATTGTGCAGAAGTCACACCCCAGAGAAGGATCACAGAGTCGATTTTGAGCCAGAGGTTCTTGAAGAGGAAATTGAATGGTCGGAATTTTCCAAGGAAAACTCCCAAAACAACAAGGACCGTAGGATCCTAGAAAGTTGCAAGGAAGTTAAGTGGTGGATAGACCCACCTTAAAAGGGAATAATTTAACATGGACCATTGATTTCGATCATTGGACCGTCGAGATCATTTTGACATTTTGGGGGTCATAAGTCCGAAGTGTGGACAAAAGCTTTGGTCGATCAAATCCCCGAAATGCGAAAAGAGTTTCGTGTATAAAGGCGAAGGGTGACAAGGTTGGAATTTCGTAACTTTGGAATTCAGGATTTCGGAGATCCCGAGGATGAGTGATCGGGACACAGAGGAGAGGAAAGCCCAAAATCACAAGTCACAGCAGGATATTTGTAAGAATTTCAGGAATCGACATTTCAGCATTCCAGTTGACAAGGAGTAGAGTGTTCCACATAAGAAGCTCCGAAATTGTGAAACACGAAATACTTTTGGAGGAGCATTTCAACATTTTGGCATTTCGGGATCTGAGATATTGAGGAGATAGTTTTTTAGAATCAAGTGCTTTGAACTCCTGATTCGAGAAATCCAGGGGAAAGAAGACCATTTCATCATTTCGGTAATTCAGGGTCTGGAAGGTATAGGAGGTAAAGAGTTTGAGATCAAACATCATGAATTCCCAGTACGGAAAATTGTGTTAGTCGTCGAATCAAGGGGATATCCACAATCGTTGATCTCATTGGAAGTGGGACACCGAAATTTTGATATTTCAAGGTTCAGCATACCAGAAATAATGATGACAAGGAACGGGGAGCAGTAAACGGAAAATCCCAAAGTCGCGAAGTGCCACAGGACTTAGAGTGGACTTTTGAGATTTCGGTAATTCGTATTTCGGGACTCCGAGAGTCAAGAGACAGAGTTGCACATCATCACAACTCCCGAAATTGGGAAGAGAGGAAAGACAAATTCATAGGTGAGACGTGTCTAGTGTTTTATGTTTCGGGTTTCGTAGGTCGAAGAGGTAAGGCGCTCGACACCAGGATTCGCGAAATCGCCAAATCCGGTATCCCGAAAGGGAAAGGGGAAAGTCCCAATGTCAGTTGGGTGTTGATCATGGATTTCATGCCAATGAAAATTCACGTGAGCATAACTTAGAAGGACCTGTTACATACACTCAGTTGGGTGTGTGAATAAATTTCCCAAAGAGGAAATTGAAGAGCCAGTCTGATCTGGATTATTTTCGGCACGAAATGAGAGTGGAGATATATCAAAGAAATATTTAGAGATATTGCAAGAGAGACAACAATATAACATAGATATAGCAGAAATAAAACAAGAGTCGCAGATATACAGTAATACACAATTTCTATTAATGAAAGAAATGTACAGAGACTGTAAAAATACAGAGTGAAAGACTCGCTAGAATGGTCGTAGCTTATCTCTGAGAAGAGATGTGACGACTACTCGCATCCATGAGAAGATGATTAAAATGAGGCTCTGAAGGCCTTTTTTACAATAAGAAAGAGTGCCAAAAACCCTAAACATCCAAAAAACCTAACCCTAAGAGATGAAGCGCCAAAAGTCATGTGGGCCCCGTTTGGGTAAGTTGGTGCATCAACTTCCCGGGGTCGTAACTTTTGCATATGATCTCCGTTTTAGGCGTATGATAGCTCGTTGGAAAGATATATTCGATAAATACAATGATCAAGACAATAGCATCGTAAATGAAAATTTTCAAGAGAAACATACCCAGAAAAACATCGTTTAGGGCCTCAAAATGGCCCCGGAAGTTCAGGACTCGAAAAAACTGCTAAAAATAGTAAATTACCAAAAATGCTAGAAAACTGTTTTGAGCCATATGGAAAGGTGGGCGGCCACCGATACCCATTTGGATCACATTTAGACTCTAAGGGTATAAAATTGAAAGATCCTGTGAAGACTCTAGCCTGAGGGTTGGGGGCTCTGTGTCTGTGTGGTATCCGAGCATAGAAAGAGTTCTTGTATTTCTGCAGCAGAGAAAAGAGAAAAGATTTGCAGCCATGACACCGAGAAGAAGAGATAGGCCTATTCCAATGCCTGATCTAGCAGTGGAAAGGAAAATGTGTGAACTACGTGCTAGGCTTGATTCCATGGAGACATCGCAGAGGCACGCAGTCAATGCCGGGGATGTCAGCGAGGCTTAAAGCGAAAATGAAGCTAGACACAAAGGAGAAGAAGTTGTAGACGAAGATGATGTAGATGAACACCTATTCGGGGTTGTTGCGAGGATAGGTGCCAGAGAGAAAATGGACATTCCAGTATATGATGGAAACATGGACGTTGAAGAGCTTCTAGACTAGATTAGAGCTCTGGATAAATATTTTGACTATGAGGATGTCGAGGAAGACAAAATGGTTAAACATGTTGTTACTAGACTTAAAGGGCATGCATCATTATGGTGGGATAATCTACATGCTGACAGATGCTGCAAAGGCAAGAAGAAAATCAAAATTTGGGATAGAATGGTTGTGAAGATGAAATCCAAATTCATACCTAAGGATTATCAAATTACTCTATTTCAGAGAATGAAAAACTTAAGATAGAAGTTGATGACAGTAAACGAATACATTGAGGAATTCTACAAGATAAACATCAGGGCAGTTCATCGGGAAAGTGATGATGAAAAGGTTGCCAGGTACATGAATGGTCTGCGATATGACATTCAAGATGAGATGAGCATGATGAGCCTTCAGAATGTGGAGGATACTTATCAGATGGCTCTGAAATCTTAAGAGAAGATGAGCCAAAAGCAAGGTCAAAGAGGCCAAGGTAGAAGTCAAGCTAGAGGAAAAAGAATTGCGCAAGATAGAAATCAGAAATCTAAAGAAGAGTGGAAGAAACCTCAAACTCAAATTGAGAGAGGTGGAATCTCATAGAGGGGACAGTATGCTAGTAGAAATAATTTTCCTCAAGCCAGAGGAAGAGGAAGAGGCAGAGGTGGAGAAATAAAATGCTTTACATGTGGGAAAAATGGACACAAATCCTATGAATGTCCAAATAGAAAGAAAGAAAGAGGTGAAACTTACATTGCCAAAGCACAAGGATGGAATGTTGAGGCAGAACATGCTGAGAGCGGAAGATCACTGATGATGAGAAAAGTTCTCTTAATTCCATAGAAAGAAGTAGAGAACCCAACCCAAAGGAACCGACTTTTTTGGACTGCTTGCAAAACAAAAGACAGGGTGTGCAAGATCATCGTGGACAACGGTAGCATAGATAATCTTGTTTCTACATAGATGGTAGCAAAGCTAGAGATGGAGACTGTCATACATCCGAGTTTCTTGCAAAACAAAAGACAGGGTGTGCAAGATCATCGTGGACAGCGGTAGCATAGATAATCTCGTTTCTACATAGATGGTAGCAAAGCTAGAGCTGGAGACTGTCATACATCCGAGCCCATACAGAGTTTCATGGCTACAAAAAGGACATCAAGTAAATGTCACTAAACAATGTTTAGCTGAATTTAAAATAGGAGGATATAAGGATGAAATACTATGTAATGTCATTCCCATGGATGTTTGTCATCTATTGCTGGATAGACCATGGCAATATGATAGAAATGTGATTCATGATGGGAGAAAGAACACATACACTCTAGAGAAGAGTGGGAGAACTCACATGTTGTTGTCGATTAAGGATAGAGAAATGAAACCAGAGGTAAACAACACTATACTTCTCATGAGTGGGAAGGAACTTCTTAAGGAGGTTAAGAAAAAGGAAGATACAAAATTCATCATGGTTAGGAAGCCTAGAATTCTTTTAACCAGTACAAGAGTGGATGATTTACCAGAGGAAATCCAGAAGTTGCTGGAAGAGTTTGTTGATATAGTAGTAGACGAACTACCTCATTCATTACCACCTATCAGAAGTATAATTCATCACATAGATCTTATACCTGGAGCTAGTTTATCGAACAAAGCAGCATACAGATTGACACTGTAGGAGAATGAAGAAGTCTAGAGACAGGTCCAAGATTTAATGGATAAAGGATTGGTTAGAGAGAGCTTGATTCCATGTGTTGTTCCAACAGTGTCATCCCAAAGAAAGATGGAGGTTGGAGGATGTGCATAGACTCGAGGGCAATCAACAAGATTACCATCAGATATAGATTTCCATTGCCAAGGATGGATGATTTGATGCATTTCTTGAGTGGAGATTTTTTGTTTTCAAAGATTGATTTGAAAAACGGATATCATCAAATTCGAATGAGAGAAGGTGATGAATGGAAGAAAGCATTCAAGACGAATGAGGGGCTATATGAATGGCTTGTTATGTTGTTTGTCTTAACAAATGCACCCAGTACTTTCATGAGATTGATGAATGAAGTCCTAAAAGAGTTTATTGGGAAGTTCGTCATTGTATATCTTGACAATATATTAATTTTCAGTAAGACAGAAACAAAACACTTGAAGCATTTAGCTATAGTGATGAGGAGATTACAACAAGAGAAGTTGCTGATAAATATGAAGAAATAGACATTTATGAAGACATAACTCATATATTTGGGTTTTGTTATCTCTGCAAATGAGTTGAAAATGGATCTGAATAAGGTAGAGGCGATTAAGAATTGGCCATCACTAAAAAGTGTATTTGAGGTTCGAAGCTTCCATGGATTAGCTAGTTTCTACAGGAAATTCATCCAAAATTTTAGTGGGATTAGCACACCAATGATGGACACGCTGAAGAAAAGAAACAAATATTTTCATTGGATAGAGGAAGCAGAAAAAAGTTTCAACTTGCTAAAGAAAAAGATTACTGATTAGCCAATTCTGGTGTTGCCAGATTTCAGTAAGACATTTCAGGTCAAGTGTGATGATAGTGGATTTGCAATTGGAGTAGTCTTGAGCCAAGATGATAGGCCAATCGCATACTTCAGTGAGAAACTGAATGAAGCGAAGGTTAAGTGCTCTACATATGACAAGGAATTTTATGCAGTCATACAAGTGGTAAAGAAATGGAGGCATTATTTGGTTCCTAAAGAGTTTGTGTTGTACAACGATAATCATGCTTTGCAATTCATGAATCAACAGGAGAAGTTGAACCAAAGACATGCTAAATGGGTTGAATACATGCAGAATTTTACTTTTGTAATTAGAAATATTTCTGAAACTGCTAACAAATTTGTTGATGCTTTGAGCAGGAAATGTTTGCTTATGCAGGAGTTCAGAGTCAAAACATCAGGTTTTGATAACCTCAAGGACATGTACAGAGATGACCCAGATTTCAAAGAGGCATATGAGGCATCTTAGAATCCAATTCTCAGGGACATAAGTCAATGGAATAAATATATGATCTAGGATGGGTTATTATTCAAGAGCAATCAATTATGTATTCCAAAATGCTCCATGAGGGAGAACCTGTTGAAGGAAAAATAGAGTGGAGGATTGGTCAGACACTTTGGTCATGATAAGGCGTTCTCAAAACTGAATGACTCATACTTTTGGCTAGGAATGAGGATAGATGCTAAGAAATTTGTAGACAAATGTAGAATGTGTCAGCACACAAAGGGAAAAAGGAAGAACACAGGGTTATACCAGCCATTACCCGTACTTGAGAGGCCGTGGGATGCAGTGAGCATGGATTTTATATTGGGGTTGCCAAGAACACAAAGAGGGTTTGATTCAATATTTGTGGTGGTAGACATATTTTCAAAGATGGCACATTTTATACCATGTCAGAAAACCAGTGACGCAACTCATATTGTGAACCTATTTTTCAAGGAAGTTGTCAGACTTCACGACATACCAAGAAGTATAGTTTCAAATCGAGACACCAAGTTTGTGGGACATTTCTAGAGGACTTTATGGAAGAAGACGGGGACACGTTTTTCATTTATGTTAGCTTATCATCCTCAGATGGATGGGCAAAACAAAGTTGTGAATAGGAGCTTGGGATATTTTCTAAGGAGCCTAGTGACTGAACACCACAGTCAGTGGGATCACATTTTGCGATAGGCAGAATTTTCTTACAATAATTCACTCAATAGAAGCATAGGGAAGAGTCCATTCTAAATTGTGTATGGAATGCATCCAAGGGGAGTTTTTGAATTGAAGGATTCAAAACATAATGAAACTAGAAGTGCTAGTGCGGAGGATTTTGCAGAGGCAATGAAGGAACTTCATAGACAAGTGAGGGAACGTTTGCACAATTTGAGTCAAGAGTATAAACGCAGAGCAGATCAACAAAGGTGGGAACTTTAGTTTGAATTTGGTGATCTGATTCTTTCACATTTGAGGAAAGAATGGTTCCCAAGGGGAACATATCACAAACTAAAAATGAAGAAGATTGGACCATGCAAGATCGTAAAGAAATTTGGGGCAAATGCATATGAGATTGAATTACCAGATGGGATCGGAATTTCATCGATATTTAACATCTCATATTTGTACCCTTACAGAGCTGAAGAAGTAGGAGCAGACAGTGAACAGATAGAGGTTTAGTGAACTAAAAAAATGGCCGTAGCTGAAAAGCCACAGATGGAAAGTATACTTGACAAGAGAACCAACAAGAGGACCACGAGAAAAGAGTATTTTGAATACTTGGTCAAACGGAAGGGACATCCAGTTGAAGATGCCAGTTGAGAGAATGAAACAAAAATTCAAAAGAATGGACAGACCATGAAAGAACTCATGAACAAGAGGAGTCCATGAAAATTTTCAAGGGAGGGAGTATGATGCAGGAGCATCACCAACAAAAAGTGAGCACGAAGGTGGAAGACAGATGGGATGAGCACAATGCATTTTTGCACATGTTGAAAATGTTTTGAAATATTTTGAAAGACTAAGGAAGGCGTACATGCATTTATGAATAAGTGATTGTAAACAGATCTTGAGCAATCTGCTCTCATCTTTCGTTGTAAAAGGCATTTATGCCCAGTTAATGAAAGTAGGTAGATTTAAATTCCAGATCAGACAGTCTTACGAACAAGAGGGAAAACAACTATAGAGACCCTCATCTTTGTATCATTGTATCAATTAGAATTAGATCAATTGGTCACATTACCATAGATAAGAGGAGAGTTGTAGCAGAGAGTTGTAGAGAAGAACCCATGTACATAAGTTCTGAATTAATATATGAAGTTTTGATTCAGACTCACGGTGTTATGATGTTTTCTATGTATACATGATGAATGGTTTTCTTGTAGTTTCTTACTCTCTCTGTCTTGCATTTGTTATTATGTTGTGTGTTAATGTATGTTTTCATGTTGAATGTTTAAATTATGAGAGAGAAAGAGAACGAGTTTCAATTGTTTCTCTTCCTGAGTGTGAGTTCCTGCAAGAAGTGCAGTGAAATGTCTACAAGGAGTGCGTTGAGGAATATTCAAAGTTTATCTCTAAAAGCTCAGGAGGGATACCATTGTTCTCAGTTCAGTAGAAGTCTAAGACAAGCACAGAAGCCATGCAAGGTGTGTGCAGGCTGGTCGAGACCTTAGAACTTATCAACTAAGGTTGAGATATTGAAGGAGTGTTGTTGCAGAGAATGTGCATAGAGTTGTGAGTTCAAGTACATTGAAGTATTTGAAGGATTGACTCAAGGAATGCATGAAGGAGTCTCCCTGAAGACCTGAGTTTGCGAAGAAAGGTCAGAAGGGTTAGGGCCTTTGAATCATTCAAGAGAAAGAAGTAAGATCAAGTCATTGTGCAGAATTCATGCCCCAGAGAAGGATCGTAGAGTCAATTTTGAGCCAAAGGTTCTTGAGGAGGAAATTGAATCGTCAGAAGTTTTTGAGGAAAAATGCCAAAACAGTGAGGACCATAGGATCCTAGAAAGTTGCAGGGAAGTTAAGTGGTGGATAGACCCACCTTTGAAGGGCAGAGTTTAATGTGGACCGTTGATTTCGATCATTGGACCATTGATATCATTTCGGCATTTTGGGAGTCATAAGTCCAAAGTGTGGACAAAACCTTTGGTTGATCAAATCCCCAAAACACGAAAAGAGTTTCATGTATAAAGGAGAAGAGTGACGAGGTCAGAATTTTGGAACTTCGAAATTCAGGATTTTGGAGATCCTGAGGACGAGTGATCGGGACACAAGGGAGAAAAAAGCCTAAAATCACAAGTCATAGCAGGATATTTGTAAGAATTTTGGGAATCGACATTTCAGCATTCCTGTTGACAAGGAGTAGAGTGTTCCATATAAGAAGCTCCGAAATCACGAAACGCGAAATACCTTTGGAGGAGAATTTCGGCATTTTGACATTTTGGGATCCGAGATCTCAAGGAGACAGTGTTTTAGAATTGAGAGTTTAGAACTCCTCATTCACGAAATCCCGGGGAAAGAAGACCATTTTGGAATTTCAGTAATTTGCGGTCCCAAAGGTATAGGAGGTAAAGAGTTCGAGATCAAGTATCACAAATTCCTGATACGCGAAATCACGCTAGCCGTCAGATCAAGGGGATATCCACAATCATTGATCTCCCTGGAAGTGGGACACCAGAATTTCGGTATTTCTGGGTTCGGCATACCGAAAATACTGATGACAAGGAATGGGGAGCAGTAAAGGGAAAATCCCGAAGTCGCGAAGTGTGATAGGACATAGAGTGGACTTTCAAGATTTCGTTAATTCAGATTTCAGGACTCCGGGAGTCAAGAGACAGAGTTACACATCATCGCAACTCCCGAAATCGTGAAGAGCAGAAAGCCAAAGTTGGAGGCAAGAAGTGTCTAGTGTTTTTTTTTTCAGGTTTTGGAGTTTGAAGAGGTAAGGTGCTCGACATCAAGATTTTTGAAATCCGGTATCCTGAAAGGGAAAGGGGAAAGTCCTAATGTCAGTTGGGTGTTGATTGTGGAGTTCATTCCAGTGAAAAGATCAAATGAGCATAAATCGGAAGGACCTGTGACATACACTCAGTTGGGTGTGTGAATAAATTTCCCAAAGAGGAAATTGAAGAGCCAGTCAGACTCTAAGGGGCCGAAATTGAAAGATCCTATGCGAACTCCGACCTAAGTGTTGGGGGGTCTGCATCATCTTCTGTATGTATGAGACTGATACCACTATCACCTGCATATGCCTCAATATATGAAATTTTTGAACTTCCCTTCAGTCTTTCATTCTGTTTTGGCTGCTTTGTCTTCTTCACCCACTTTTGTAGATGTCCCTTCTCCTCAGAACTTGAACTCTGAGCATCCATATTTTCAAATATGTCTCCTTTCCTTACTTCATTCCTTCTTCTAGCCATGTTGTGTGAAGTCCTCATCATGGATTTTCTTCTTGTGTTCCATCACTCCTAGGATTTGTGGCCAAGTCCACTACAGTTGTAGCTTCTCATAGAATTGCAATGAACAACAATATGTCTTATGTTATCACATCTCCAACACCTTAAGCTGTTATGAAATTTCCATGGTGATCCTTAAATTTATCACATGGTGATCCTTAAATTTCCAATATCTCATCCAAGATTCTTGAGATATTCAAGAATTTGTTTGACTTCTCTACCTTCTTTCTAAGGTCAAAAACTTTATCTTCTAACTTATGACATGACTCTTCCTTTTCATTTATTTTATCCTTCAATAGTTCCTCTACCCTTTTGGCCTCTTCAATTTGGGTGTTGAGATGGACAATAATTTCAAAACTTTTGCTAATATCATAATCTACCTTCATATCTTATTTTCATTATTTAGTCTTGTGATCTCTTCTTCCTTTTCTTCAAATTGAGTCTTACTACTTTCTTCTAGTTCTTTGAGCATTTCTTTTAACTTCAACATGTGTCTTTGACTCTTCTTGAGAAACTTTTTAGTGTTATTTCAAAGATAGCTATAGTCTATATAATAGTTGTCATTGATATATTCATATATACCTCTTTCAACTTTCTCTTTAAGCTCCAATAGTTTTCCCTCTACTTCTTCCATGGAATAACAATCAATTGATTCTATCCAAACTACTTATAAATTTTCTTCTTCACCTGTAGAGAAAAATTCAACATCATCACATAATTCTTTGCCTTCATTTGAAATGCCTTCAAGATCTTCCTTTTTGCCAACATCATCACTTTTAGAAATAATGCAACGAAGAATTTTTGGAGATTCTTTACCTTCATGTTTCTTCATGGAGTTGTGTTCAATGTCTTTCTTCTCCTTCTTTCTTTGATATGCCTCCTCTAGATTTAGCCATAGATCCTTGGGAGAACTACATTGTTCCATGATTTCTTTGATAGGGATTGAGAGTCCACTAAGAATGGTCTTTAGAGCCAATGCATAGTTCTTCTTTCCTTCTCTTTGAGCTGCAAACTTTGACTTGTTCTTCAAAGGAATTGATCCACCAATGGTTTCCTTCCAAATTGTTGCTCCCATTGTCTTCAAATGTAATCTCATCTCTATTCTCCAAGTAGAATAGTTTTCATCATCAAGGATTGGAACTTCATCATTCATTTGTGTGTCTATGGATATCCTTCAAGATTTTTAAGACTTTTAGTGAAGGCCCTTTCTGATACCAATTGTTGGACACATCGACTACACTGAGAGAGGGGGGGGGGGCAGGGTGAACAATGTAGGTCTCTTTTTCCAAAAAATCCTTAGTTAAAAATCACCATTAACTCATTACTCATTGTTTTTATTTATATCCAGTTAAATTTCAACATATATCAGAAACATATATCAACAATATATCATCAACAATTCATCACCACAAGGAACACAAAGAACACAAGATGTATGTATAATTTTCTTTTTATTACGGACTACAATCCTTGGGGTTTGTCAGCAACAATTGAATAGAGTAAAACTCTATAAGAGAAACATATCTATAATGAAAGATTCAGATTAAAACCTCAACACCAACTGATATAAGGCAACAATCCTCAACATATATCAATCTGTACCATAAACAAGTGCATCGACCATGCACCAACTTGTGCCAAACAACCTGTAATCAACATGTACCATAAACAAGTGCATCCAAACGTGTACCAAGTATATACCAATCATGTTTCAACTACTCATCAACAATGACTCATCAATATGTAACAACATCATCAACTATACACCTCATGTATGTGCCAACTAGTCAACTGTTTGTCTCAACCATGACTAGTTTTGGATTAGTCAACAACACTAACTTGAAATAATCATAACTTTGTACCTGTAATGAATAAATCTCTGAAAATGATACACAATGTTATCCAATATGTTTTATGCAATTCCACTAGGTTTCACTACTTGTAACCTCACAAAAAAGGATTTATATAAAAAATGGCACACCTTGTTGAATTTTGGCTTATTCTAGAGAGAGACCTTGTAGACCATGCCCCACACAAAATATTTGTTGAATTGATATGAAAATATTATAGAACATACTAAATATTTTAATATAACCAAAAAAAATTGTCTCACTAAATTTGGATCTATTATGAATAAGTTATGACGTTTGTACCCGAAACACATGTTTTTGACTAGTTTCAGGACTAGCCAAAAACACTATTTTCCACATAGTGTATCTCCAAAAATAAAATGACACACAAGTTGAATTTTTTACCATAGATACTTGGATATTTTTCCTCAATGGAATATCAATATCACAGTGTGAATCATTATATAAAACAAGTTATTGTGAAAATGGTGAGATGACCTATAAATAACATACCTTAGAAAGAATCATGAAAATAATTTATCCTCCCTTGAATTTCATCCCTCTTTTCTTCGCCTTCCCTCTAAAATTAGTCTTAGATATCCTTTGGTTACCTCATTCACCTATATATATTCAATATTCGCAAGTGTTCCACATCAAAAAATCTCAAGAAGATCTCACAAGAAGCTCTCCATCAATACTCCAAAAGATATTCTCACAAGAAGCTCTCCATTGATCCACACAAAGGATGATCTACAAGAGACCATTCCTATCTTATTTATAATTTCATTCTCTAGGTAACTTAACCCATTTTAAGTTCATTTAAACCCATTTTTAGGTCACTTAACCTATTTTCCTTATTTTAGGGTTAACCACTTTCCATAAATAGAAAGTTATCCAATACTTTATCATTTAAATATTTCTTCTTTATTTTGTCACCTTACCTTATCATTTCTTGATTTTGTCACTTCTCTTTATTGTTTAAATAATCCACCTTGACTTTTTCACTTTACTTTATCATTTAAATAACGATTTCTTCTTTTAGGTCACTTTGACTTATTTGACCTTGG
Organism: Picea glauca; assembly: GCA_000966675.3. Lineage (NCBI taxonomy): Eukaryota > Viridiplantae > Streptophyta > Pinopsida > Pinales > Pinaceae > Picea > Picea glauca. Next base: position 1,015,755 of record JZKD02S1546100.1, read on the forward strand.
GGGATTCAATCCTTCATGTGGGGCTTGTTGGTGCAATTATTTGCATAATATATTACCAAACATAAATTATCAACCAAGATTCGTAATCAAAAGAGTTGATGCACTATATATGCTGATAACATATAGGTTCCTTTGTCTAATGAGTATAGTTCAATCAAGAAAACCATATAAAAAACCAATACTCTATTTTCACACTTCAAAGATAACACTCTTCACACAGTTCATAAATTAGAAAGAAAAACTTGCAATCATGCACTCAAAAGATTTCACCCAAATAATGCCTTGTCCATTTACAAGCTCATGAAGTGGAAAGATGGACTTTGAATTAGTTATCTATAGCCGCTACTCTTAGCAATCAAATCTGGGAACACTTCAACAATACAACTCCAAACTTAGAAGAGAAAATTGATAACAAAATTTCTCAAGAAAACAATGAATCAAAAGGTTCTTTCTTAGGTGATAAATCTATTCATTAGAGGCTCATGAAATGAAAAGGTGAACTTAAGATCTATCCCCTGGAGAAACTAAACTAGCAAGTGGGATGCTCCACTAAAGCTCATGTATGGTGAAATATGGAGATCCAACTGTTCCTGCATTACCACACTTTGCAACAAATTTTAATAGTGAAATCAAACAAAATAACATGAAATCAAAATAACAAATACATGAAATGAAAATCTACACTAACAATTTACAATAAGATTACCAAGCTGGATCGGTGGCCCTTGCCGATGCCAACATGGAAGATTTTAGATCACCAAATGTTAACTTCTAAGAGAGACAAAATCATTGAATTCAATCTTGCATTAATCTCCAACAAGTAGGTTTACAAAAAGAGTCTTTTCATGAATCCATTCTACATCATAACAATTCTCCTTTAAGAACCATTCTTACATCATGATAATTCCTCTCTACTCAGACCTATGACGTCTTATTTATACATAAAATCCATGGAGGAATGGATGAAACCGAATCCCCAAACTAAGCATACAATTTTTACAATTTTAGGATAAATCCCAAAAATCTGTGTTTTTTAACAATTTGGGCAGATTCGAGTTAGTCCCCCACCCATATCTCCCAAACCAATTCCAATTTTGAAGAATGGACTTCTTTTTACTCAATTTTTCATATTCGGGACAAAACCCATGTATTAGAGTTTCTATATCTGATACCATATGCACGAAAATCGAGGTGCAAGTTGGCAGTTTGAGTTTTTTTTATAATTTTGGAAGAATCATTCCCCCTGAGATGGAGATCCACACATGCGATATGGGTGAATTCTAACTCACGTGTCCTCATGCAAACATCGTTCTAGACAAAACTCATGAGCCCTATTTTCTTCTAGAAACATTCTAAAATTTCGAATTATGTCTAGTATCAGATTAACATAGGCTAGTACTGGAATAGGTGGAGCCTTGGTACCGAAATAGATTGGATACTGGATCATGCTTCTTAAGATTCAAAGTGATTAGGATCATAAATAATCAAACATTTAGTCAAATTAACACAATAAAACTAGACAAATCTTGCTTTAATCATAAGTTACCTCTTATGCACGTGAACAAGGTCATCGAGTGTATTTATGGAGGAAACAATCAATTAGATACACATGGCATAGGTAAAATAGGCTCAGATAGGGGATAATATAGGGCATTAGAAGTGTCAAAATGGAAACTCAACATTCCCCCATGCTTAAGTCATTTCATGTCCTCATGCAACAATGATCTTCAAAATTTCACAATTGATGATACTCTTCACTCGATCAAGCATTCCTTGAAGTTTCATCTTCTTCAGCTCCTAAGGTCCTATTAATCAATATAAAATTCCTGGCTTATGCTTCACATTCTTACTCATGGAAAAGTAGTTATGGTGAAAAAGTGGAGTCACGAGTAATAGATTAGATATGTTAGTGATTTGACGTTAAGTCTTATCCAATTTGTTTTCGATCAATGTTAGGAGAAAGGGTTGGATGTGACTCTAATATGATTATAAGATAGTGGCCAAGAGTTTTCTAAATGAATTTGACTAATAGGCCTCCCTGGCTAGATTACCTTTAAAACAAAAGTGATATAAACATATTTTAGATATCATTTGAAGAGAGGAACACATAAAGGAATACATCCCAAGATTATTAACTCATTTTTGATCCAAGTTTTTAGATATGAATCTCTTCTTTCTTAGTTAAGGTGAATTACACATACTGAGGGTCCCAATTCTCGCGCAAACCTATTTTTTAAATATAGAACTCTAAAGTGGGTACTTGAAGGTTCTTAAGAACATCATCCAAGAGATATAAAGGTCATCTCCTAGCCTTGACTTGATAATGATTGCTTTAGAATGATACCCAAGGGTTTATGTTCTGTTTTAAGTGTGCCACTTTATGTTTTTCAACTCCCTTTACCCAGCATAGCCCCGCTGCCAGCAGGCCTGTTCAGTACCCCGACGGGTTTACCTTAGTACCATACAGGCATGGCCCCATTACCAGCAGGCTTGTTCAGTACCCCGATGGATTTACTTGTACTTCCTGATACTTCCTTTTTATTATATTACTCTAAATATTTAGAATTATGTATACTGCTCATTGACAGTTTTAAAGTATAAGGAAGGTAGGTGGTATGAGAGTGTTTTAGAGTTATTAGGCACATAAATAATTGTTTGCAATTATCCCAAGGGTGACATCATCCACTTTCAACTTGAATCTCAGTTATTCAATGTATAATGTAACGTCTCGGATAATGACTAAGAGGTCCCTCTAGTTAATCCTATTAGGGTTCTCATGAAAGTTCATTACAATTTTGCAAGGGCGGTCCACCACATGAGGTTTTCATCAATACCTTTAAAGAAAAACTTGTAAAGATAAACTTGGATAAAAACTTGTTTGAATCAATTAGGTTAGTATTAGACATAATGGTTTCACCACTTTTCAATGGATATTTCAATTAGCAATCACTTCTTCAAAATGACGAGGTAATAACACAAGTGCACCCATTTTCATATAGAGATAAATGTGAAAATATCTTCTTAAAAGATGGCAAGGATGATTCTATTAGGGTTGAATGTAGAAATGTAGGAGGAAGATGTACATGAGAGTAAAAACAATTCAACAAAAGACTTAAATGATTCTTGATAGAAATAACACAAAGATATTAGCCCATATCTCTAATTACCTAAAGTGAAAACAATGTTAAGCACATGACAAAGATAATATCACTTTGGCATCAATACCAGATAAGTAATGGAGTAGGTTTATGCAGTACCGGAACATATAGTATTGGAATAGAGTGACATGATGGATGATTTTTGCTCATTCATGATGACAACCACTTCACCAAGGAATTCAGTGACAATATACGAGGAGATGTATATGAGGGCTTGCAAAATTTCATGGTAGGGAGTGTGCAATAATTGAGAGTAACCATATGTATATTGCATAATTAGTCTAATTTATTTTAGTAAAATGAAAAATGTTGAGTTTATACATCCTATTACTTGAAGCATTTAAATCGAGCAGCAAAAAATTTGAGTATAGGATAAGGGCTACCAACACCTCATTACCGGTACTGGATCACCTGAGTACCAGATGGACACAGGGTTGTGCTTTAGTATCGGAATAACACAGAGTTGTGGTTTAGTACCGGAATAGTGAAGAACTCCTCCTTTGGTACCAGATGAGCACACAGGCGACCATCATTACCAGATGAGCACAATAGCAGATGAGCACATGAATGTTGTTTAGTACCGGATGAACGCAAACTTTCTCCTTTGGTACCAGATGAGCACATAAATCACCATTAGTACCAGAATAGCGGAGAGTTGTGGTTCAGTACTGGACTAACGCAGACCTCCTCCCAAAGTACCAGATGAATGCAGAGTTAAACATTGTTTGCAGTACCGAATGAATGCAATTATGTAGTACCATAATAGAATTGTACCGGAATTCTTGAAATGACTATCAAATCCCAACACTGAACATGTTTATTTGGCCTCACCGACGAAAGTTACAAAAGAATATGAAGGTTTCAACAACCATTCCCCCATGCCTAAGTTTTTGCATGGCCTCATGCAAACAATGTGAGATGTTAAGAAGGGATTCTCAGAGAGTTGCGAACATCTGCTAAAAACAAATCAATAGAACTAATTAAAACTAGATTTTTATTCATGCTTAAAAACAGAAAATTTAGGGGAAAATGTCAAAATTTGAATTATCAGCTATGAATAAATTAGTTTGGAATTAACATTTAGTTTCAAATATTATTAAAATATTACTTAATTGATCATCCTTGTGAAATAGCGGTCTTAAAATAGATAGGTAAATATAAAGCATGAATGCATCATTTTTAACAACTTTAAGGAAAAATAAGAATTTTGAAGAAATAGGTCATGAAGCACTCCCTTATGTGTTATCTTCCATTGACAAGGATGCCTTCTCCTCTTTTGAAACCCTTCCAATATTTTGTGTCCATTCATAGGATGAAGATATTCCCTTCTCATAAGATTCCAAACAAAATCATCATAACTTTTTTAAAAATAAATCTACTATAGGAACAAAAGATCTTAAACTTTTGACATTCTCATTTATGAAAAGTATGAAATATAGGTTGCATTGTACTTATGTGCAACATTTATTTATTTATTTACCTTTCCTACTATATTTGAACAAAATAAAATGTCCTTCAAGTATAGGAATACTTCCAGTGAAGCCATGTGCGTAACATGGTTAGAAATATATCCATACTCGGGTTTAAAATATAAATGTTAATGTATACCGGAGTATGAAGGACCAACTTCTTTGATTATGAGATCAAGCAATAAATAAAAGAGTGTTGTGACCTAATAACTAATTGAAACCATATTTCAATAGGATCACTATATTCTTGTTTCTCTTCTTTGTTTAGGTCACACTGAATGTCCTCCTCTACAATGCAATGTAGATTATCCTCTTCAAGATGATTGATATTTGGAGTACATACAGGATATGCTGAGAGGCATGCTAAGGATTCCTCAATCTCAGGTTCCACTATTTTCTCTCCATTGAATTATGTCCATGATTCTTTATTCCCTTCAACAAATTGACAAGACGAATCCGACGAGACTTCTAACTCTTCATGTGGAGAGACAACTAGATTCTTGATTGTTGTGAAGATATGCTCTTCCTGAGAGGTGGATATCCCAGCTACTACCAGAATGCAAGAAAGTTCTTGGAGGAACATTCTTCAATCTCTTGATCATCTTTGAATTACTCTAGCTGGTTGATGATACCTATTTCGCAACACATATTAGTACTTGGGGGGTTCTTATAGCACCCCAAACATGAATTATCATTATAGATCTAAATTTTAAAACTATTTGCAAAGGAAAAACACACCAAACTTGAAATCCTTGTGTTACTGGGACCCTATTGTCACCAGGTTATCAGTTCACACAAGTTAGCTCATCATAAATAAAACTAAATTTGCATAAATAAAAACACACTTGCATCAAAATAAGAGAGAAAAACCTAACTTTGGAGCAACCCCACCAAAGTGGATGCATGTATTACCATCTTCTCTCCGCCCTTAGCTCATCCATAAAACCAATCCAAAAGAATTAAAGAAATATGATTCAAATACTACCTATTACCATTTACAACTCCCAGACAACGGTGCCAAAACGTTGGTGCAATTATCTGCATAATATATTACCAAACATAAATTATCAACCAAGATTTGTAATCAAAAGAGTTGATGCAATATATATGCCAATAACAGATAGGTTCATATGTCTGATGACTATAGTTCAATCAATAAAACCATATACAAAACCAATATTTTGTTTTCACACTTCAAAGATAACACTCTTCACATTGTTCATAAATTAGAAAGAAAAACTTGCAATCATGCACTCAAAAGATTTCACCCAGATAATGCCTTGTCCATTTACAAGCTCATGAAGTGGAAAGATGGAATTTGAATTAGTTATCTATAGCTTCTACTCTTAGCAATCAAATCTGGGTACACTTCAACAATACAACTCCAAACTTAGAAGAGAAAACGGATAACAAAATTTCTCAAGCAAACAATGAATCAAAAGGTTCTTTCTTAGGTGACAAATTTGTTAATTAGAGGCTCATGAAATGAAAAGATGAACTTAAGATCTATCTCCTGGAGAAACTAAACTAGCAAGTGGGATGCTCCATTAAAGCTCATGTATGGTGAAATATGGAGATCTAATTGTTCCTTCATTACCACACTTTGAAACAAATTCGAATAGTGAAATCAAACAAAATAACATGAAATCAAAATAACAAATACATGAAATCAAAATCTACACTAACAATTTACAATAATCTTACCAAGTTGGATTGGTGGCCCTTGCCTATGCCAACATGGAAGCTTTTAGATCACCAGATTTTAACTTCTAAGAGAGACAATATCACTGATTTCAATCTTGCATTAATCTCCAACAAGTAGGTTTACAAAAAGAATCTTTTCATGAATCCATTCTACATCATAACAATTCTCCTTTAAGAACCATTCTTACATCATGATAATTCCTCTCTACTCATACCTATGAGGTCTTATTTATACATACAATCCATGGAGGAATGGATGAAACCGAATCCCCAAACTAAGAAAACAATTTTTACAATTTTAGGATAAATCCCAAAAATCCATTTTTTAACAATTTAGGCAAATTCGAGTTAGTCCCCCACCCATATCTCCCAAAGCAATTCCCATTTTGAAAAATGGCCCACTCATACTCAATTTGTCATATTTCGGACAAAACCCATGTATTAGAATTTCTAGATCTTATACCATATGCACAAAAATCGAGGTGCAAGTTGGCAGTTTGAGTTTTTTTTATAAGTTTGGCAGAATCATTCCCCCTGAGTTGGAGTTCCACACGTGTGAGATGGGTGAATTCTGACTCACATTTCCTCATGATAACATCATTTTGGAAAAAAACCATGAGCTCGATTTGCTTCTAGAAACATTCCAAAATTTTGAATTATGTCTATTACCAGATTAGCACAGGCTGGTATCAGAATAGGTGGAGCCTTGGTACCAGAATAGACTGGGTATTGGATCATGCGGCTTAAGATTCAAAGTGATTAGGATCACACACGATCAAGAATTTAATCGAATTAACTCAATAAAACTAAACAAATCATGCTTTAATCATAAGTTACCTCTTATGTACATGAACAGGGTCATCGAGTGTATTTATGAAGGAAACAATCAATTAGATACACATGGCATAGGTAAAATAGGCTCAGATAGAGGGTAATATAGGGCATTAGAAGTGTCAAAATGGAGACTCAATAGGGGTCCTTTATCTTCATAAGACCATAACTCTCAAACAATGAGGTGTTATGTGACATTCCACATACCACCAGAAATGGAATGACAATAGCTATCCATCTAGGATAGTTTTACCAACAATTTCCTTGATCTTCATCTCATTATTCCACATAAAAGCATAGGTCCTCAAACCATTCTTCTAGGATAACTCAATCCGCAAAACATCTTCCTGTGAGGGATTTCACCATAAGGGGACCACTTTGGAGTTCACCCATTTGTGCACCTTATAGATCATGATAATACAATAATGGGAGCATGGGTCCTCCAACCATTCTTCTAGGATAATTCAATCCACAAAGTGTCTTCCCCTGAGGGATTTCACCATAATGGGACCACTTTGGAGTTGATCCATTTGTGCACCTTATCAATCATGATAAGACAATAATGAGCCATTTATACATTTTTCCAATAATGCATCATATACCAATGAAACCACATCGATGCATATTAGTCATGTATCAATGACAACTCATTGGTCCATCTTCATCTATGCATTCTCATCAAGGACAATGCATATTACATTACATAAATCATCAATCAATCAATCCTTTGGCGTCAATCAATCAAACTATTGGCATCAATGAAAGCACGATCCAACAATCTAGACCAGATGTAATGCAAGAAGTTGGACATGTGGCATGATTTCAAGAAGCACCAAAGGAATCAAATGTATTAGCAATGAAGAGGACTTTCAGATATCTCAAAGGAACATAAGAGTTTGGATTATGGTATCCAAAAGGAAAGAATCTATCACTAAATTGTTGTATGAATCTATCAACACCACCCATGAGTATAGAAATCATTGGACTATTCATTACATATTCCCCCATAGTAAGTTTGATCTTGTTGCATTTTCCTAAGAAATTGATAGTTCTTCCATCTACAATCATTACTTGAAACTCTGGTGCTGGATATACAAAACAATTGAGATCTTTGGCTAATTTATAGTGAATGAAATTACGAGTACTACTAGAATCAATTAGGACTATTACCTTTTTCGTTTTGATATATCCTTCGATCTTGAGGGTTTAAGGAGTACTAATCCATCCAATTCAGTACACGATATCATGGGAGTCAACTCTTCAGACGAAATTGATTCTATGTTTTCATCTTGAGATGGTTCTTGTTCATTTTCTTGTTCTTCTTCCTCTTCACAATCTATGTAGAATAATTTCTTCTCCCCACACTTATTTTCCTTACTGTACTTGTTGTCACAATTAAAGAATAAACCTTTTTCTTTTCTTTCCTCTAATTGTTGAGGTGTCAACCTTGTAGGTTGAGGTGCTTTAAAAGAAGGAACATTATTCTCTCTATAGATGTTAGGATTAGTCCTTCTAGTAGCCATAGCCATATTTTTACTTTCCACATTTCTTGCCACCCTAAATGCATTCTCCAATGATTTGGGTTCCCAAAGGTGAACCTCATGTTGAATGTTATCTCTTAAAKTTCMTATGAATACATCAATCAAGTTCTCATCTSGAATATYTGTTACCTTTATATTCAATCTTTGGAAGTTCTCAATGTGCTYTGTAACTRAACCCTTTTKCTTGAGATTTATCAATTGGCTAAAGAAGGTATYGCTCCTTGTATCCTCATAGTGTGCTATCATTTCTTCCGTGAAAATTGTCCAAGTGACGAGTGATTTACGAGAACAAAGCCATCTATACAATACAAATTGATTGGGTTCTAAATATAAAGAAGTAATTTGTACCTTTTGTGTATGTGGAACATTATGTAGATCAATGAATTGCTCCATATGAAGTATCCATGTGATAGGGTCCTTGCCATCAAACTTTTGCATATCGATCTTAGGAACATGGTTTCTCTTCAACCCAAAGTTAGAGTTTATACAATATTGATTCACCTTCTTTGTGTCCTCATCATCAATTTCATGGGATACAATTTCACTTTCAGGTGTCCTCTCTATTACAATTTTTTTCAATCCTTCCATGATCTCCTCTTTTAAACCATCCATCTTAGTATTTATTGCCTCCAACTTAGCTTCCATCTCTTGTAGTTCATCTTTTGTTACTTTCTTCCTTTGTAAATAATTTATTTCCCTACACATTTATTCACCTTCATCAAGAGTCCAATTAGGATTTTATGGAGGCATATTTGGTGTAGAAGTTCCCTTTTTGGGTGGCATGTTGGCCAAGTATCACTTTTGAACCTTGATTTTGAGGTGGTTCTGCTAGACAATATTTCTTCTATTGTATATCCAAAGCTTTGAACCTTCTGGGTATGAAAAATTATTGTTTGTAGTTCTCTTATATTTCTTCTCTGCAATGCCACAGGTCTGATAAAAATTGGATGTGCCAAGTCGAATTTACGGTAACTTCCCCACAACTTGCTGATTTTTTTCCCTTCCAGGAGATCTCACTTTGATAGCATGCCCCACACAAAATAAATGATATAATATTTTGAAACTCGTACCATAAATACTACATACTATCCACTATCTAATGAAATCAGTCTCACTCAATTTGGATACTCTAGGAAGAATTTATGATTGTTTTACTTGGAACACCTTCTTGAGACTAGTCAATAGGACTAGTCAGATACCCTATCTTCCACATGTTGTATCTAAAAATTTAAGATTAACTAGAAGATGAAATTTTTACCACATATACCTTACTAAGTTTTGTGAATATCATCTAGAGTTCAGGGTCTTAAATTTTATAGAAAATATTTTATAGTGAAAATTCCACAATGACTCAGTTCAGGATTATTCCAGAACCCTATCTTGCATAGGTTGTATCTCCGAAATTATAAGGCCTTAGGAGCTGAAATTTTAACCCAACATAACTTGATCCATATAATAAATATCCTCCAAGCCGTTCCTTTTGAAACATTGCATAAAAAAATTTATAGCGAAAATTCCAATGTGTCTTAGATGTAGCAAGGAAACCCCAAGTCCTTGAGCTCTGATACCATATGTTAAGAACCAAATATCAATATAGCATAGAAAAACCTCAGAATAAGTACTCAACACCTTGAAAATAAGATAAAATCAGATAATAATACTCTTCAAGGGGGAAACCTCCTTATGCCCACATAAATGTACAATTACAAGAGGATTCAAAATGAAAATGTCTCCTTGGTATATATAGGAGACTAGGAGGTATAATTACAACTAATGGACTAAAGATGACATAAATAAAATAACATTAATAATATAATATGCCCTAATTAAGAGGTAATGCACCACTATTTAGGGCTTAACAACCTTTTCCCTTTACCAGAAAACAAATGTCTGAATATCAGGCACCCAATTGAATATCAGCACAACTTATCATCCCTAGAGTGATGGTCAAACTGAATTTGTCAACAAATGTTTGGAAACATATTTGAGGTGTTTTTCATAGGAAAAGAAAAATTAGTGGACTCAATGGTTACCCCTATTTGAATGGTGGTACAACAATTCATACCATATAGCTACCCGCATGAATCCTTTTGAAGTGGTATATGGACAAAATCCACCTTCAATTCTTTCATAATTACCAGGTGTCTCGAAGGTTCAAGAAGTTGACCAAATGATTACAGTTCCCCAGGATATTCTTTGTAGCCTCAAAGAGAATTTGGTCATGGCCCAGAATCGCATGAAGCAACAAGTAGATCAAGGTCTCTCTAAATGTCAATTTGCAGAATGGGATCAAGGGTTTCTTCGACTGCAACCTTACAAGAAAAATTCCCTCAAGGCTGACCATTGTCAGAAGTTGACACCCAAATTTTATGGTCCTTATACCATTCTCAAGCATGTGGTACAGGTGGCCTATCTGTTATCTTTTCCCAGTCAATCTAATCTACATCCTATTTTTCATGTTTGATGCTTAAAGAAGGTCATTGGAACTAAGTTCCAAACTCAAACCAACCTTCCCTATTTGGATGAAGAAGGATACATTTGGCTACAACCACAAGCAGTTTTGGACCAACATCAATGTCGCCTATGTCAATGAACCATCAAGGAAGTGTTAGTCTGGTGGAAATATACAAATCTAGTAGATGCAACTTGGGAACCAACTACCATTCTGCAATAATTTCCACATCTGAAGCCTTGAGGACAAGGTTGTTTTTAAGGGGGAGGACATGCTAGGTACCTAACCCCTCAAGTAGGTAGAAAAATATATTCGGAATAAAGGTCAATATTAATAATGCCTTGTAATAAGGTAGAATAAGTCGAATGTAAGAAGACCTAATAGAAGATTTCACTTCTAGAAAGATCTTCCTCTAGATGCTTCTTTTGATGGACATATTTAGTATAAATATGAGTTGATGGATTGAGAACCCTAGCTTTGGATATTATTGTAATAGAGATTTTATCGACTGGAGGTTGCCCCCTCAAAGAGGCAAGAGAACATTGCTCTCAGAATCAAAGTGTTCTTTCTAGTGTTATTATGATATCATTTCAATGTTATTGTGGTGTTCTTTTTGTTGTATTGTTGTTTATCTTTCATTTCTAGCATTTTATTTCTGTTATGCATACTTTTTATATCTGGAATATTACACTATAGCCATATTAAGTATATGATTAAAATATAGCCATATTACTGTCATGTGCCAGCTCGGTCATAACACTATCGTGGGGCTGCACCCCCATGTAAAATTGGGATTGAATTGGAGCAAAACCATATTTTGGTTGCAAATTGATATCAACACACTGCTCTCTAGCACTAGTGTGTCCGTTGATAGTATTTCTCCCCTGATTAAAACAAAGTTGTAAATATTAATAATGTTCAACATGAATATATTATATTAATAATAAAGGTTAATGTGGATTGAATTTTATTTACCTTATACTACAAAGTGGCTCTTGGTATCTGCCCCAATATTTTTCGGTGTTCAACTACCACTTTATAGTCATACTTGTAACCAAGTTGGAGGCCTTCCTTCGTGGTTTTAGTACCAAAATCGTCACCCTACATTGCATAAGAGTATGTATTTTTAATGTTATTCGCTGCAATTACCTAAAATTTTTAAGGCGATACAAATAAGATATTTAGGTACTTACAATTCATGACTGCAAATTCAAGTAGTCACCCTAGACTAGCCTATGTTGTCCACATTTGGAAAGACTTGATTTTGTGTCCTTTGATGTGTCAGTCAACCTATCATCAAAATTTTCAAGTATGTTAATATATACCACAATTTAATTTACATCTAAAAGAAATTGAAGGTATTCAATTGAAATTGTAATTTACCATCTTGGACCAGAGGGTGTTTTTCCTTCATCTGTCAATTTATTCTCTTTTGCATCCCTGATGAGGGCCTTCCACTCTCTCTCCAGAATGATCAGAGGATGTTCATACCTATCATTTTGTTTCAAGTTCTTCCTATATATTTTTCATGTATATTTTAAATATTGGCCAGCTAAGGCAGTGGCCAAGGTCTTATTAAATGTATCTAAACCAAAAAGTATTTCTAGATAATCCATGAATTCTTTTTTGAGGTTGGAATTCTGGGAATTCCACCTCTCCTGTATGGTGGGCCCAAAAATCAGCAAAGCATTATTCTACAAGGACCTATAAAAATCATTGTTCCCCACCCGCAAAATGATTATATGATTATTAATTTAAAAATAATAATTTAGATGATTTATATTTGTTTACATAGAGAACATGAAACAATTAAAATTTTAAAAATTACCTAGGAATTTAACTTTCTTTAATGGAATCCCTTCCTCGTTGACCATAAAGTTTCCCTTCAGGGTCCCTTTGTTGGTCACATGTATTTCTTTAGGAAACACAACCATATAGTTTGTCAAATAATCGACCTCATCTCCATCACCACCTCCAGAGCCTACCTATGTGGTTGCTTCCTCAGTGTGTGTGTCGTGGATCCCACCTAATGGTGTGGAAGGTGGATACTTGAATAGTTGTTTCCTAACAACTATAAGAGGGCCTGCGTGGAGAACCTGTGGTGTCTGTGAAACACCACTACTATCGATACCATGCATGTTGGTGTCAGCATGGTCCAAAAATATCTATATAAGAAAGAAAAAAAAATTTCATTTAGATAATGTAAAATTTAAAAATCAAGCTTTCATAATTGATCTTATGACATAAAAATAAAACCAATTGAAATTATGGTTATTACCTTATATGTCTTAAGCCTTGTCATAACTTCTTTGATCCTTTCTTCGACCTCAGGAGTTTGATCTATATTATCCAACAAGTGAGTTAGTTCCTTGTTTGATTTATTGATCTTTTTTCTAATTAAAACCATAGGGTCGGGGGATTCATACAAATCTCTTTCACTGAGAGAATCATCATCAACATCATGTCACACTAACTACATATTCGACAAAATAAATGATCATTTATCTATGTAAACAAATAAAATAATTGATCACCACACGAATAAAATGCACATTAAATGCAATTCAAAAATTGCTTTTCATTTACATGTTCTGAGGCCACTTTTGATTTACCATGATCATCCTGCCACATTACAGTAAAATTAGAACCATGATCATTATAATGAGAAATAAATTCAAATTTATGAGCAATTCCAGTTTATGAGAAATTCAAATGTTGATAACAAAAATAGGACACATTGAGTACTAAACAAGTTGAAGCTCTTCAAATGGATTAACATCGTAAATAACATACTGAAAATCATAAAATATGAGATTTATTTCTTACAGGTTGGGTAAATTAGTATACGTACCTCCCCCATAATAGCAACATCTATATATATTCGATTCAAATTGTAATCAATCAATAAATCTCCCCCTGTAGCTATTGATTTTATTGCACATATGAATACATGATTTCCTTCATGCCCTCAAATACATAATTGGGTCGCTTATTTGTGGTCGCGGGTCGTGTACTATTTATAAACCCTGCAATATTCCCCGTTTCTTTTGGCCTTCCATCAATATAAATAGTTTCTCCTTTATTTTCATCATTTTCTTTTATCTGTATATAATTTGCAGCCAAGACATATCTTCACATACTTTTTGTATATTGGACTATTCATATCCAATCTTTGTAGATATAACAGGGTTTGGTGTAATCCATCAATTCATTTAATCCATCATAAAAAAACTTTATGCCAGCCATGGAAAATATCCCCAAACCATGTAATGACAATGGAGCAATCTGGTATATCCTTTCATTTACACAAAAATCAGTTTTTTATTTCAGGAATATCCTTGGGTACCCATTGTTTCACTATATGTTTGTACCTCAAGGGCACCTCAATTTCAGCTATACTATCATGATCATAAGAACATGACCCCCCTTTCACAAGAAAAAATTCCATGTGTCTATGGAATTTTCTTCTTATCTTCTCACCTCTAGTTGATCGCCGCCTATTAGACCTACTAGATGTCTCACTTTCATCTATTTTATGTGAACGTCCCTCACTCAATGAAGATAGATCTGAAAAATACCTATTTTCTTGTATGTCTTATAACACCATTAATGATAGAAACAATCATTCAATCAAGATGTAACACTAGGGATAAGGGACACTCATATCATCTATTTTTTCTAGTGAAAATTTGACCCAAACTCCATAGGAACTATGTAAAAAATTAGGATTCCTCTTCTATGTTGAGAACTTTTCTCATGTAACTTTAGCCTAAGAGTTTTTGGACAATCTAAATACAACCCAAATAATGGTATTTATGAAAAAAAATGAACAAGAAAGGTGTAACTTTAACTCACCGAAAAGACTACCCTCATTGGAAATATGAATATTATTTCAAATACATGAATATGCCAATACTAGACTACAATGCCTTTGTTGAACACTTAAGTGGACCCTAATAACACTAATAATACCAATGGAGGTCATGAATAGGGAAGAGAGAACCGAGGTGGCTAAGGTGGAGGATGTGATTCTTCAACCCAAGGAGAAGAAACAATAAAAAGGAAAATGTGGCCTATACATGTCAAAAGGGAGCGAGCAATTGAATGTAAAGTACATTGTTAAGTAACAAATATGCGAGTTGTTATTGATTTGTAACCCATCCATGGATACAAAATTGTAAAGGCTAAGGCATGGGTGCGAGTTATTGACAATGGGATAAGTGATGTTGTTGTTGTTGTCCATTACTGTTAAGGGTCTTTTAGAGTCTCTTTATCATGTTGGTGATAGTATCTATGTCTTGTCTTGTCTTGTATATTATATTGTTGAGTTGTGACTAGTTTTTCATATTGTAAGACCTCTTAAGCCACTCAACCACCATTTATACTTTCATATACTCTTGAACATTAAGAAATCTTCTCCAATGCCAACCTCAATGGTTGACAATACAGCATGAAGTTTTTCTCAATTTCTAGTAACTCTTCCATGCCCAATCTTGAAAAAGAAACTAAATTTGTCATTCAAGTATATAATAGCCTCAATGCCACAAGGTATGTGATTACCACATGATTACCTTGACTCACTCCATAAAAAAAAGGACAATGTTTTTAATTACCTTGACTCACTCCATCCAAAAAGGAAAAATGGGACAAGCGCTTATTCAAAGGCCACAGTTACATATTGGTCGGATTAATAGTGAATGGACATTGTGGCTAAGTGGACATTGCATGGGATTCATTATTAAATTTAAAAATTTCACAACTCCCAAGGTATCTTCACAACTCTTGAGTTCGTTCACAACTCTCGATGCAATCTTACAACTCTCAAGGCATTCGTCAAGATGGAATAGGAAGTTTGGGGATATTCTTGATGCACATGGACCTCTCATGTCATGCCACATCACAAATATTGGATTGGTCAACTTGTTTGCGCATTTGGAGGCATGTGTCACATAGTTTGATGAATGACCTCCTTGGAGGATGCATTACGTAGCCATTGGGGATTATATTTAGCACATATGGACCTTCTTGGACTTTAGTTTACTTGAGTATATGATTTACATGATTTGAGAAGGACGTTAGTTGGATGAAATAATTCTTCACTCCTCCCTAGGCTAAATCTAAGTATTTCACATGAGATATTATTATTCTATTGTAAAGGGAGTTGAGCTAGAATCTATATAAGGAGTATCCATTCCTCATTTGTAGTCATCATTGTATTTTTGGAGCTTCCACTCCTTGGATCTTAATTAACATATCTTTCTTGGAGAATATGGATGTATAAGGTTTCTGTCTTTATGGACGTTGGTGTCAATTTCTTAAGCTCTTTTATCTTGGTTTCTATTTGGTGCATAAAGATTGATTGTGAATGCTCAAGTCTTCTACAAACTACCAAGGTCAATCCATTTAAGGGTAAAAACTACCACTTGGAAGGAAGACATTTTGGGGTAACTCCTCTCCTTCTTCCTTTGTTAGTTTGGGGTAACTCCTCTCCTCTATTTGATGCATTTATTTGTATATCCATTTTAGGAATCCTAGCAAGGGTATTGAGTACATTTTTGAAGCTATAGTTTATCTTGTTGGTGAATTTTTCTCCCATAAGGACCCATTCTTGTAGGGTATTGGTCTTCATTGTTAATATTTGTTAGATAAGAGATTATTCTTCCCCTTGGGTTTTAGTCTCTTTATCATAATATTTATATGAAATAAACCAATTTTGAAAAGGGATGTCCTTCTTGGCCCCATAAGCCCCTTTTATTCATCTTGACTTTGTTTCCCTTATTGGATTTGGAATTTATATCTACTTCCTTTCATCGCCTCTTTTATATCCTAAAACATCAGAAACATTATTTTTCTAAATATATTCTCACTTCACCTTGTTCCTCATTGCTTAGATTTAGTAATCCTACTGGGGGTACTCCTCTTGAGTTGGAGAAGAGATAGCCTAAAGTGAAGAGGATATGTTGATTAGGTCACAATGGTGACCATATTGAAATTTCTCTCTTGGGTTGTGCCTTGTGGATTTGGGATTTTATCATTAAGTACAATTTTTGAGGTAACATTTTTGCACTATTTCCAAGGATAAAGTCCATGCTTGTGGAAATTTTGAAGACTATATTTCATGACACTTTTGTGAGTGTTGTATTGAACATCAATTTCTCACATGGTGACTCCATGAAGGGAAAAATCCATTGTTCCTTATAGATTTTGAAGACTTTGTGGGGTGTAGAGGTGAGCACATCCATCAATATCGAAGGCTTTTTGAAGATGTTCATCTTGGACACTCCACTCTTGGTATTGGCATGAGGTATGATCATTATCCATTTCATATTTTTTAGCCTTTTATTGAAAACTGTAGTATACCTAGGGAGGTAATATGGGGTACCTAGGGAGGTACCCAATGTGAATCTGGTTATGTATTATTAGTGGAATTCATTTAATATATGAGAATGTGGGCATTCAATGTAAGGTGGACTAAGTCCACTATATTAATAAAGGTTCACTATATTAATAAAGGCTCACTATGGTAGTTAAATGTAATAAATGTGAGAAGACTCTCTAGAAGGCTCCTAGGAGATAGAGAGATCTATATAAATAATTGTAAGCAATGTAATGAAACATACTGAAGAATATTGTGAATGTATCAAACATTGTTTGAGGAGTGTTATCCTTCCTTAAGGATTAATATATCGTGTTACCCTACCTCAAGGGTTTTGTCTACATCTTGTGTCCATGTTATGGTGAATGGTTTATGGTTTATTCTTAGTCTTATAGAAGTATGTTTTCAGATATGGTATAGGTACTTAACAATTGGTATCATATAACTCTCCTTGGCCAAAGAAGGGAAGAATTGTTTTCTCTTTTTTCAGATTTTTTCTAGGGAAAAACAAGGTAACGCAATTAAGGTTCATATATGAATATTTATTCACTGAATTTGGAAAAAAAAATTGGATATTTGAATTTGTCTCGGAAAAATACCCAATTTCAAAAACAAAATAAGCCAAAACAGAGTCCGGGAAGTAAAGTTATGAACATTTTAAATTCAACAGTTTTTCAGGTTTTTTTTCGGAAAAAACCACGATTTTCTGCAGTAAGTTATTTCTACACCCTATTTTTTGTTGAATATTTATTCCAAGTATGATATTTTTTACTGGAAGAGATTATGGCCCTAGTATTGAATAATTTATACAATCTCACAATTCATTATGGAAAAGGCAGTGGAAATCTTTTGTAGACTGGGGTATCAAAGGTGATGCTCTCATATGGTGGAAATCATTTCACCATTCTGAGTGGATGTCACTTTCTGAGGAAGCACTTGAAAAAATACTTCTAGAAAAGTGGTCTCATACAAAGAGTACATATAAAGACATCACTAACAGTTTATTTTTTTGTAGCAAATTTATATTACAGGTTCATGGTTGTATTGATAAGGAGAAGGTTACTGTTTCTATTAACCCTAGTTGCATGCATCATTTTATCGATATTCAGTTGGTTAATAGATTGAAAATTCCTACAAAGAATATCCAAAGCACATAGGGTAAGGGTGAAAATATTAAAAAAAATTAAGATTTTAAGCTCCGTATGGATAAATATGCATTGCATTCATATTTTTATGCTATGGATATGGATGAAGTGGATATTGTTTTGGGATATCCTTGGATAGAATCAGTGGGTACTATCGAGCGAATTATATGATAGTAATTGCGACATAAATTATCAATCCAGAGTCTTAATTTTATGAGATGTATGCAACATATATGCAGGGTAAGAGGATTTCTAGTCTATGCTAATGATTGAAAAGAAATATGTTAAACTATTGTTGTTGAATCTAAATCTAAGAAAGCACAAAATATGCAACTAATCTATGAAACRAAACTATCTTAATGCTACATAAACTTGAGACTAAAACTGAATCTACGAAATCAAATGAGACATAATCTAACTATGAAAGAAAAAACTTAATCTAACTACGAAAGCATGAAATCTATAATTAATCTATGAAAACATGAAAGTGCATAAATTAAATCTAATGAAAGCATTTTAAAAACATCTACAACAACACACGACAGAAAGGTAAACAACAAACCACTATGAGAAAGTAAAATCTTACATTAAAATAATCCAATACATGACAAATAATAAAAATTACTATCTCAAAACTACAAGACTATGAATCAAAGCTCAATCACTCTATTCTTCTATTCTCTATTCTATAGAGAGGCCCCCTCCCAAATGAGGAGAGAACCCGCTTATTTATACACGAATAAAGATAACAAACTCATAATTACAGATCCACTTTTCTCTCAACCTATCCCTTCAAATCCTCCAAAAATATCTTAAATAAGATAGTTTATCCATGATATTCTCCTTGAAGTTAGCTTGAATGATTATGTCCAAATCAAAGCTTGAAGATGAAATTCGAATTTGAAGCTAGGTGGTGATTTTTGACCTTGTGAAAAGTTTCAAATATGCCTGTAGTCATCATAAAACTCATCCAACTTTGAGATATAATGAAAATATGTTAATTTTCTAGTATTTAATCACAAATTCTCTTAAAAATACTTGAAAATAAATAATTTGGAAAATGGAGATATAAACCCATATGTATTATGAAAGTGGTGGAGATTAATGGTTTTATGGAAAGATAAGATAAGAATGAGGTGATAAATGGTGTATGATCAAGGAATAAAAGGTGTATTTATGCAGTCCAACATTCCCCCCAACTGAATTTGTTGCATGTCCCTATGCAACTGTGCATTATTTTTTCTTTAAAACTTGTGGCATCTTAGCTGTTATAGCTTACATGATGATGATGATGTATAACAATAAATCATTTCATGTTGAATGATACATGAGTGGTAGCTAATTTTCTTATGGTTGGTTCTTGTGTGACAACCATCAATATGACAAATGTTGGTTCTTGTGTTAATAACATTTATTCATTTTTACTTATTTACTTGCTGCAACTCATAATATTTGAAAACATGCATGTAATGGAAATGATAAGTCATCAATGTATTTAGAAATCCTTATTTTTCTTCATATTTGAATCATGCCAATATATATTAATGCTTTTAGAATCAAATGCAACATAGTTTAGTTTGGGAAAGACACTTTGGTTGATGGTAAAATGAGATCATGAATATGTAAATGGAATTATGACATGAATATCCCCCCCTTAACTGAAGATGTGTTACATTTTAGGAAAAGGAGGAGACTAAGGTAAGGAAAGTTTCCAAATTTATCTATTTTTAGCACTTAAGGAATTGCATGATTAAAGATTAGAAAAGAACATACCTCCACTTACCCAAAAAGTTGGTGAACTCTGCAATAGGAATGTGGTTGATGCTGCTATTGATCATAGAATTAAGAACTGGAATCTGAAAGTGGAACTGTGGTACGACTGAAAATAATTCAGCATTCTCTGGTACTATTTGGTAATGAACATGTGCTGAAAGAGTGTTGAAACGAATTGGTGCAAAACCGATACAGAACAGGTACAAAACCAGTACCAAACTGGTGCAAAACAGAATTTGAAAATACTGAAAATGGAAAGAAACAATAATTGTAGCGAGAACAACTAGATCAAAGTTATATCTAGTCAGATATCGAGCTCCAAGCTCTGCAACTGAAAAACCCACTGCAACTGGGCAAGTACCGAACCTGCTGAGGAACAAAAAACTTCTCATTTTGGAGAAAACAAATCTCTAACTAACTTTGAACCCATCCTCCTTTTATTTCTAAGAGGAATCAACCAAAATCATAAAATCTGCAACAACTTCAAAGCTCTTACCCATGGTACAAATCTTTGTTGTGTGAATAAATGTTTTGTAGTTGAATACAAAAATAAGTCATTGGATTACCAATCATTAATATATGTCATTAACCAATGCGATAAGACCCACCATTGATGTCAATGGGCCTCAAGGTACCAATAGTACATCTTAAAAGGTATGAATAAAGGTTTTGGTGTCGAGTCACCTGTAAGATCTATGAATCAAGGGACATTGATGTATTCCCATGATTGTTAGCAAGGAAATTTGCCATTAAGGCATGCAGACTCCAGGGTACTAAATAGTCTCTAGTACCTATTCCAGATAAGGTGTTGAAGTCAATGGAAAGAGACTTGTTGAAAGGTGGGCCTTAATGTATCCCACATCATCCAACACGAGTGCAAATATAAAAATTTGCAGAAAATGATTTGGTGGAACAGTGAACACTTACTAGTGGATTTTTTGAGCCCTAGTTAGTTTATGCTAGTTTCTTTTTCATATTTCAAGAGTCTGAAAAATGGAAAAAAGAAGAATCGAGAATGAGGCAAAAGATAGGTGCAATAAGGAGAAATATAGGCAACTCAAAAAACTAATCATGTGGGAAGTCATAAGGTAGTAGCGATGGATATAAAAGTTTTAGGCTCACAACATATCAAATGACAAAATAGGCTTTATCATGAATGACTAACGAAGTTTGAAAGAGGAAAGAGAAGGGATCATGTCATGACACAAATGGTTTCTGAGAAATGTTCTTTTTAATGGTAGCAAATGTTATGACAAGAACAACAAAAAACTCAACACTTTCAAGTATTCATGAAGCATGCTTTTTTGGAAATGTTATGTGATATCTAAAATCACTTTTAACTGTAATTTGATCTCCTTGAACCTATAAAAGGTTAGTATTTCCCTGCAATAGCATTGTGAGAGCAGCGCAAAAGATAAATGGCAGAAAAACATATTTAAATCAAATGGAAATAAAGTGAAATGCATTTTTATACCTGAAAAGCATCTTAAGCACTCCTCTTCATCAAAACCTATTTTTAAGTGACTTGCACAAACAAGTTAGCACAAAACATATTTTTTAATAGCATGAAATTTTGGTTTTGAAAAGTTTCCAAGTTCATTCACAAAATTTAAAAAAAAAATGTTTTAATTATTTTTGAATTTTTTATTATATTTTTTAAGTTATTTTTCTTTATTTACAAAACCCTATTTACACTAAACCTACAATGAAAAATATTTACAAAACAATTGAACTCGCAAATCAAAATAACCATCCCTTCCTTTGTATAATAACCAACATTTATATCATTCAATAGTCTTAAAAAAAATGCTTTTGATTTTCATTATTAAGACCATGTTCTTATAATTTCAACTAGAGAATGTAAATGTTTTACCAAAAGATGTTTCTCTTGATCTTCCAGTGTGGGGCACATGAGCAAAGGAAAAACCCGATTGAATAGAGGCCCAACACCAAAAATTATAAAACAAATAAGAACGTGCTGGAAAAAACTAGGCAAAGGTTGGTATGTTACAACCCATCATTCTTTAGTTGTACTTGTAGCACTTAGGTCGATGGTTCCAGGGATGCGGGTGTACATAGCAACAAAATTCTACACTATTGACTCAAAATGTGTTGTTTCATCATAGCTAGTTGATATGAAACAATTGTCCAGAGAAGACTCATTAACAAGTCCAAGAAAATTGTGTCCTCCTTCAGGTTGATCAGTATCTGTCTCAGCCAAAACAAAAGCAATGTACTTCCCTTTGGGAACTACATTATGTGAACACAATTCATATATGTCAAACTTGCACCCAAATTGCTTATGAGGAAAAATTATCTGTACTGATCGGAAATCATTTGTGTTTCAGCATATGACAGAAGGTTGCCTGTTTACAACCAATTGAAGTTAAACAATAAAAAATAGTACAGTATGAGTTTGATTTACCCAATGATCATGATACCTATAGTATTACCCTAAGGTTCCTTTAATGACCATGGAAATCCATAGAGCTTCTTCAGAAATGGCGTTTTGAATATCTTCATTGAGCCCAACATTATTAGGCAATTCACCATACGCCTTGTCAAGAGAGTAATGTTGGCTGCTACGTGGGAAAGGGAGAAGTAATCTGGGTTCACATTATGTTTATAAAAACATGAAATTCTCTCAAAACACTTTGAATTTTCAAAAACCGCTGGCATTTGAGCTAAATGAGACCCTTCTGCACAAAACCCATGTGCCAGATTTTCCAAATTCTTCTTCATTTTCTCAAAAATTGAACCCGAAGTTGATTGTCTGCATATGGATGTTAACTAACGGAAAATTTTAATTTGAGAGTCATCGGCCGTGGAAGTGTGAGATCCTGACCTCCGATGTCAATGTGAGGAGGTATCCCTAGAGATCAGATCTGGTACAGGAAGTGTGATATTAGAATTATAATTTCGTATGGATTGGAATCCCAAAAATTTCGAGTGATTGACTGCAATAATCAAAATTTCCACAAGGAATGTGTTCTACGTGCATCAATAATGGAATGTAATCATGGAGAGAAAACATGAGAAGATAAGCCATGAGATCGTTTTTATTTTCCTGTAGAAGAGATATGCTAGACCGAAAAAAACTTGCACCAAATCCATGCTTCAAATATGCAGAAGATTTTTTTAATTTTAATCACCAAGATTTGTTTTGGATCGAATCAAACACTCTTCCCATGTTTTTCCCTTGACTATATACTCGTTGAAAAATTATACTTGCCACCCAATCAAGAGTTTGATCTCACACAACAATATTTAGGTAAAGGCAACAAAGAATCCTGAGATGATAAGATTTGGTTAACAATCTGGTTCAGATTGATCTCGTATTCTCCTTCTTAAACATTTAAGAAGACTAGGAGAGATCACAGGATACATGATAACATAATCAATCTCACCAAATCTCACTTGTTTCTGTAATTGTGACAACAATCAATTTTGGATTCTCCATAAGGTTGATAGGTGGCTTTCAATGCAAAGAATGGCCCATGTTATCTCTAAGGAGCTCTTTATTGGTCATGAAAGTTGTAGGTTTTTAGGTCATCAACATCTACCTCTTGTGTAAATCTTGATTCATAAAATAAATTCTCAGATGGTAGTATGAGTTTTCCACTTTCTTCTTTCGCTAATAGGGAACATAAGAATATGACTCCTAAAATAAGTAGACATTCTCGAATGGTGGCCTAGTTCTCAAGTATGGAGATGGTCTTTACAAGATGATCAAACATATAATAATCAAAGCGACTGCAACTTAATACTCAGATCGACAGGTAAGGAATTTAGATTGAGAGTTTCATGGGTTATTATTGCTCATTGTGCATAGAAATTGGTTTATTGCAGGTGTAACCTAGAAAATCGAAAGATACATGCACACAGAAAAAGTGTTTTGTTTATATATATATTATGTGTTTCATAGTTTTTTATTTTTTAATGTTTTATATATATTTTTTTGTTTTTTTTTTATGTAACCACAAATTCTTATAAAAATTTTGAATTCCTACCAAACTAAAAAAAATTGAAAGTTTTCTAAAACAAGAAATTTAATTGATCTAAAATAGAAATTCAACCAAGTTTTTTTCTAATTTTTAAGTGCGCATGCTTATTCATAATCAAAACCTAGTTATTTTAATCTAATTAGAAACTAAAAATTATCTAAATGAAATGAAACTTCCAATGTAACCACATACGTAACAAAAGTAAACAAAGATTTACATTTAATTTTGAAAAATGAAAACTAGGATGTACAACAATGTTTGAATTTAACTGCTCAAAATGTAAATTAATGAAATAAAAGAAAAAACAAAATTGATCTATCCTTGTACTTACTTGAAACCAATGTTCGATGCAAATTTCATAAGCATGGTCTACTTTTTCGTTTTGATCAAACTCACCCAAAATCCCTTCTTCATCCTCCTCGATTTCCTTCTTGCATGCTTGTTCATTATCGGCTATATAGAACTCTTCAGATGCTATTTTTTCATTCACTTTTGGAGGAGTGGTTGCATCTTTAATTGTAGTCAGGATTTCCTCTTCCTGAGAAGAGGAGATCCCAGCTTTTGCAAGGATCTCAGTGAGTAATTCCAAACATACACTCATTGTAAAGTCATCTTAATGAAAAACAAATCCAAATACTAGAAAACAATATGAAAATGAGTACATGACAAGTGCAAAATCAGTACGAAACAAACTAGTACAAAACGAGTGCAAAACAAAACTAAACAAGTGCAAAATCAAAACAAAACTAAAGATAAACATGTACAAAATTAAAAGTGAACTAAGAAGACAAAAACTAATTCACAATCCAAACTTTACACTACGAAAATGAAAAATGCAAAAGCACACTTGCATAAAAATGAAATTCGCATGAAAAGAAATAAAACTAAGGAAACACTTGCAAAAAGAAACTGCACACAACTGAAAAATAAAATCTAACTCTAACCCTTTTAACACCTCCCTAGAAATTACGCCAAAATGTCGAGCGAATTATATGATAGTAATTGCGACATAAATTATCAATCCAAAGTCATAATCTTATGAGATGTACGCAAAGTATATGCAGGGTAAGAGGATTTCTAGTCTATGCTAATGATTGAAAAGAAACATGTTAAACTACTGTCGTTGAATCTAAATCTAAGAAAGAACAAAATATGCAACTAATCTATGAAAGGAAAATATCCTAGTGCTACATAAACTTGAGACTAAAATTGAATCTACGAAATCAAATGAGACATAATCTAACTATGAAAGCAAAAACTTAATCTAACTACGAAAGCATGAAATCTATAATTAATCTATGAAAACATGAAAGTGCGTAAATTAAATCTAATGAAATAATTTTAAAAACATCTACAACAACACACGACAAAATGGTAAATGACAAACCACTATGAGAAAGTAAAATCTTGCATTAAAACAATCCAATACATGACAAATAATGAAAATCACTATCTCAAAACTACAAGACTATGAATCAAAGCTCAATCATTCTATTCTTCTATTCTCTATTCTATAGAGAGGCCCCCTCCCAAATGAGGAGATAACCCGCTTATTTATACATGAATAAAGATTACAAACTCATAATTACAGATCCACTTTTCTCTCAACCTATTCCTTCAAATCCTCCACAAATATCTTAGATAAGATATTCTATCCATGATCTTCTCCTTGAAGTTAGCTTGAATGATTATGTCCAAATCAACGCTTGAAGATGAAATTCTAATTTGAAGCTAGGTGGTGATTTTTGACCTTGTGAAATTTTTCAAATATGCCTGTAGTCATCATAAAACTCATCCAACTTTGAGATATAATGAAAATATGTTAATTTTCTAGTATTTAATCACAAATTCTCTTAAAAATACTTGAAAATAAATAATTTGGAAAATGGAGATATAAACCCATATGTATTATGAAAGTGGTGGAGATTAATGGTTTTATGGAAAGATAAGATAAGAATGAGGTGATAAATGGTGTATGATCAAAGAAATAAAAGGTGTATTTATGTGTTCAAACAGGTACCATTAATATTAATGTGCAAAAGAATTTTTTGATGTTGTGGTACAAGAAAAATAAAATTACATTGCAGGATGTGTCTCTTAGTAACAAATATGGGTCCATGGAAGCTAGAAAAGAAGTTATTGTCAAGTCTGAAGTTGAATCAGAGGCAAAGTCTACAGAAGGAGATGAAGAAAAACTACAGGAAGGACATAATCAATATGTTAAAGAGGTCATTGACTCAAAGGCACAAAGCGTTGCAGATTTGAAGAAAAAATAACATATTCCTACATTTATTGTATATCGTGATCCACATCATGTAGAGAAAAAAAAATCATCAAGGCAAGGGCATGTGCATCAACACATTTATGCACCAATAGGGCACCAAAAATGAAATCGATCAAGAGGTACATGGAGGACTATTGACACTATGAGAGGAGCTTAGGATACATAAACAATCCCATGACAACCCCTACATTATGCAGATCAAGATCAGGGTGACAAGGTAGAAGATGGACATCATGTTCGACTTCCATTGGGATGGATAGATGGATGGTCATACTTAGTAGCAGCTAGCTACATTGATTAGCCAGTCATATTGTATGGATTATTCTCATGTTTTGAGGATGAAACATGTGAAGGGGGATGAAATGTAGTATAACTAGGGAGGTAATATGGGGTACCTAGGGAGGTACCCAATGAGAATGTGGTTATGTATTATTAGTGGAAGTCATTTAATATATGAGAATGTGGGCATCAATGTAAGGTGTACTAGGTCCACTATATTAATAAAAGCTCACTATATTAATAAAGGCCCACTATAGTAGTTAAATGTAATAAATGTGCGAAGATTATCTACAAGGTTCTTAGGAGATAGAGAGATATATATAAACAAGTGTAATCAATTTAATGAAACATAGTAAAGAATATTGTGAATGTATCAAGCATTTCTTGAGGAGTTTTATCCTTCCTTAAGGATTAATATATGGTGTTACCCTACCTCAAGGGTTTTGTATACATCTTGTGTCCATGTGATGGTGAATGGTTTATGGTTTATTCTTGGTATTATTGAAGTATATTTGCAGATCTGGTATAGGTACTTAACAAAGACCTAGAAGTGAAAACAAAATGGAATTTCCCCCATGATTCACTTATTTGTGTGCTCCTATTGATTTCTCAAATATCTCAAGGTTCCCTCATGAGAACCCAAGTGTATATTGGAGGTCAATTCCAAATTTAGTTGGACATGATGATTCAATCATACTAAACATCTTACCTTTCATGGAATTCATTTTAAGTATTGGCATTATTCATGAAAATGTTGTGATTATTTTTTTTGTTGATATTTTTAAAAGGAGTTCAAGGGAATGGTTTGAACATCTTGGTAGAGGATAAATATCATCTTTTGCAGGTTTTGTTGAGACATCTTGTAAGAAATGGAGCCCTAATTATCCTGAAAAATGGATGCTCATTATTGAAAGGATAAATAAAATGTATCATGTGATAAACAAAGAAATTATGGTTGAAGAAAATCCTCAATATCCCCTTGACAATAAAGCCATGGAATATCTAGTTACACCTCCACTTAAAGAACAAAAGGATGAAAATTGTTCTCACACATCAATTGAATATAAAGAACATGAACAAAGAATTGTTGAAGAAACTATTGATTAAGGTTGGTTGTCATTGATGTCAAACCTTGAAGAAAGTTTGGTAGCGAACTATGGTAGCACAAAGGTTTGGGTAATTGACCCAAGGTTGTATATGTATAATGGTATGATTTTTAATATATTTGAAGGTAATATGATTCTATATGGATAGTACATGTCATGCCATTTCTGGTGGTATGTGGAATGCCACATAACTCCTCACGGTTTAAGGGTTATGGCCTTACAAAGTTGGAGGACCCTCGTAAGTTGGCTTGAAGCCCCAAAAGGTCAAAGAAGTCAAAGATATTGGAAAAAAGAAATTGTTATTTAAATGATAAAGTAAAGTGACAAAGTCAAGAAGGATTATTTAAATAATAAAGTGAAGTGACAGAATTTAAGAAGATGATTTAAATGATAAAGTGAGGTGACAAAGTCAAGGAGGAATATTTAAATGATAAAGTAATGGAGAACTTTCTAATTATGGAAAGTGGTTAACCGTAAAAATGAGAAAAAATAGGTTAAGTGACCTAGAAATGGGTTAAGTGACCTAGAAATGGGTTATGTCACCTAGAAATGGGTTAAGTGACCTAGAAGATGCTTCTAAGGAAGATATTTGGAGAGTATAAATAAGAGGCAAGGCCCTTTCATTTCATATCACACTTGAGAATATTGAATATCTATATGTGACTGAGATAACCCAAGGATACCTAAGACGAATTTCATGGGGAAGGTGAAGAAAATAAGGCTAGAATTCAAGGGAGGATAAATTATTTTGATGATGATTTCTAAGGTATGTTATTTATAGGTCATCTCACCATTTTCACAATCATGTTTTTTATAGAATGATTCAGACCGTGAAATTGATAGAACATTGCTGAAACATATCCAAGTATCCGTGGTAAAACATTCAGCTTATGGGTCGTTGTATTTTTGTAGTTACACTACGTGGAAAATAGGGTTTGTGTCTAGTCTTGAAACTAGTCTAAAACATGTGCTTCAGGTAAAAAAGTCATAATTTATTCATAACAGATCCAAATTCAGTAAAACCAAATGTGTTGGTTATAGTACAATCTGTAGTATTATTTCTAACATTTTCATATCCATTCAACAAATATTTCATGTGGGGTACGCTCTAAAAGGTCACTCTCTAGAATAAGCCATAATTCAACAAGGTATGTCATTTTTTCTATAACTCCTTTTTCTGAGAGGTTCCAAGTAGTGAAACCTGGAAAAATTGCATAAAACACAGTGAGAAACATTGTGTATCATTTTCATATATTTATTCATTATAGGTACATAGTTATGATTATTTCAAGTTATGGTTGTTGACTAATCCAAAACTAGTCATGTGAGACTAAAGAAAGGTTTGATGAAAATGATAGTCTCTTGTTGTTAAAGTTAAGGAAGGTTTGCAGGTATGTGATCATATACACTACTTCTATTATAGAGTTACAAATAATATTTGGATGATGATATTGATGGGGGATTTTGGTTGAGGTACATTTTGGGTACATGGTTGAGACAAGTAGTTGATGAGTTGGCACATACATGAGGTGTATAGTTGATGATGTTGGTACACATTGATGAGTCATAGTTTATGATTAGTTGACACGTGATTGGTACATACTTGATACATGGTTGGATGCACTTATTTATGGTACAGGTTGATTATAGGTTGTTTGGTACAGGTTGGTGCATGGTTGCTGCACTTGTGTATGGAATAGGTTGATTAGAGGTTGAGGTACAGGTTGAGGTATAGGTTGATGCATGGTTGATACATGGTTCAGGTTTATTGGTACAGGTTTATAGCGGTA
Organism: Picea glauca; assembly: GCA_000966675.3. Classification (NCBI taxonomy): domain Eukaryota; kingdom Viridiplantae; phylum Streptophyta; class Pinopsida; order Pinales; family Pinaceae; genus Picea; species Picea glauca. The sequence goes on from JZKD02S1546100.1 coordinate 1,045,667, forward strand.
TATCTCACAGTGGAAATGGTTCCATCATTCTACTTATACTTTAAGGCGGTTGGACGGGGCAAGGACAGGTGGTTGTAGCCACCTTCTGGTTGTAGCCGAAGAACATAGGGGGCTGTAGCCTCCTTTTGGTTATAGCCAGAGAATAGGGGAGTTGGATCTTCCTTCAGGTTGTAGCCAAAGAAACAAGGGGGTCAGAGCCTCCTTCCAGTTGCAGCTAGAAAACAAAGGAAGTTGGTGTTTCTAATGAATGTAATTCTTCAAGACATATAAGAAAAGGCATTATGTGGTTTTCTCCTGCTTTGGGTTTCCACGTAAACCATTGGTGTACTGTGTATGTGTATGATTGTTCATTTTTTCATTTCTTATTTACTCTGCAGTTATTGGATGATAATGCTACATTGATATAACACTTGGATTATATGGTTAAAAATTATTAAATTTCTTTATTACTGATTCACCCCACCTCTCGGTAATCTAACAATTGGTATTAGAGTAGATTCCTTTAGAAATCAGTTTAACCAATGAAAGGTGGATCATGGAGAGAAACAACTTGTATAAAAATGGAATACCACATTTCAATGGACATAAGTATGCATTTTGGAGCATAAGGATGAAAACATATATACATGCACAGTGATTTGAAATTTGACAATCAATTGTAGATGGATACACAGCACCAGTAGTCCCGCCAACAAATGACAAAGTAGTGAAACTTGGTCAGAATAATTCCAAAGTCAAAAATGCACTTTTGAATGTTCTTAGTGAAACTATATTCACTAAAGTTGCACATTGTAAATCCACTAAAGATATTTGGGACAAAATTCAAAATATTTATGAAGGAGATTAAAAATTCAAAGTAGTAAGGCTTCAAACTTGTAGAGGTCATTTCGAACAACTTAAGATGAAGGAAGATGAGAATATTGTAGCTTAATTTTTATGAGTTGATGAAACAGTAAATGAAATCATAGGATTGGGAGAATAAATCAAAGAATTTGTAATTGTTCAAAAAGTACTAAGATCTCTTCCTATGAGATTTTACCCTAAGATATCAACACTAGAAGAAATATCATATATAAACTCAATAATCATGGATGAATTACATGGAATATTCACAACATATTAAATGAGAACTGAACAAGAAAATATAGATATAAAAGAAGTAGCCTTCAAAGAATCCAAAAATTCAAAGAAAAAGTGAAGGCAAAAAGAAGCACATAGAAACAATAGTGATGTATCAATAGATGATGAAGAAGTGGCCAAATTTGTCAAAAGACTAAATAAGGGAAACCGACGGTAGGTATAGAGGTAATCTTCCTTTAATTTTTTTTAATTGTGAAGGTATTGGTCATTTTTCTAACAGATTTCCTTATAAGAAAAAAGAGAAATGATGAAGGTTAGTCAAAAGGAGAACAAGCATATAAAGGAAAAAGAACCACAAAAAAAGTTTTCAAGAAAATCTTATGCACCAAAGAAGACATCTCATCATCATATGAAGATGAAGTCAGTGATAGTGAGACAAAAATATTTCTATTCATGGAAGTAGAGGACTCTGATAAAGAATACTCCGAAGAAGAATATGAAGAAGTCGAAGAAGAATATGAAAAAGTCAAAGAATAAATTGAAGAGGAAGAATTTGACTACCAAGAGGAATTAATGTGTTCCATAGAATTTATCAAAAGAGAAAAGAAGAAAAGTAAGAAACCACAAGTAGAACTAGACAAGAAAGAAAACATTGAAGAACTAGAACAAATGATCACAAATTTGAAGGTTCAAATAAAATAAGATAAAAGAATTAAATAAGCACTCAAAGAACAACTAGAAGAAAATGACAAGATCATTAGAAATTTGGAAGCATAGATTGTCACATTAAGAAAGGATATTCAAAAGAAAAATATGCAGAACAACTCAAAATTTTTGGGTGAAATTATCAACAATAAAAAATATCACCACAACAAGTCCAGACTTGGATACAATCAGACAAAAAAAGGATCAAGCTCCAAAACAACAAAGCAAGAAACATATTCAAATATCTATGCAGAAACAATCAAGGGGGATAGGAATATCTAAGCAAGTTCCTCCAAAGACACCTAACAGATGAGTAAAGAAGAGTCATCTCTCAGATCAGATTATTGAAAACAAAGACACAGGAGTTGAGACTAGAAGAAGAATTCATTCACCATAACAAACATACCTAGCACTCACATATAAGAATGAGCCAACCTATTTTGAAGAGTCCATCATGGATGAAATTTGGAAGAAGGCCATCGATGAAGAATTAGATCAAATAGAGAAAAATGACACTTGGGAATTGGTTCCAAGACCAAAGGATAAGAATGTGATAGACACAAAGTGGGTATACAGGAATCAATTGAATGAATATGGAAACGTTACAAGGAACAAAGCTAGATCGGTATGTAAAGGACATGTATAGGTTCAAGGAATCAAATTTGAAGAGACATTTGCCCCAATTTCCAGAATGGAAGCAATTTGATTGCTTTTAGCGTATGCATGCTCCAAAAATATTAAATTCTATCAGATGAACATAAAATCCATTTTTCTGAATGGGGAACTTGAAGAAGAAGTCTACATTGAACAACCATAAGGATTTCAGTTACAGAAAATGTAGACTATGTGTGCAAATTAAAGAAGGCTTTATATGGTATAAAACATGCTCCTAGAGAATATTACTCTAGATTGGATAAATATCTACAATAGGAAGGGTTTAGAAAAGGAAGTGCAGACAACAACCTCTACATCAAGGTAACTAAAGGTAATATTTTATTAATTGAAGTTTACGTTGATGATATTATTTTTGGTAGTGATGATGTTAGGTTAAGCCAAATATCTGGAAATGATATGCAGAATGAATTTGAAATGTCATTACTTTGAGAACTATCTGTCTTTCTAGGTCTTCAAATATGTCAAAGCAACCAAGAAATTTTTATGTCTCAAACCAAGTATATCATAGAAATGCTAAAGAGGTTCCAAATGGAATATTGAAAACTAGTTATCACTCCCATGCAAACCAGTTGCAAGTTAAGAAAATATGATGATTCAAAGTCTACAAATTAGAGGCAATACACATCAATGATTGGTAGCCTACTATATGTGACAACATCCATACTATATGTAATGCAGGTAGTTGGACAAGTGGCACGATTTCAAGCAACACCAAAGGAATCACATGTATTAGCAATGAAGAGAATTTTCAAATATCTCAAAGGAATAAAAGAGTTTAGATTATGGTATCGAAAAGGAAATTATCTATCTCTTATTGCCTACATAGATGCAGATTGGGAAGGTTGTATTGATGACTGACGAAGCACTAGTAGAAAAACATTCTACTTGGGTGAGTGTTTTGTATCATGGCTAAGTAAGAAACAATCATCAATATTTCTATCTACAGTTGAGGCAGAGTATATTGCAGAAACAACATGTTGTACGCAGGTTCTTTGGATGAAACAAACTTTGACAGATATACAGGTTGAGTATGATGAGCCCATTCCAATCTATCGTGATAATACAAGCGCCATTAGTATCTCAAAGAAACCAATGATTCACTCCAAGACAAATCACATTCCAATCAAGTATCACTTTCTATGAGAACAAGTTGTAGAAAATAACATCAGAGTTGAGTAAGTGGGAACAAAAGAAAAAGTGGAAGACATCTTTACAAAACCACTTCCACATGAATCCTTTGAGTATCTTCATTATAGACTCAGAGTTATTTCTACTCCAAAATGAATGATTTTGAATGCTTATCTTATATGTCTTAGATGTACACGAGGAACCACCATAAATAAGACAATTCAGTTAGGGGGAGCATCCCCATATGGAAAAATAAATTTTACATTGATAACAAAGGGGAAGAGATTCATCATATACAAAGGACAAAGGTATAATTATAGGGGGGGGGGGGTGCGGAATGGCCACAGAGATGCAGAGGACATAAGCATGGCCCCATGGGGAGCATGAGTTATATGAATTTAGTATTGCATGAAATGATTTTAGTACTGCATCATAGTGTTTTCAGTAATGCCAAAGGGGGAGATTGTTGATTAAGGATGGTTGTCATTGATGTCAACCCTTGAAGAAAGTTCGCTAGTGAATTCTGGTAGCACAAAGGTTTGGGTAATGGACCCAAGGTTGTTTAATGTATAATGGTATGCGTTTTAATATATTTGAAGGTAATACTATTCTATATGGATAGTACATGTCATGTCACTTCTGGTGGTATGTGGAACATCAAACAACTCCTCACAGTTTGAGAGTTATGGCCTTTATAAGTTGGAGTGTTGCAAATACTAAGACAACTTAGAGGGGGGGGTGAATCAGTTGTTACTGTACTTAAACAAGTTTATGCCTATTAAAATATTATTAACCTTCTTCAAGTGATCATCAAGATTATGCAAGTCATGAACAACAAAAGTATTAAACATCAATCACACACATGATACACACAGAGACAAATATTCATGAGGAAACCCATAAATGGAGAAAACATATTCTTCTTGGAATGATAGGCAGTCTTTTAAGTTTTGTACATCATATTTCTTTGAGAACCAACTCAAAAATGGGGCTACAACCTCTTATTTAGCAAGCTATAACTTGTTGAGAGAACAAACTCTCAGGTTTCTCTATAACCCACTAGAAGGAAGCACCAAATCCCTGAGTGTTCCATCAGAAATTGGATGGAAGCACCAACTTCCAATCACACAAGCATCAACCTATATAACAGAGAACAATTGTTCTCCCTTGCACCACCCTACTATCGTGGTTTTTTTGGCTGTAACCAGATGGAAGCTACAACTTATTGTGTTCAAGCACCCACTTGAAACTTTAAGGACAACAGTCCTCCCTAGCACCACCCTACCACCCTATTTTCTAAAAAATTGCTTGAATAATACTTTACAATAATACATACATTTCAACATTTACGACTTCTTCTCTATTATGCAATTCTGGTATCGTTCTATATGTTCATGCTTGGCTCCACTTGTTGTTTCTTTCCATCTACTCTTCCTTTGTTATTCTCATGCTCTTATTTTCTCGTACAGACTGTTGTTTTCAGCATTTCTACTCTGTCCAGCTTGTCTTATTCATCTCTACATATCTCACACTCTTTTCATGCTCTCTACTTGATTACATACAATTCAACTTGTTTTACTGAGAAACAAAAGCCTTCCTCTATCTCGACATATTTCTTTTATTCATTCTCTCATCATCTGTTACACTCTACATCTCCAACATTGAATGTCAAGAATCTCATAACACTCAAGAGCCATGATTCCAACACTCAGGAACAATGATTCATCCACTCGGGAACAATTATTCATATACTGTAACTGAATTGTAATTGATCAATAAATCATGAGATGAAACAACAAACCATCGATCAAATTTGGTTTGATCAACATCGTTGGATTAATTCTGAGGTGGAGCCTGGAAGTGTTATCTCCTTCCACTATCTTCCACTGATGTGACCATGGGCAATGTTATCATGTGACCATGAAATTCTGGGCATGGTTGAAGGTGGTTTGAGGGAAACCCACTTTTCACACCACAATTCACTACGAGCCTCCATGCATCCTTTCTCCAAAACCATGTTTTCGATTACGGCCCGCTTATAAAAAATTAATACACGAGCATGTTCTGGCCCCACAATGTGACAGGACCATTGATCTCACGATTTTTATGGTGCTCTTGAACTAACGGTTCAGATCTTTTCACTTAATTCTGTGGATTATATCTACCCTTCCTAAATCAATGACTAAGATTTACTTCGTGATCTGGGCCCCATGAGTTTCAAATATCAAACCTCGCTTTTCCCATACACCAAACTTCCAAAGTTGAAAATCCATTAACGCATGTCCTCATTCACTTCATGAATTTGACCTTTCAACTATATCGGACCGTTTGTTTCAGGGAAACAAATCAATGGTCAGATTTGATCCTTACACTCATACTTTCATTGTTCAATCCGTCGGCTAGGAATTAATCAAACATTGAGATGGAAGGTTGTCGAAACTTCACCCTTCGGAACTTCGGGATTTAAAATTTTCAAACTTACACTATACTTACATTGTACTATGATCAATGGTTGAGAATACACTTGAAGTGATTTTTCAGATCAGACGACTTGTGTCCTTGCAGACGTGGTCTACCACACTTTCTTTGTTGACATGGTATGCCACACGTCCTTTGTTGACATGGTCTGCCATATGTCCTTGCCGACATGGTATGCCAACATAATATTCCATATGTCTTTGCTGACATGGTCTACCACCATGGTTTGTCACATGTCCTCTTGAATTAGATGACTGAGGCTTACTTCAGATGATCCAACGGTCGAGAATTTATTTTGGATCTTCGGGTCTTTGGGCTTCAAGAATTTCACATCTCAAACTTTCTAGAGTGTAACCTCCTCTCATATTTAGAACTGAAGTGAAATATGTTCATTTGATCAGGATCTTGGATCAATGACTCGATCTATCTACGGTGCTTCTCTTCCATCTTATCTTGTCCTTCCACTTAGAATGATCCAATGCTAATGAAAATTCACATAAATGAGATCTCATATATTACCGCACTTATCCTATCCTTCCACTCGAAAATGATCCATGACTAATAGGAATTTTGGTTTGATCCAACAACTGACGGGTATTCAGATAATCAAATTATCAACCCTTTATCCCCGCTTATCCTATCCTTCCAATTAAAGTGATCTGACGGTTGTGAAGATTCTCAAAGAAGATAAATGATCAAGGATATTTACGGAACCACAACTTGCGAGGTGTTTAACTCGTCACCAAAAAATCCAGAATTTGAAGTTGTGCGTTTTTGTTGAGTTAACTAGAATCGTTGATCTTCGAAGTTATAAGATCAGATGGTCCTGAATAATTGCAAGCTTGGAACTAGTGTGATATTTAATTCTCCTTTAGATCTCTACAATCTATCCCTATCGTTGATCTTGTGATTGCACATCCGACAATCACAACTCAATCCGACTTAATCTGATCACTTGTTGGATCAACCATAGTCGTCGATATCTGAGTCTTTGAGATCTGACGATCTAGACCAATTTTGGGATTGGAACTAGTGAGTCATTTAATTCTCCTTCTGATACTTGCAATTCATCCATGTCGTTGATCTGGCTTTCATATCCAACGACCACAATCCTCCAACGGTTCTCAAGCCCACAGTCCCTCATATGATCAATGTCCATTATATGAGACAATCAACACCGTCAATTTCTTTATCGGACGGTTGTTGAGGCTTCTCACCATGAGCTTACACTTTTCCTCCCGAGCTTTGATCTCTACATACTATTCACTCCTCCTTCTGAGATTACATTTTTTATTTTGAGATTTGATCTCTCCTTACTATTCGATACTCCTCCTAATCTTATGATTTTCTTGTTTTCCATCGTCATTGCTGTTATTTCCATCCATGAAAAGTAGACTCTTCTTGTAAAATATGCCAACAATCTCCCCCTTTGGCATTGATGGCAACCCTAAAAGGACGCTTAGATATCCAACCGTAGCATCCAGACCACTCCTTTTCTCCCTCTTTGACATCAATGTCAAAGAAAACATGCTCCCCCTGAGTTGTTGCAGTACTTTTCAAAGGTATCAGATATTCAACCAACACATACTCCCCCTAATAGGATGGACTCTGTCAGGTGAGAGAAGGTATGACACCCAACTTCTGACGGAGTTATTCAAATGGTGTCTTGGCTAGGGGTTTATTAAAGATGTCTGCAATTTTTTCTATGGTTGGAATTTAATTTAGCTTAACAACTCTTTGTGTAACCTTCTCTTTGAGAAAATGATACTTTATTGGTATATATTCAAATGGCGTTTTGGCTAGGGGTTTAGTAAAGATGTGTACAATTTGTTCTATGGTTGGAATGTAATTTAGCCGAACAACTTATTTTGTAACCTTCTCTTTGAGAAAATGATACTTTATTGGTATATGCTTAGTCTTTGAATGGATAAAAAGATTCTTCGAGACACTAATTGCACTGGTGTTATCACAATGAAGTGGAATGGGATCAATATAAGTTACCTTCACATCTACAAGATTTTGTATCATCCATAAGATCTAAGTGTAGCAAGTAGAAGAAACAATGTACTCTTACTCTGTAGTTGATAATGAGATAGACCCTTGCTTCTTACTAAGCCATGCTACTAATGAATCACCTAAGAAGAATGCACCTCCACTGGTTCTTTTTGTCCCATCCAAACAGTTTTCCCAATCAACATCTAAATATGCAGTTAATTGAAATTTTTTATTTCTAGGATACCAGAGACCATAAGTCATTATACCCTTCAAATCTTTGAATATCCTTTTGATAGCTGCTAAATGACTTTGTTTAGGAGCTGATTGATAATGACCTACCATTCAAACAACTTGCATTATATCAGGATAGGATGTTGTGATGTACATAAGGCTGCCTATCATTGATCGATATGTTCTTTGATCAACATCAAGTGAAATATCATCTTTATTGAGATTGAAACCAACCACCATATGTGTGCTCACAGGTTTACAATGTTCCATTTGAAATCTCTTTAACATCTCATTCAAATAATTTTCTTGAGAGATAAATATCCATGTAGAACTCTGATTGATTCATAAACCAAGAAAATATGACAGTTCTCCTATCATGGACATCTCAAACTCAGTTTGCATTGAATTAGAAAACCACTGAACTGAAAGGTCATTAGTGCATACAAAAATAATGTCATCTACATAAACCAAAACAACTAATAAGTAATCACCTTCAGACTTAATATATAGATTACTATCAACAGAACCTTTCTTGAACCCTTTGTCCTGTAGAAATTTGACCAGGCTATAATATCAGGCTCGTGGTGCTTGTTTCAGTCCATATAATGCCTTTTTCAACTTATAGACATAGTCAGGATTATCTGTCAGTGAAAATCTATCATGTTTCTCCATGTACACTGCTTCTTTTAGGTCTCCATTAAGAAAATATGACTTAACATCCATCTAATATACTTTAAAGTTCTCATGACATGCGTATGAAAGAAACATTCTGATGGCTTCCAATATTGCCACTGGTACAAAGGTTTCATCAAAATCTTGTCCTTCAATTTGTGCATACCCCTTATAGACCAATCTGGATTTATTCTTAACAATTTGTCATTTTTCATTCATTTTATTCTTAAACACTCATTTGGAGCCAATTACATTCATATCAACAGGTCTTGGAACAAGCTCCCAAGTATTGTTCTTCTCAATCTGATCCAGTTCCTCATTCATTTATTTTAACCAATTTACATCTTCACTGGCTTCATTAAAGTTCTTGGGTTCCACCATGGATATGAAGGATATATGTGATTGCTCAGTGTCTTTGATTATCCTTCTCCTGGTTTGTACACATTTGTCTTTCTCACCAATTATCTGACTTGCGGGATGATTCTTTAGAGTAATTCTAGAGGAAGGATTTGATGTTGTCTGTTGATTTGAGTCTGTCTGAGTATTTGTATCTTCATCTGACTCAGAATCTTCTTTTTCAAATTCTTGGACCCGTTCATCTTCATCTTCAACTATATCCTATGTTGTTGATTCAACACTGCTTACATCTCGCACCGATATCTCTTCATCAACTTTTGTGTCAATGCAATCAACCAATTTATGCAGCCTCTTATTATAGCATCTGTATCCTTTACTGTTTGTAGCATACCCTAAGAAGACACCTTCATCAACCATGTTATCATATGTGCCAGGATTTTCATCATTATTCTTGATATAACACTTACTCCCCAAAACTTTAAAATTCTTGATTGAAGTAGGTATTCCAAACCATAGTTGATAAAGACTATTTTCACTTTGTGGCATGAGATGATCTTTCTTAGAATATGTAATGTTGTATGAATTGCTTCTACCCAATATCTATGAGGAATATTCCTTTCAATAATCATTGATCTTTCCATTTGCTGAACTGCTCTATTCTATCTCTCAACTACTCCATTTTTTTTTGGAGTCCCTGGAATAGAATACTCTCTTTTGATCCCATGTTTATCAAAAAACTCTTTGAAGTCCCTTGAACTAAACTCTCCTACTCTATCATACCTTACTGCCTTCAGTATTTTTCCTTTTTGACTCTCAGTCAGAGCCTTAAACACTTTGAACTTTTCAAATGCTTCATATTTTTCTTTCAGAAAGGAAACCCATGTAAGTCTAGAATAATCATCAGTAATCAACATGAAGTAATTTAACTATCCTCTTCCTTCCTTCCTTCATGATCCATATAAGTCCATATGTAGTAACTAAAGTGGTTTCTCTATTGATGCAAATGTTTTAGATTTAAAATGTGTCTGGGTAAGCTTTCCTATTTGGCAAGGTTTGCATACAAAATCATATGGCTTTGATATCTTTGGAAGATCTTTTACTACCCCACTATTTCTAATTTTTACTAGATGATCAAAATTTAGGTGTCCAAGTCTCCTATTCCATAACCAATTTTCATCATACTTTCTTAAGTGACATTCTTCTTTTTCTTCTTTCTAAACATAGACATTGTTTTTTGTCCTTATGCCTTTAGCCACCACTTGTCCTGAGTTTATAGATCTTATCTTACAATATTTGGAAGTAAACACCACTGTTATTGGACAAATCGATAGGTGCGAACACTAACAGATCTCCCTAGATCCACCTGGATCTAGAACAAAATAGGACAGGACACGACTCTTTCCCTAAATTGTAATCATTGAATCTACTAATAAGAAGAAACGAGTGACATACCTTAGTATTGCTTCCTTAGGTATTTGTTGTTCTCACTTCGCTCTGGTGCTCTTGTGAAGTTAGGTCCAAGACAACAAAAACCAACCAAAGTGAATATAGCAAAGTATATTTAATGTCAACCTATGCATATCATCAAGGAGTTATGCAATAAAGTAAGAGTGACTTTATGGGAAAGGGACATGCCGCTGTATCATATTAAATGAAAGTAGAAGATACAACCTGATCGCCTTGATGTTGCAAGCCTCCTTTCGGTGACCCTTGATTCCAACACACACACTTTCTCTGTTCTTGCATGAAGAAGATCCAATACCTCTTGATATACCAAATAGACTCTTCAAGCTTCTGTCCAAGAAGGGTTCTTCACACAATTCTTTCACCAATTCTTCATTCAATATTTCTTAACCTTTTCCATGAGAAACCTTTCAATATATAGGAGAAGGAGAGATGGTTAAATGGATGAGGATGATCCCACCAAATCTTAGAAGTCATTAGAATGACAACCATGCGAATGCCAACTCATTTTCTAGAAGATCCCCTTCTAGAACCTTCGTGACCTCTTCTCCTTTCCAAGATTAAAAATAGGTTCGCACCCTATCTATGGAGAAAACTGTGAAAAAATTGCACCCTAAGTGTGGGTGGCCTGTAAGAATGAGGGACTCTAACACCTTGTAACATAGGCAGCCTACGAATGCATCTTAAAAATGTGTTTTTTGGAAGAAGAGAGCAGTCATCTTTCTCAGAAAAAAAGTCCTTGTGGGAGCATGAACACATCACCTATAGAGACATCACCAGAATGACCAAAATCATGTGTAATAGAATTCCCCCCAAAGCATGAGGTTGGAATCTATGATGGCTGAAATACTTTGTAAATGGCATGTGTGTGTCAGAAACCAAGAGTGTACCTAATCGAAAACCTGTAAACAATCAAGCATCTGCAGAATATAATACCAGTTCTGAGGTAGGCATTCCCATGCTCAGATCACAAATGAATGGAACTGTAGTTCATGGCCACGAACCATACACCGTGGATCCATGCCATCAAAATTCTACATAGACACCAAGAATACACTGTGGATCTATGTGAGAATACTTGAATCCAGACAACATAGCCACGTGACATACAAAATGGATCTATGCACTGACACAAATCATGCATACTCGATCGCAGCCTGGATAAAAAAGATGAGACCTAGGGTCTTCAATTCCATCAGCTGAAAGTACGAATCTAGCCATGCGATTACATGTGTTGAAGTCAAACATGGTAGAAACCACTTGATTACCGGTCATTGATGAAAATCGTTAACAAGTGTGAGGGAAATCAACATTGATTTCAATGACTCCCAAGGTACCATAGTACAATCCAAATGAATGCGAATGAATGAGCTAAAGTCAAGCACTCGATGGAATCTCTTGACCAGGGATCAATGATGTGAAACCCTTGTCGAAAGTGAAGAGACATGCCATTAAGGAATGTAGGCTCTAAGGTACTAAATGATTTCTAGGTCTCATTTCTAGATAATGAGTTGGATTCGATAGAATAACACTCATCACAGGAGGGCGTTAACGTATCCCCCATCAATGACACAAAATAAGTAATATATTTTGAGGATGAGGCAAAGTATGAATATGAGTCGAAATGGACACGGGGAAGGATGACATAGCAAGAATGGACAACTGCAGATGGCCGACTCAATAGAGGGCTCCTGCGAACTTCTCTTGAACATATGAATGACACAACCAAGGACTTGACAACACTAACTCGAAGATGACCCAAGATATGACCTTGTAGCAAGTCGAATGAGAGACAAATGGATTTCCCAACTCGGACTCAAATGACGAATAGGGGGTGTCATGTTCAAGAGTGATGCTTACTACCATTAATATGAATAGAAAAACACATCCCTTTCCCAAAATTTCCCCCACCATTTATGGTGAGTACCTCTTTATTTTTACACAAGCTTGAGGAGAATAACATATGCTTGTTGATGTAAGCTCATCATTTGGATGACTCCCTTGGAGTATATTTAACGAACTCTAGGAAGGAGTGGTTCGGTCCCATTATGGGTCTGTCGATGTTTGTTTAACAAGTCCAAGGATAGAAAACTCGAGAGTTTTTCACGTTTTTGAGAGTCTGAAAAACACTTAAAGAGAACATTCTCAGTTCCTTTTTCGTAAAATACTTCGACAAGACCAAAAAAGTGATAAACTATTGCCCATCAAACATTTTGTTCAAATACTTTTACGAGTGTGAACATAACAAGGTCATTTGACCATCTTTTCATTTTTACGGAGCGTGAAAAGAGCTTAAAGGATACTCTTTTGAATTCATCATTTTTCGTGTTATCATGACGAGTAAGAAAAGACGAGAAAAGTATACTCAGTTACGTTCTCATGTATTTTCGAGTGTGAGAATGAACAAAGACTGAGCTCAAGGTTTTTCTAGAAAACCCTAAAAAGTAGTCATATATGCGACAAAAAGAAAAATAACACTCGCACCGCATTGTTTGGACTCCGAAGTGGCGATATCTGTGAAAAACCATGCTCACAAGGCTATTAGGGTATGAAATTTTATAGCCAAAATATATAAAAATCAATAAAAAATAGTAAAAAGTGAATAAATAGGGGTAAAAAGGGATTTTTACCAATTCATAGTGATTCTTCCAAAAACTTGTCCAATATACCTCATTTTCCCCCAAATTTCTTTGCTCGATCACGGGAGGCACAAGCGACCATTTGGCGAACCGTCTCCACCATCGAGGTAAGCTCTCGATCTTTTAACTTTTCCATGGTTTATTTTTAGTTTTTATTGGCAATTTTCAGGGTTTTAGGGCCATAACTTGCGCCCAAGCATTCTCGCAGGCTGTCCATGCGAGAGCTGCGAGAATATAGGATTCTCGCAGGAGGCCTTAAGGGAATCTGTGAGAATCTTTCACTATGCTAAAGGGGCACCTGCGGGGGCCGAAAAATGAATTTTAAAGTTGTCTTTTGCTCAATAAAAATTATGCCAATGTTTGAAATTAGTTGTTGACCCTTCTCTCATGGCTCTTGTGCAGGTGTTTGACCATCACAATGCTAGAGTGGCAAGAAAGAGAACATGAGGAGGAGGATGCCATTGTCAGGAATGACTCGGGTACTGTCGGTAACCTCTAGGACTGTGGGCTCTTGAAATTCTTTAGGATTCTAGGCATGAGAGCCCAACTCAGATTATTGGAATATCTGGTTCATATGTGGGACGTGGACCAACAGTTGTTTCATGTGGGAGTCCACACGCTGACCTTAGATATTGAGGATATATATTTTCTAATGAGGTTACCATGACGCAGATGCCATGCTAGTTTGGATGGTGGCCGAGGTGGCAGACTCCCTATGAGTGAGTATTGTCACTAGTATTGTGTTCTTGAGGTAGAAAGAAGCAAGGGCAAGGTTTCTATTTTGGGGGTCCAAGACTTGACCCTGCGAACCATCTTGTTCACTATAGAACACAAGGATGGGAGTGCGGCTCCACACATGGCTCTCCAGAGCTACTTCCAATATTCCATAGAGTGAATAGAGCCTCAAGTCTTCAACTGGTTGGATGTAGTTCTCCGTAGTATGAAGAGGCAATTAACGAAGTGCAAAAGGGGCAACTTGAAGCAGTTTGGGTACAGATCAATTTTGGTGTCCTTCTTCCTTGGGAAGGTCCCATTGCTGTGATTATAGGTTGATTGGGGTTTACTGGCCCCACAAAATATGAGGATGCTGAGGTGGTGCAACCTCATGGCTCGACATGTAGTTGGGCCTATAGTCAAGTACAATGATTCATTTTTCAATTGGTTAAGGCCCCAGATGTTGATGATTGACGATTGCACATATGCCAGTTTGGATTTCTGAGGGGATCCGGATTTGGCCTTGCCCGAGGACGCTCACTGGAGTGAGCTAGGTAAGAAGTACATATTTTGTTCTTTTTAAATGTTTTTTGTAATTTTTATCATATGAAATGTTTTTGTGTTTATCCAAGAACTAATCAAAAAATCTATTTTTGATGACATAGATGTGGGGCCATATCGACCTCCAGGAACGTCTCCTATTCAACAGCAAGGAGAGGTAGCTCCAGTGGTGAGATGGGATGATGAAGACTATGAGGCAATGGAGTAGAACATGGAGGGGTTGACTATTGACATCCTGGATATGGATATTGGGGAGATCCCTAGACATTAGCAATGCCATACTGTGGGCGTGTCCAAGTCTATCAATTGACTGCTTCGTAGGGTAGCCCGAGCAGTTATGTTATCGTGAGCATCATCTGTGATGCTATTTTGTGGAAGCCATGCGCTTCATATTTTTGAGATTTTGGTCCTTGAACATAAACTTTTTGTAAAAAAGTTTGATCGTTATATACATATATACGACTTCTACCGACTTATCTTGTGTTGTGTTATACACGTAATGTGTGATTGGTTTATAAATGTCCCAAATGTCTATCTAACACATAGTTACCTAAAGCATCAGTCAATGCATTTAGACATCTAGGAATGTGTTGATACTCAATATAATCAAAATAACATTCCAAGAGGTGAATTCATAAATATACCCCTAATAAAGTAGGACTCTGAATAGCATAGACATTAATTAGTTGTAGTACTACTAGATGCGAATTGAGTCGTATAACCAGGTGACAGATGCCAGGGGAAATAAAATCAATCAACAACTTGACGATGATGCTATATTCTACAATATTATTGTTCGCATGACCAAGGAACACACCTCGCAGACTGATAAGTTTATTTATAGGTGTGTAAGTTGACCATGCAACAGAAGCAAGGTTCTGAGTACTACGGCTAGTGCCATCGGCGAAGCCAATGTGACACAGACCCCCAACCCTCAGGCCGAGATCCACATAGAATTTTTCTAATCTCCTTGAGCTGAAGTGGCTCCTTTGGTTCCTCTGGAACCTTCAACGAATCCCTAGGTCCTTCGGAAACTCCACCTATGTGAACAAGCACTAGGTGCGATCTTCATGCTCACGTGACCACAACTGGCCTTGGCACAAGCACCTTTTGTAACTTGCAATTCATGAGTTCATGAGTTGAAGACCCTCAACTCTTATTTTCCAACCTCCCGATACCCAAGTTGACAATACGGGCATATCCCCTTCTCACTAGCACTTCTACCAACGACAACCAGCTAGGGCTAACAACTAACACCTCTCGCAACTTCGCAATCTCGCGAGTTGGGGTGTTGAGCTCTCATGCTCTCCTCTAGAAAATATCCGAAGTGTGATAAGTCAACAATATGTTGACTCCTTCCCAGGAGACAAGTGTCCACCTATCAACCACACGGTCCCCACCTGATGGATGTGAACCCAAGCCGTCGACACTTGGCACTTCATGACTTCTACAGTCGAAAGGAAGTTCCTCAAAGCCCCGAACCTCTAATACACGATGTATCGAGATGCCAGATATCATCGCTCTCCTTCCTCCTTGATCAACAGTTCAAATTGCATTGTGATCTCATGATTTAGAACTCTGTAGAGAAAAAGGCCTCCGCCTCCCATCTCACGATACCCGAATCTGCGATATGACCCAGATCTCTGCCACCTGTCCTCCAAAATGGATGGTTCCAATTCCTTTGGGACTTCACAAGTCATGAAGTCAAAAGAATTCCCTATTTCACTTTCCAATGCCGAATCCTTGAGATATGAGGATCTCGTGACATGTGTCCTCCTAGATGGATGGCTCTAATGTCTTCGATACTTCATGGGTCGAGACTTCCTCCCTCGCGACTCTTACCTCTCGAAATCCTGATATTCGAAACCCTGATGGGTCCTTAGATTACTGCCACGCATCCTCTTCAATGATGGACGGTCTTGATCCTTTTTGGATTTTGTGGTTCCTCTCCTATGCGCACATGAGATTAAATCTCGTGAAGCTCCTCCCAGATTTGATGGCTATCGATTATCTGTTCTAGATTTGATGGCCTAGATCTCTCTCTTCTTATTCTCTCTCCTACACCGCTTGGATGTGAAACTTCAATGGTCCATACCTTCCTCTCCAGCTTCGAATCAACAATAATTGTAGCTCCTCCCTCGAGCCTACACTTCTTTCTGAGTTTTCAAGATTTCCCAAGTATCAAAGGTCTTGAATTTTGATTCTCTTTCGAGCTTACAACCTTAGTCTCACCTGCGTTCTTGAATATGCTTTCCCTCCTAAGCTTTAGGACTGTTAAACCTTGAAGGGTTTCCTCGACTTGCTGCACTCCTTGTAGCTATTTATCTGTGCACAAAGGCATTTTTTATCTTGAGCTTTGTTTTCCTTGAATCCTTAAAGGATTCTTCGACCTTTGCACTCCTTGCAGGGTCTTTGCACACACAAAGGTGATATCTCTCTTGAGATTCTATATTGCTCAGACCTCTAAAGTCTTTGTCCCTTTCTCTCCTTGAAAGGATGGAAACTCCCTCTAACAACTTCCTGCTCAAGCACTCCTTCCTGAGCATGCAGGGTATTCAGTAACCCTGTGAAGATATTCTTCCTTGGACACTTCTCTTTTTTTTGAACTCAAAAGAGTTCTTCTATGCATTATTGCACTCACTCAATGCCCTTCTAGCAGAGCTCTACAGAAGATTTAATAGTTTTGTCTTCTTCCCGACTCAAGATAGAGTTCTCCTATGCACTCTAATACCCACTCAATTCCCTCCTAGCAGAGCTTCCAGAATCCTCAGTGATTCTGACTTCTCCTTGAACCCACAATGGAGTTTTCCTCTGTACTCTATGCATGTGCTCAATTCCCTCATGGAAGATCTCTAAAGAATCCCTCAGTGATTCTGTCTTCTACTATGTTCTCCTTTACATAGTTCCTCCTCCAAGGTGTTCAAAAACCTTGAGGTTTCCTCCTTGAGCCAATGGCTTTGGCTGGTGCACCCTCCTAGCATTTCTTTGTCTAAATCTGTAGAATTCAGAAGTGCACTCCTTGCATTGGCTTTCAAAACCCACAGTGTTCTATCATGCACTCATGCATGAATCCTCAAAGAGCCTAGTCTTGAATATCAAAGAACTCAACAGACAACTTCTTTTTCCTGTGACCTGCAAATGCACATCTACATCATATCATCCACAACATATCATCAACACATAAAGACGTTCATCACACACAGAATATCATGCAGGAAAAATTGCTTCTATTTGTATTAATCAAGAAATGCTTCTTTACAATGTGGGTTGAGCTCAGACTGCAATAGAGTCTCGGCTCTCCTCTCTTCTCTATCTACACTGTTGTCATAGAATCTCATGCAGAGCTCTCCTAACTACTTCCTCAAAAAAATATCCAAGATATTTTTCATGAGAGGGCTCTTTGAGCTCTTCCCTCCATCTCACCTACTCTATTCAATTACATTAACTTTACATTGAATGGACTATCTAGTCCAGATCGAAGCTAGATCTAGCCTTA
The DNA here is from genome assembly GCA_000966675.3 of Picea glauca. Lineage (NCBI taxonomy): Eukaryota > Viridiplantae > Streptophyta > Pinopsida > Pinales > Pinaceae > Picea > Picea glauca. Next base: position 1,063,862 of record JZKD02S1546100.1, read on the forward strand.
CAACCATTAAAGGCTACTTCTACCAAACACCTTATCAAAGGCACGACTTTGGCTCTACCAACCTTACATACATTTAATACAATTTCAAATTCACAATGTGAGAGGACTGGTGCCTCTCTTCCTTGAATGCGCTCTTTTAATGCACTGAGTGGGTTGGTTGGCTGGTGCATGGCTAGCTGGATTGATGCTCTCTCATCATACTCCTCTGCTGTGAAAAATTCATGAGCTCTTGCTCATGAGCTCCCTAGTGTCGCTGTTGAAATCCACCTGGATCCCAAACAGTCCTCTGGAGCTATATCCCTGCTCCATCTCTCTGCTACTGCTGCTTCTTTTCTGCTGCTTCCCTTGCAGTCTCTCTATTGTTCAGCTTCCCTCTGCTGATCTCCTCTGCTGATTTCAACATCAACTTTTTGAGTTGTTCTATCTTCTCATCTAGCTGATCTAGTGGTTGGATCTATTCATGTAGTCTCCTTGGCTGCATTCCTTCTCTACAAATGAGTAGATCATCATGATCCTCCATGCCATCTCCTCCACCTCTTGTGGTCTTAACTTTCCTGTCTGTGGCAGATTCCAATTCTGCAATCTCATTACTGAGTTGTTGCATAGCTTCTCCCTGTGATAGTGCTATTGCTGCCAACTCTCCTACGGGTGTATCTCCAGCTCTCTCCACCTACTCCTCAGATTGGAATTCACCTTCATCTTCTTCCAACCTGATATGTTGGATGTGCATGCCCTGCAACTTCACCCTTCTCTGCAGGGCTTCAAACTCTTGATACAACTCAGCAAAATTTGTGTTGTCTTCTTCCTCTTCTTTTCCTTCTGCTGCAAGCTTTAGCGCTGCAGTCATTTCAACTTCGTAGCTGAAAAATTTGAGCCATTCCTCAGACTACTCATTTCCTTCTTCTTCTTGGGCATCCTTTCATATCTTCTCCAATTCTTCTTCCATGACAGTCTCTGCTAGCTGTCTTTCTTCTGTTGTTGCTTCAACAACACAGAATTTTGCCTCCCTTGGGTGATGTGGCAGGAATATCCCAATTCCCCCAATCATCATAAGATTCCTCTCATCCTCCTTCTCTGTCAGTTGTCCTTACTGATATGAACTTAGCTTTGAGATCATCTTCTCTCCATTACCCTCCTGGAAGTATGGGATTTCCTCTTTGCTTCTCTCTTGGAAGTCTATGAGATCCTCGGATCTCATCTCATTGCCCTCCTGGAAATCTGAATTTATGGTCCTTCCCTCTTAGCAGTCTATGAGGTCCCTCAGTGATCTCATCTCATTGCCCTCCTGAAAATGTGAAATTCCCTCACTGTCCTCCTGACAGTCTATGAGATCCCGCAACAACCTAATTTCATTTCCCTATTGGAAATTGGGAATTTTTGTTCTACTCTCCTGGCATTTTATGAGATCATCCAGTGATCTCAGTTCATCCTCATCACTGAGATTTCTACCAGCCTCTAGTTCACATATCTGAACCATTTCCATCGGTTCATCCCTGAGGCTTTCAACATGTCTCAACCATCCTATCATCAGCCTCTGCTGTCTTCTGGCCACCAATTCCCTAACTGGCCATTTTACCTTTGTCTTCACGGGCCATTCATACACTCAATGTGATCCTGCATCCTGCTACACCTACAATGCAAGTTCCTCCATTTTCTCCTTTATCTCAGTGAGCTCTTTATCCACTGCATCCTTTTTTGGCTACTGGCATTTCTTCTTTCCACCTTGTCTATGGCCTTCAGTAGCCATTTTCCTACCTTCTGTCTGCCCTCCTAGAAAACCTACTGCCACTCTACAACCCTGAGTGCTTTCGGTGTCCCCTACAGTCCTCTGACTGTCTTCTTTAATGTTTCATACCTACAACAATATTCACAGAGCTTCAACACTCTGCCTTCCTTTTCCTTTGTCTCCTTCACCTGAAACATACAACAAAGTCCTGCTTTGATACAACAAATGATGTGTATCAGAGTACTCTTTCTCCTCTCGCTTCCTTTGCCTACAATATACAAACAGAGTCAAGCTCTAATACCACACTAACGCAGACCCACAACCCTTGGGCTGAGATCAGCACAAGATCATTCTAATCTCCTTGAGCCGAAGTGGCTCCTTTGGTTCCTCTGGAACCTTCAACGAATTCCCAGGTCCTTCGGAAACTCCACCTGTGGGAACAAGCACTAGGCACGAGCTTCACCCTCATGCGACCACAATTGGCCTTGGCACAAGCACTTTTCGCAACTTGCAATTTACGAGTTCGTGAGTCAAAGACCCTCAAATCTTCTTTTCCAACCTCTCGATACCAGAGATGATGATACATGTATAGCCGCTTCTCTCTAGGACTTTTACCAGTGACCACCGGCTAGGGTTGACAACTAGCACCTCTCGCAACTTTGCAATCTCGCGAGTTGGGGCGTCGAGCTCTCATTCTCTCCTCTAGAAAATCTCCGCAGTGCGATAAGTCAATAGGATGTTGACTCCTTCCCAGGTGACGAGTGTCCACCTATCAACCACATGGTCCCCACCTGATTGATGTGACGTATGTTCTCCTGATCCCTCGGCACTCGGCACTTCGCGACTTCTACAGTCGAAAGGAAGTTCCTCCAAACCCCGAACCTCTGATACGCGATGTATCGATACACCAAATCTCATGGGTCTCCTTCGTCCTCGATCAACAGTTCATATCGCATCGTGATCTTGCAACTCAGAACTCTGTAGATAAAAAGGCCTCTGCCTCCCAACTCATTTTACTCGAATCCACAATATGACCCAAATCTCTGCCACCTATCCTCCAAAATGGACAGTCCCGATTCCTTCTGGACTTCACAAATCACGAAGTCAAAAGACTTCCCTATTCTTCTCACCGATGCCAAATCCTCAAGATACGAGGATCTCTTGACACACATCCTCCTAGATGGATGGCTCTGATGTCTTCGGGACTTCATGAGTCGAGACTTTCTCACTCTCAACTCTTACCTCTCAGACTCCCGATATATGAAACCCTGATGGGTCCTCTCATTACCGCCATGCATTCTCTTCAATGATGGATTGTCTTGATCCTTTCAGGATTTCATGGTTCCTCTCCTCTGCACATACGAGATTAAATATCATGCAGCTCCTCCCAGATCTAATGGCTATCAGCTATCTGTTCTAGATCTGATGGCCCAGATATTTCTCTTCCACTGCGCTCTCCTATTTCATCTGGATGTGAAACTTCAACGGTCCAGATCTTCCTCTCCAACTTTGAATCAATGACAACTGTAGCTCCTCCCTCGAGTCTACACTTCTTTCCAAGTTGGAAGATTTCCCAAGTATCAAAGGTCTCGGATTTTGATTCTCTTGCGATCCTGCAACCTTAGTCTCACCTGTGTTCTTGAAGATGCTTTCCCTCTTGATATTTGGGACTGTGAAACCTTGAAGGGTTTCCCAGACTTCCTGCACTCCTTATAGTTATTGCTCTGTGCACAAAGGCATTATTTCTCTTAAGCTTTGTCTTCCTTGAATTCTTAAAGGATTCTTCAACCTCTGCACTCCTTACAGGGTCTCTTCACACATGAAGGTGCTATCTGTCTTGAGCTTCTCTATTGTTCAGACCTCTAAAGTCTCTATCCCTTTCTCTCCTTGAAAGGATGGAAATTTCCTCTGACAACTTCCTGCTCAAGTACTCTTTACTGAGCCTGCAGGGTGTTCAGTAACCCTTTGAAGGTCTTCTTCCTTGGATGCTTCTCTTCTGTTTGAATTCAAAAGAGTTATTTTGTGCACTATTGCACTCACTCAATGCCCTCTTGGAAGATCTCTACCAAAAATTCAATAGTTTTGTCTTCTTCCTGACTCAAGATAGAGTTCTCCTGTGCACTCTAATACTCGCTCAATGCCCTCCCGACAGATATTCCATAATCCTCAGTGATCCTAATTTCCCCTTGAACCCACAATGGATTTCTCCTCTGTATTCTGTGCATGTGCTCAATTCCCTCCTGGAAGAGCTCTACAGAACCCCTCAGTGATTCTGTCTTCTACTATGTCCTCCTCTACATAGTTCCTCCTCCAAGGTGTTCAGAAACCTTGAGGTTTCCTCCTTGAGCTAATGGCTTCGGCTGGTGCACCCTCCTGGCACATCTTTCTCTAAATCCACAGAATTCAGAAGTGCACTCCTTGCACTGGCTTTTAGAACCCGTAGTGTTCTGTCATGAACTCATGCATGAATCCTCAAAGAGCCCAGACTTGAATATCAAAGAACTCAACAGACAACTTCTTCTTCCTATGACCTGCAAATGCACATCTACAACATATCATCAACACATAAATACATTCATCACACACAAAATATCATGCAGGAAAAAATGCTTCTATTTGTATTAATCAAGAAATGCCTCTTTACAATGTGGGTTGAGCTCGGACTGCAACAGAGTCTCAATTCTCCTCTCTTCTCTATCTGCGTTTCTCTCACAGACTCTCATGCAGAGCTCTCCTAACTACTTCCTCAAAACAATATCCAAGATCTTTTTCATGAGAGGGATCTTCGATCTCTTCCCTCCATCTCACCTACTCTATTCAATTACATTAAATTTACATTGAATGGGTTGTCTAGTCTAGATCGGAGCTAGATCCAGCCTTACAACCATTAAAGGCTACTTCTACCAAACATCTGCTCAAAGGAACGACTTTGGCTCTACCAACCTTAAATACATTTAATACAATTTCAAATTCACAATGTGAGAGGACTAGCGCCTCTCTTCTTTGAATGTGCTCTTTGAATGCACTGAGGGGGCTAGTTGGTTGGTGCATGGCTGGATGGAGTGATGCTCCTACATCACAATGTGGGGTAGCGAAAAATCCGACATCTGGAAACCAATCATGACGTAACATAAGTGGTCAAGGGTAGAGACCAAATAACGAAAAATCATACTACAGTAACACACAAGAAGTATGATACAATAAAATACAAGCACTCATGCATAGGTGATATTAGGAATAGTACTTCATTAAGTACAACCCATTTCTGGGTTCACTCAAAGGGATATCGTCATAGTCCACTAAATCATAAGCTCCTTTCTCCAAAACTCGTCTAACGATATAAGGACCTCGCCAAATAGCTTCAAATTTTCCATCTCCTAGCATATCCCGATCTTGTTCGTAAAGGAGAACTAGATCACCTTCAGAGAAAATGTGAGGCTTGTATTGTTTGTCGTATTAGGATTTGATGTGTTTCTTCTAGACTTCTATGACTAGGGTGGCATCGTGACACATTTCATCTAATCGCATGAGAGACAATAGACGTTCTTCTTTGGCAGAAGTGTATGGGAGAAGTTCGATGACTAGTTTTAGGGAGGGTATCTCACATTCAATCGATAGGATGAATTCTAGACCATAGAATAATTGGAATGGTGTAAACCTAGTAGCATACTTACCGGATGTGTGGTAATCCCACAATACTGAAAACAACATCGCGTGCCAACTCATTTTGTGAATCCCTATCAGTCATCGAAGCATGGTAATGAGGACCTTGTTTATTGCTTCGACTTGGTTGTTGGCTTGTGGGTAATAGGGTGTTGAGTTTTCATGGAGAAGACCCAACTTTTCAATGAGTTCAGACATCATGAAGTTTCTAAAGTGGCTACCGTTATCAGTGACGATAGCCTGAGGAACATCAAAATGAGCAATGATGTGATTGAATATGAATAATGATGCAGTTCTTCTTGTATTGTCGAATGTTGACATCGCCTCGGCCCATTTCGTAAAATAATCTATGGCTACAATAATGTATCCATGCCCCTCGACCGAGTGAGGGTGACATGTCATGAAATCAATACCCCATTTCCCAAAAGGACCAACGGAGACACAGGGTGTGATCGTATTTTATTGTTGTAAGTTTGGCAAGTGTGGAATTTTTGGACGACGATTATATAGTTATTGAATAAAGAGGGCCAAATGTACCCTGGTCATAAGATCTTCTGGGTAGTAGCATACTGAGAGATGTGACCACCACAAGCTCCAGAATGGCAGTCATTGAGGGATTTCTCTATTGATACTGAGAGGGGTGTGAATCAGTATCAAGTACAATTTAAAACCTTTTTCAACTTATACTTAAAACATTCAATTATATCCGATGAGAAATGAACAATAGTATAAGAGTTACACCAATACACCACAATACACCATGGACAATATATGAGAAATAATCAATAGTTATTGTTCAAGGGAAGTAATGCCTTCCAAAGGTAGCTACAACTTCCAAATGTAAAGGGAGGGATAAACCTCCAAAAGGAAGATACAATCCTCCAATATCAAGAGAGATTTGAACTCTCCATCCTTTCCCCTTCCTTCCACCCAATAATATATGAGAGATAATAAAACTTTACATTACATCATCACCATCAACCAATCATCACATAGAACCTGATAATGCTTCCTAAGACTTCTTCAATTTTTGCAATTCTTCAATTCTTGGAGTAATATGATCCTATAGATAACATTACTCAATGTATTCTCTGAAACTCCTCCAATTTTCACTCCTTGAATCCTCCCCAAAAAGAGGTTATAGAAAGAATGGTAGACCTTATTCAATTCTGGTCTATTTAGGAGAGTGAACTTGCACAGAATGCCCTACGCTCAATAATTAACATCCAATTCTGAAACTCACACACAAGAAACTACAGTTTCCAATAAAATTTGTCCCAGTTCATTCGGATTCTCTATGAACAAGTTATGACTATTTTACCCGGAACACCTGTTTATTGACTGGCCTCAGGACTGGTTACAAACCCTATCTTCCACAGAGTGTATCTCCATAATTATAGCGAATAAAGAGATGAAATTTTTACCATGGGTACTTTGATATGTATTCTCATTACCATAGCGATTTCACCACCTGAATCATTCTAGAAAAACCATTATAGAAAAAATGGTAAGATGACCTAAAAATAACATACCTTAGAACACATCACCAAAAGACTTCATCCTCCCTTGAAATCCAACCTTCTTTTCTTCTTATTTCCTCTAAAATTCGACTTGTATCAAATGAATTTATAATGATGTTTATTTATACCATTTATGTCACTTCCTTTTAACATCAGGGCCGACCTGACACGTTCTTATTTATGGTCTTTGGGACTTTTTCTTCCTTGGAATCCTTTTGTGTGGATTATGTCTTCTCTCTCTTCTTCATGTCTAGGATGTATATGTTGTTTGGTCTTCTTGTTGCAGTTGCAACCAATCTTCCTGAGTTATTTTCTCTGATTTTACATTTTCGAGAGTCAAATGTAAGAGTGTATCCTTGATCACACATTTTACTAACACTGAGTATATTATGATTCAAGTCTTCAACCAATAGAACATTCTTTGCTTTTACATTTTTTCTTCCAAGATCTACTACACCTTCTCCAAGTATTTTTTCAGATGAGTCATCTCCAAATGAAACATTTCCACCCTTTCTCTTCAAGCTGATGAATTTGTCTTGATCCCCGATCATGTGTGAAGTACATCCACTGTCTATGTACCATTCATCCTCTTCTTTACATTCTTCAGTGGTTAATGCTATTCGACAATTTTCATTGTTTGGAATCTCTTTATTTCTCCATACTATGGCTTGCATAGGGAAATATTCATTCATATATTTTCAATCTCATGCTTTGTTACCAAGATAATTGCATTTGTAGCATACAATATTTTTGTCCATCAATGGGTAAAATGAATTATAACTTCTGTTGAAAAATCCATGATTATTTCCATATCTTCTGTTTACACCATTCATGTTTCTTGCGTACTTGTTCCTTTCATTGATTCCACAATTAATTGTCTTATGTCCAAAAGTTTTGCAAGTATAACAATGACCAAGAAAGAAATTTTGATGCCTAGGAGTAAGTGATCTTCTTTGTGATGTAGTCCATCTAGGTTCATGATCTACTCTTCTGTAGTTTCCTTCATACTGATTGAAGTTTCTTTGATTACTGAAGGTAGCAGTTCTTCTTGGACATTCATCTCTTTTGTAATCATTCCTTCTTTCTGGTATCCTCGTCTACTTCTCATCAATTGTCTGTGTATCTCTTTCTTCAACCTTATTGTTGGTATTTGCATATTATTTGTATGAAGTTTCACCCATGCATCCAAGATGTGTTAATTCTTTTGGCACTTGAGAGTTTATTAAGCTCTTCCTCAATGAGACAACTTCTTGTTCAAGTTTCTCACATTCTTCTTCTTTCTTTATCATTTGGACATTCTTTACTTCTGCTATTATTCTTGTTTCTTTGAGTAGAGTTTTCAAGGAAATGGTTTCTTCTCTTAGTTTCTAAAAGTCTTGTAATTGTTTCTTTAATCTTACAACTGTCTTTTCATAACTACCCAATTCACTTCTTAGTTTTCTACTTGTGTCTTTGAGCTTGCTATTGTCAATCTCGACATGCTTCAATTTTTTAAGATTCTCATCTTCTTGTTGAATCATTTCTACTTCATGATTTTCTTCTTCTTCATTGTCATCTCGTTTAATCCTTGGATAAGGACATTCAAATTCAACATGTCCTACTCCTTCACAATTAAAGAAAAAGAACTTACCTCTATTTTCTTATTTGAAATCTGAGATGTTGTAATCTTCTTCAACTTCTTCTTCTTCTTCTCTTGCATAAATTTTTTGTATCTTGTCCCAAATATCTTTTTCTGATGCACATGATCCCACCTTGGATTTCACTGAATTTGTCAATCCATCCAAGATGGTATCTATTGCCAGTTTGTTGTTCCTTTTTTCTTCCTTCTGAGTTGCAGTCATTGGTTTCTTCAAAGCATTGTATCCTGAAGCAACTGAGAACCAAACATCTACCCCAAGAGCTTTCAAGTAAGTTTTCATTCAATTTTTCTAGTATTCAAAATTTCTTCCATCAAATGGTGGAATCCCATTTGGAATGTTGCCTTCCATTTCTGCATAAGATCTTCCTTCCAGTGGTTAAACTATACTGAAGGTAACCAGATATGATACCAATTAGTGATACTGAGAGGGGGGTGAATCAGTATCAAGTACAATTTAAAACCATTTTCAACTTATAATTAAACCATTCAATTATATCCAATGACAAATGAACAATATTATAAGAGTTACACCAATACAACACCATACACCATGCACAATATATGAGAACTAGTTTTTTTAGTTACTGTTCAAGGGAAGTAATGACTTCCAAAGGTAGCTACAACTTCCAAATGTAAAGGGAGGGATAAACCTTGAAGAGGAATATACAATCCTCCAATATCAAGAGATATTTGAACTCTCCATCCTTTCCCCTTCCTTCCACCCAACAATATATGAGAGATAATAAAACTTTACATTAAATCATCACCATCAACCAATCATCACATAGAACCTGATAATGCTTCCTGAGAATTCTTCAATTTATGAAATTCTTCAACTCTTTGAGTACTCTAATCCTGTAGATAATATTACTCAATGTATTCTCTGAAACTTCTCCTATTTTCACTCCTTGAATCCTCCCCAAAAAGAGGTTATAGAAATAATGGTAAACTTTATTCAATTCTGGTCTATTTAGGAGAGTGAACTTGCACTAAATGCCCCGCTCTCAATAATTAACATCCGATTATGAAAATCACACACAAGAAACTAAAGTCCTTACTCTTTCCAATGAAGTTTGTCCCACTTCATTTGTATTCTCGGTGAAGAATTTATTACTGTTTTACCCGGAACACATGTTTATTGACTGGCTTCCGGACTAGTCACAAACCCTATCTTCCACAAAGTGTATCTCCATAATTATAGAAAATCAATATCTCAACTTTCTACTAGAGATACCTTGATATGTATTCTCAATACCATAGATATTTCATCATCTGAATCATTCTAGAAAAAATGTTATAGCAAAATTGGTAATATGACATGAAAATAACATACCTTAGAACACATCACCAAAAGACTTCATCCTCCTTGAAATCCGACCTTCCTTTCTTCTTATTTCCTATGAAATTTGACTTGTATCAAATGAATGTATAATTATGTTTATTTATACCATTTATGTCACTTCCTTTTAACATTAGGGCCGACCTGACACTTTCTTATTTT
>JZKD02S1546100.1:1073960-1093589 GCA_000966675.3 Picea glauca
GGGTGTTGTATATGCATGTGCATTTTCCTTCATGTCCAAATACCTTCATCAATCTTGTGGTCCAAAACCCATGACTAGGGTTGACATCAATGACAACAACCAATCTTCCAACATTATTAGCTTCGTCAAACATGAGGCAGCATCAAAAAATAGAGTCAATCCCACAATTATAAAGAGTGTCACGGAGGATAATATATTGATGGGCTTGTTAGCGTATTCGACGGCGGTCAGTGCTAGACAAATCGGGCCGAAAAGTCTGGTTCTAGAGATATATGATGATATATCTGTACCAAAGGTCATAGAAACTAATTAGGAAAAGGGATTCATTAGGTAATGAATCAAATGCTACATTTTCCATCTCAGGGCAGGGAAGGTCGCATATCAACTTGGCAAACACCAAGGATTTCTTGGACTTAGCGCGTTCGAATTCTATGTCAAACTCCTAGAGTATGACGATCCATTTGGAGTATTTTCCCCCTAGCAATTCGTGTGTAAGAATGTGATGCATATGGTTGTAGTTAGAAATTACAGTAGTCTTGCGAGAGAGGATATAGTGCCAGAAACGTTGAACAGCTTGGATGGATGCCAAGGCCAGTTTTTCAACATGTAAATACTTGGTTTCGGTAGTTGTGAGACTTCGACTCAGGTAATAAATGACATGTTCTTCATGAGAATCATCCTCTTAGACAAGAACCATAGCAATGGTATAGTCCGAGGCAACAATGGTATAGTCCGAAGCTGCGAGGTAAAGGAAATAATACCGACTGTAATCAGGTGGGGAGAGTAGTGCGGTACGTGTCAAAGATAGTTTCAAGGCTTCAAAATCTTTGTTGGTAGTGGTATCCCATATGAACTTAGAACCTTTCTTGAGCAATCGCGTAAATCCAAGAGTTAGCTCAGCATAGTTTGGGATGAAATGACAAAGAATGTTTTCCTTCCCTTGCAAAATTTGTAATTGGTGAAGTGAGGAAGGACGAAGAAGAATGAGAATCACCTCGACCTTCAAAGGATATACCCTAATCCCTTGATGTGAAATAATAAAGCCTAGAAGTCGTTCAGATTATACACAGAAAACACAATTGTGGGGATTCAAGCGTATATGGTAAAACCGACATCGAAGGAAAATGGTTCGGAGGTGTATTGGATGATCTACACGGTCCATGGAATGAGCAGGTAAGTCATCTAGATATGGCTGCATAATGTGATTGATATCATGGAAGGCATAAGACATAGTGCGTTGAAAAGTTGCGCTAATGTTCTTTAAACCGAAAGGAAGTTTTCGATAGGCAAAAGTGACCCAAGGACAAATAAAAGTGGTTTTGTGTTGGTCCATGGGAATGATATTGATTTGATTATATCTAGAGAAACCATCCATCAGAGATAATATTTCACTTATGGCACAATCGTTGACAATCTGGTCGATAAAGGGGGTAGGAAAGTTGTCTTTAGGACAAGCTTTGTTAATGTCCCTATAATCAATGCACACGTGGATTGTGCCTTGTTTCTTGTCAATCGGGAAAATATTGGAAACCCAGTCAGTTAGAGACACAGGGTAAATAAATCCAACTTTGAGAAGTTTCTCAACTTTAAGCTTGATAGCGGCCGCTTTACGTGGGTGGACCAGATGAATTCATTACCGGACGGGTTTAGCATCAGGGTATGTCTTAATCTTGTGCATCACAATGTTGAGATCAATACCCGGTATTTATTCATAGCTCCAGGTGAAGACGTCACAAAATTCTTGGAAAAGAGACTTGTAGGTGACAACTTCATCATGGGAACACGAAGCTCCAATATGGACATTTTCAACAATTCCAGGTTTTATGGATATGTCGAGGGGGATGGTGGGTGAGATATTTCTTAAGTTCCATTCGTAGAAAAGATCATGTGTAGACTCGAGAACAGTAGAAATGGTGACAATGATTGATGGGGTTGAGATCCGTTGGTAACCCTCGATGGTGTGTTGTTCCAAGAAGAGGATGGAACTATGATTTCCATCATCCCAAGGGATGTCTTCCATAATAGAAATAATCATCTCGTACATGGGAAAAATGATGCGGAATTGATCTGGAGATAAATCACCAAGAGAGGGGGTAGAAGGGGTTGCCGATTGAATGGCCTGATAAGTGTATTCAACTAGACCCAAAGGCATTTCGTTGCCATAATGAAGATGATCATCAGGGTTGGGTACCATCCATGGGTTGTGAGACGCAAGGATTTCGTGAATAGAGGTGGATATCATGTTGATCGAGGCAATAGACGGATGTGGAACATCGGGTGGTGGGATGGGGAAAGTACCCATTAATGAGGAATCTTTAAGAAGACCCACACCGATGTTCTCGTATCCCGAGGGGGTTTTTGCAATGAATGGTACATTGTCAGTACATGCATCAGAGTGAAAGAAGGATAATTGGTTGACAGTAACTACCTTTACTTGATGTGGGAAATACATGACACAGAAAAGAGTTGACACAACTGCATGCATGGAATCAATCCAGCTATGGCCAAGTAGAAGGTTGTAATCGAGAGGAGCGTCAAAGACCTCCACTTCAACTTGTACCATTTTTCTTTCTAATGTAATGGGTAATGAAGGGCGGACACCATAAGGATTAAAACTAGAGCCATTGAAGGCTTTGAGTATGTTGTGGGAATCTGTGAAAGGAGGAGAGATGATGGCTTTCCAGCAGGTAATAGACATGACACAAGTCGAGGCACCCTCATCAATAACCATTCTAAAAATGTTTTTTTCGGAGACAATAACTTGTATTTGGAAGGTGAGTTGAGGGGGTAACCTTAGAATGTGATCTTCCAAGTCAAAAATTATTAAATTCGTATCCGTAGGGTCGATTCCACCAATAGCTTTCAATAATGCCTTTCGTTGTATAGGACAACTCTGAAGGACTTCGAGGGTTGACATCGCGAATGGTACTTGGGACAGATCTTCGACAATAATGTAGTTCTGGGAAGCACATGCATGGGGATTGAAAGCTGATTTTGAAACAACACCCTTTGGAGGAGGGAGAAGAACTGTATCTAGGCTTGGTTGTTCGAGATGAAAAGGACCATTGGTAGGTGGAGTCATGGGAGATGGTTGGGCCAATGAAGTAGGTATTGCATCAACCTTTTCTTTGGAGGAAGAATAATCTTTGGCTCGAGTGGTAAGTGTGATGTCATTCTTCTTTGAATCACCTGTACACATTAAGACATAGGATGTATTGAAGGGGGAAGGTTGGTCATGAATGAACAATTGGGCCTATTGTTGAGAAGGGAAGGGTTGTGACAATACGACTGGTGTGGGTGGTTTCGTGGTCCCTTGAAGTAACTTATTAACCTCAACTCATCATGGACAATCCTTAGTGTAGTGATCCTCACCACAGATAAGACAAGGATATCAGGGTTTGCACTTATCCCTATCATCAACATGTGGTGTTTTGGTTTTCTCAGTTTGTGAATTATTTTTTTCCTCCTTGTTCTTACCCTTTCCCTTTCTGGATTTTTTTTTGTCAGCAGGGGTAGATTGAATAGAATTTACCTCAGAAGTCTTGCCGGTGGGAGGGGTAGGAGACAGAGCATTTTGAACATTAGAAGAATTGGGTTTGGGGTTGTTGTTAGAGGTTTTGACGGAATGAGGTTGGGCATGGAAAGTTCTAATCACACCATTGGCTGCATGAGAAGTAGTAGGAGTAGTTGAGGTAGTGAAAGTAGAAGGATGAGGTGCATCAGGGAGTAAGTTGTAAAGAGTACCTGTTTGTGAGTAAATGAGGTCAAGGTATTGATCACGACTAATTGCCTGTTCTTCCGTGACAACTCCACCCATGGTGATGTCACGAGAGATGTCGTTTACAAATGATTTCGTGAACCATTCTACCAGGAACTGATTGGGAAGTTCAAGTTTGATGAGACGTCATCTCTGTTGCCACTCATGAATGTGATCAGAGATATGAGTGGATTTATTTTGTTTGAAATAACTCAAAATCTTGGTTCCTGTTTCATAGCGGATCAGTAAATTGTAGTGGGTGAGGAAATACATATCGAGGGTGTTGAAGTCAGCGAAGAAGCCTCATGGTAATTCTATATACGACTTCGCAGAGGAACCCGTGAGGGTTCACTAAAAAAGGCATAAACGAATAGAGTCATCCATCAAGGAGTTGGATGATCACCAAAGGTGAAAAGTCTTTAGAATGACAACTATGCGAATGCCAACTAATTTTCTAGAAGATCCCCTTCTAGAACCTCCATGACCTCTTCTCCTTTCCAAGCTTAAAAACAGGTTTGCACCCTATCTATGGAGCAGACTGTGAACAATTCGCACCCTATATATGGAGTAGACTGCGAACAGTTTGCACCCTAAGTGTGGTTGGTTTGCAAGAATGAGGGATTCTCACACCCTGTAACATATGAAGCCTGCAAACTCATCTTAAAAATGTGTTTTTTGGAAGAACAGAGCAATCATATTTCTCAGGCAAAATGTCCTTGTGGGATCCTGAACACATCACCTATAGAGACATCACCAGAGTGACCAAAATCAGGTTTACATACAAAATCATATGGCTTTGATATCTTTGGAAGATCTTTTACTGCCCCACTATTTCTAATTTTTACTAGATGATCAAAATTTAGGTGTCCAAGTCTCCTATTTCATAACCAACTTTCATCATACTTGCTTAAGTGACATTCTTCTTTTTATTCTTTCAAAACATAGACATTGCTTTCTGTCCTTATGCCTTTAGACACCACTTGTCCCGAGTTTACATAATTTATCTTACAATATTTGGAAGTAAACACCACTTCACATACTCTGTCACAAATTTGACTTACACTAATCAAATTATGTTTCAACCCATCTACAAGAAGAACATTCTAGTATTTTCCTTTTCCATTACTCAAACTCACCATCCCTTTACCCTTGATTTTTCCTGGTTCATCACTTCCAAAGGTCACATTTCATATTTTTCTTTTACTTATAGACATAAACTTATCCTTGTATCCAATCATGTGCTTGGAACAACCACTGTCTATATACCAAGGGTTCTTTTTTTTTTTAGATGAAAGTACTAGACCACATTTTTCACTATCTTTCTTTTTCCATGTGCTGGCATTTCTAGCTAAGGGTTTTATCCTTGGATCTGCTTTGTAATTCTTTAGATGGAAGTTTGCAGCTTTGTGGTCAATTTATGGCAGTTATAGCATTCAAGCTCATTGTTCAATAGGTCAAAGTGATTGGTGCAGCTTTGTCTACTGATTGGATGTTTAGTTCTATGTTGTAAAGAATGTTTATTTCTTGACGTCCTCATTTGCATGTCTCTAAACTTAATTTGACAATTTGCAATATTATGACCAAAATTAGAGCAGTAAAAATAGTAACCATGGAAGACATTTTGGTACTTGAAGGATGGACTTATTCTTGAAATTTGTTGCTCCATATTATGATATCTTTGTTTTTTATCAGGGATCATCTTGTCTTTATTAGCTTTTGGTGGCAGAGTACTCACATGGTCTGATTGTCTTCTTACTTGGAACTCGGTCATCTTTACTGGCTCTTTGCTTTCTGTCTATTTTCTACTTGAACCACTTACATAACCTAAACCAGTCTTTAACAAGGGAGATATTTGTTTTCTCAGAATGTCGTTTAGTTTTGCTGAGGCTTTAATGCTTGGAATATTTTGGAGAAACAATGATTTAAACTTCTCCATCTCTTTTCTGGTTTTTATTACCTCTTCTTCCAAGGCTTCACATATTGCCTTCTTATCTAATAACTGTTGTTTCATAGTGTCCTCTATTTTCTTTGCCTCTTCTAACTCCACTTTTATCAGGGAAAATTCTTCATCAGGTTTTTTACCATTCTTTTCAAATTGCACCAACAACTATTTTTGTTTTCTCTTCTTAAGTCTGAGTTTGTCAATCTCTTCTAAAGTACTGATTTGTTTTCCTTCCATATCAACCACAACTTATTCATCATTAGCATCAATTCCTGTGATTTTATTCTCATAATACTCTTTGGCCATAAGTACAAAGTCATTAAACTTATCTTCACGGGAAGAGCCACTATCTATGTCTTTTGAAGAGTAATTATTGTTTACACATAGACTTTTCTTTTTACCAAATATCTTGGATTTGTACTTCTATTCACCTTCAGAGTTATGGTCCTTCTTCTTATGTCGACACTTCGATGAAAAGTGACATATATTTCCACAGTTAAAACATTTGAAGGGATTCTTGCTTTGGTATTTGCCTGATCCTTTCTTTAGTCTTCTCACAATTTTTTCTTCAATTTCATTAGGCTCAGAATCCTCATTCTTATTTTCTTTAAATGATGCTTCTCTAGAGGTGGGTTTATGTTGAAGGAAAATCTCCCTACGGACAGGTAGATCTCCTCTTGAGAGCTAGACTCTTAACTCTTAAGACAGAAGGTGATTAACATGGACACTGACTTCCTTTTAGATCTAGATAAACTAATGTGTGAGGAGGAAGGAGAAAATAAGTACCTTTTTACCGTTGTTTATCCCTGCACAGTCCAAGTTGAGCTTCAATCATAAATTCCTCGATAATCCCTACAGACAAACAAAGATACAACCAACTTCCTACTCTACTAAGATTAGCTCGAAATAGATCTATCTATTAGAGACAAATTCATGTGAGATCAAACACATAATTGAAAGAAAAAGGCCAATCATATTATATTAATGAGAAAAACAATGAAGAAAACTTACAACCATAGATGTGAGTGTAGCAGCTTCATCAAGTTCCCCTTTTCCAAACCCTTGCTTAAACAGTGCACACACAAAATGTTGATGCTCCAAATGACATACCACTCATGAGATCATAAGTTTGGTATAATTCTCAATCTCCATTCCCCCTCCTCCATGGAAATCCGTCATTATATAATATTTGGAAAGTTAACCACCATGGAGAGAATCTCTCATCTGATCCACTAAGAAAGGGATCTCTAAGATATTTAGGGAGAAAATCTCTTAAGGACTTTTGGGAGGAAATATCTCTCAAGGATTTTAAGGAGGAAATGTTTCAACCATCCATGAGATCCTCCACCTTCCCTGAAAAATAAGAAACCAAATGTGAGTTGGATCCTCACACTTAATTACTTTCTTTTTCATGAATATTAATAATAATTCATGTGCACTTGATTCTCTCACTTAATTAATTTCTTTTCCATGAATATTGATAATAATTCATGTGTACTTAGTATTTCTTTGCCTTCATGTAATATATCCCTCTTCCACATTGACTAGGGATTGTATCCTTACTAATCCTCATTTCATAATCATTTAGAATTCCTAGAAGTTGATGAATAGACAAAGTCTTAATATCATTTAGTTCTTCTATTGCAGAAACTTTTGGATTAAATCTATTTGGTAGAGATCTTAAAATCTTCTGAACTAAAAAAACGTCTTCAATCCTCTCACCAAGACCCTTCATGGCATTCACAAGCTCCTCAAATCTTAAGAAAAAATTATTAACTATTTCATCTTCATTCATTTTTAGTTGTTCAAACTATAATCTATAGGTTTGAAGCTTGGAACCCTTTACCTTCTCATTACCTTCATAATTGCTAATGAGTTTGTCCCACATTTCTTTGGCATATTCTAAATGCATACATTTTACAATTTTTTCTTCTACAAGCCCACTCAGAATAGCATTCATATCCTTAGAGTTGAATTTGAATTCTAACTTGTCATCCTTATTAGATAGTAAAATTGGCTTTGCATAACCAGTCTCTACCACATCCCAGACATTTGCACCTAAATTCATTATGTAGGTTCTCATCCTAACTTTCCAGATGACAAATATTGTTCCATTGAACAAGGGAGCCTTATTGGTTGAAGTTCTTTCATGACTTGTCATGTTTAATATTATTGATATACCTTTAAATAAAAGGAACCCACTCTGATACCAATTGTTGGAAATACTAATACAATTAAGAGGGGGGTGAATCGGTTGTTATTGTGGTTAAACAATTTTATGCCTATTAAAATGTTATTAACCTTATTCAAGTGATCATCAAGATTATGAAAGTCATGAACAACATAAATAAAAAACATCAATCACACACATGATATACACAGAGAAAAATATTCATGAGGAAACCCATAAAGGGAGAAAACCTCTTCTTCTTGGAATGATAGGTAGTCTATTAAGTTTTGTACATCATCTTTCTTTGAGAACCAACTCAAAAATGAGGATACAACCTATTTTTTAGCAAGATGCAACTTGTTGAGAGAACAAACTCTCTGGTTTCTCTAGCACCCAATAGAAGGAAGCACCAACTCCTTGAGTGTTCCAGCACCAACTGGATGGAAGCACCAACTTCCAGTCACATAGGCACCAACCTGTAAAACAAAGAACAATTTTTCTCCCTTACACCACCCTACCACCCTCATTTTTCTAGATGCAACCATATGGAAGATACAAATTCCTATGTTTAAGAACCCACTTGAAACCCTAAGGACAATAGTCCTCCCTAGCACCACCCTACCACCCTATTTTCTAAAAATTTTCTTGAATAATACTTTACAATAATAAAGATATTTCAATGTTTACTAGTTCTTCTCTGTTCTAAAATTGTGGTATGGTTTTGTCGGTTCATGCTCGGCTCCACTTGTTGTTTCTTTATATTTGATATTCCTTTGCTCTTCTCATGATATTAGGTTCTCCTACAGTCTACATTTTTCACCATTTCTTCTCTGTCTAGCATGTGTTCTTTATCTCTGCATCTCTCACACTTTGTTCATGCTCTCTACTTGATTACATAAAGTTCAACTTGTTTTACTAAGAAATAACACCCTTCCTCTGTCTTGACATATTTATTTTATTCATCCTCTCATCATTCGTTACACTCTACATATACAACGCTCAATGTCAAGAATCTTAGAATTCTCAAGAGCCATGATTCCAATGCTTAGGAACAATGATTCAGTTAATTTAACTAAATCATAACTAATCAAGAAATCATGAGATGAAACAAAAACCCTTCGATCAGATTCGGTTTGATCAACGTCATTGGATTATACTCTGAGGTGGATCCTGGAAGTGTTATCGCCTTCCCCTATCTTCCACTGATATGACCATGGGCAATTCTATCATGTGACCATGCGATTGAGGCATGGCCAAAGGTGGTTTGAGGGAAACCCATTTTTCACCCCACAATTCACTACAAGCCTCCATGCATCCTTTCTCCAAAATCGTTGTTTTGATTGCGGACCACTCACAAAAAAATAAGACACAAGCATGTTCTAGCCCCACAATGCAACAAGACCGTTGATCTCACGATCTTGAAGGTGATCCTAAACTAACGGTTTAGATTTGTCCACTCAAGTCTACAGATCATATCTACCCTTCCAAAACTAATGGCTGAGATTCAATTCATGATCCAAGCTCTCGGAGTTTCAAATATCAGACCTCACTTTTCCCATACGCAAAACTTTCAGAGTTGACAATCCATTGACGCATGTCCCTCTCAAATCAACGGTCCTCGTTCACTTCATAAATTTGACCTTTCAACCATATTGGACGGTTTATTTCACAGAAACAAATCAATCGTCATATTTGATCCTTACACTCATCCTTTCATTGTTCAATCCGACGGCTAGGACTTAATCAAACATTGAGATGGACGACTGTAGGAACTTATCCCTTCTGAACTTTAGGATTTCAACTTTTCAAACTTACACTATAATTCCATTGTACTATGATCAAAGGTTGAGAATACACCTGAAGTGATATTTGAGATTGGACAACTCGTGTCCTTGCTGACGTGGTCTGCCACACATCCTTTGCTGACGTGGTCCACCATATATCCTTGCCAACGTGGTCTGGTAACGTAATCTGCCATATGTATTTGTTGGTGTGGTCTTCCACTGTGGTATGTCACATGTCCTCTTAAATCGGATGGTTGAGGCTTACTTCGGATAATTCGGTGATCGATAATTTATTTCAGTTCTCCTGGTATCCGGACTTCGGGAATTTCACATCTCAAACTTTCGGGAGTGTAACCTCCTCTCATCCTTAGAACTAAAGTGAAAGATGTTCATTCGATCAAGATCTTTGATCAATGGTTCAATCTATCTATGGTGATTCTCTTCTATATTATCTTGTCCTTCCACATAGAATGATGCAAAGGCTTATGGAAATTCACATAAATGAGATCTCAAATCTTACCATGCTTATCCTATCCTTCCACTGAAAAATGATCGATGATTGACGGTAAATTGGGTTTGATCCAACAATTGACGGGTATTTGAATAATCAAATTATCAATCCTTTATCCCCTCTTATCCTATCCTTCCACTTAAATTGATCCGATGGTTGTGAAGATTCTCAAAGAAGATCAACGATCAAGGATGGTTGCAGAACCACAACTTGTGAGTGATTTAATTCGTCAACAAAAACTCCACAATTTGAATTTGTGCACTGTTGTTGAGTCAACCACACTCATCTATCTTCGAAGCTATAAGATCAGATGGTCCTGAATAATTGTGGGATTGGAACTAGCGCGGTATTTAATTATCCTTTTAATATCCACTATCTATCCATGTCATTGATCTTGTTATTGTGCATCTGATGGTCACAACTCAAAATGACTTAATCTGATCGCTTGTTGGATCAACCACAGTCGTCCATATCCGAGTCTATGAGATTTGATGATCTAGACCAATTGTGGGATTGGAACTAGCGATTCATTTAATTCCCCTTCGGATCCCCTTAATTCATCCCTGTCATTGATCTGGCTTCCATATATGACGGTCACAATCCTCCAACAGTCCTCAATACCACGATCACTCATATGACCAATGTTCATTATATGTGACGATCAACACCGTCAATTTCTTGATTGGGCGATTGTTGAGGCTTCTCACCCTGAGCTTACGCTTTTCCTTCCAATCTTTGATCTCTACATATTGTTCACTCCTTCTCCTGAGCTTACATTTTTTATTCTGAGCTTTGATCTCTTCTTATTGTTCGCTCCTCCTCCTAAGCTTATGCTTTTCCTATTTCCCATCATCGTTGTTGATCTTGTCATCAATGAAAAGCACATTGTTCCTGTAAAATATTCCAACATTGAGGACCCTCATATGTTGTCTTGAAGCCCCAAAAGGTCATAGAAGTTAAATATCTTGCAAAGAAGAAATTATTATTTAAATGACAAATTAAAGTGACAAAGTCAAGAAGGATTATTTAAATAATAAATTGAAGTGACAAAATCAAAGAAGATTATTTAAATGATAAAGTGAGGTGACAAAGTCAAGGAGGAATATTTAAATGATAATTTAATGGAGAAATTTATCATTATGGAAAGTGGTTAATCCTAAAAATGAGGAAAATAGGTTAAGTGACCTAGAAATGGGTTAAGTGGCCTAGAAATAGATTAAGTGACCTAGAAATGGGTTAAGTGACCTAGAAGATGCTTCTAAGGAAGATATTTGGAGAGTATAAATAATTCCTTGATCATATGCATAGGTTATCATCGAATTTACTAATAAAAAATAGATGAGAGACGTACCTTTAAATGCCACTTCCCAATTTTTTTGTAGGATAAATCAGTAAATGTAGACTTAAACTAATCTCCCTAGATCCACCTAGATCTAGAAAAAAACACGACAGAACATGGTGCTTTCCCTAGGCTCTAATCATCAAATTTTCTACTAGACAAAAGATGAGATACATACCTTTAAATGCCGCTTCCTTATGTCTTTTTTGTCCCTACTTTTCTATGTTTCTCTTCTAATATTGATTCTGCAGTGAAACACAAACCAACCAAAGTAAAAGAAGAGAGAATATATTCAATGAAAACCTATGCATATGATCAAGGAATTATGCAATAAAATAAATATAATTCTATGGGAAAGAAGCATGCCACTGTATTATATTAATAATAGGAAGAGAGATTACAATCAGATGCCTTGATGTCGTAAGGTTCCTTCCAATGATTCCTTGCTTCCCACACACTTCTTTCTCCAATGGATTCTGAGACTGTGTATCTGATAGCTACTCACAATCTATCTTAACAAAGAAAATCTCAAAGCCAACATAAATTTCCCAAGATGAATCCAACTAACTTTCTCCATGAGAGTTCCTCTCCTTTTATAAGTTGAAGAGGATAAGGTGAGGAGTTTAGGATGATCCCACTAAATCATGAAAGAGATTAAGATCCAAACCATTCGAAGGCCACCTCACCATAGAAGCTTATCCTTCTAGAAGCATCGAGAAAATGCTTGTTTTTCCCACATACGAAGGCCACTGCACCCTAGCTGTAATGAAACCTGCGGAAACTCCGCGAACTAGGTAGAGTGAAACCTGCGGAAACCAGGCATTTCTGCACCCTATGTATAAAGAAACTAGTGGAAATTCTCCTTAATAGGGATTTTACAAAGGAAAATCCAATTTCTTCTCAGGTAAAGTTCTTCTCCCTTCTTTCTTCAGGAATTTAGGCCATTGACCCCTCTGAAGGAAAAAATAGGTTTACATAATTAACGGTCATAGTGGTGATGAAAATAATGTGTAACAGAGAGCCCCCCAAAGTATGAATTTAGAACAGAGTGATAGTCGATATACTTTATCGAGTGTGTGTAGGGAACAAGGAACAGTCGGTTAGAAACCTGCCAACAAACAAGGAAATACAGTAAAATAATATATCATCACTAAGGTAGGCATTCCCATACTCAAAATACAAATGACTCAAAGCATAAATGCCGACATGCAAAGATCCATGTCAAGTAAGATAGGTCATGGCCACCAAACATACACCGTGGATCCATGCCATTATTACTCAAATCTTAACATAGCCACCAAAAATACACTATCGATCTATGTGTTAAAGACTCAAATTTGAACATAGCCATGAGACACACAATGTTGATCTATGCAATAGTATAAACTAAAATATATTCCAACGCAACTTGAACCTGTGAGGAAATATTTAGGGTCTTCATCTCCACCACTCTATAGTACAAACCTAACCATGCAAATACATGTGCTGAAGTCGAACATGGTAGAAACCACTTGATTACCGGTCATTATTGAATACCATTAACAAGTGTGAGGGAAATCACCATTAATGTCAATGAATCCCAAGGTAAACTAGTAAAATCTAACGGTGTGAATTAATGAGCTGAAGTCGAAAAATCAGTGGAATCTCCTGATCAGGGGTCAATAGTGAAAACCCACTGTCAAAAGTGAGGAAACCTGCCATTGAGGCATGCATGTTCCAAGGTACCATTTAGTTTCTAATTCTAATTCTTGGATAATGAGTTGAAGTTGATAGGAAAAGACTCGTCACATGAGGGCCTTGATGTATCCCACATCAATGACATGAAACAGTTAAAAATATTTGATGTAGATCAGAGTAACAAGTGATTCAGGACTGACTCAGGGATGGCTGATGCAATAGAAGGATTTAAGGACTGGAGAAGTGGTTGACGCAATAGAAGGCTTTCCGGGTTGAACTTCTCTTTGAACATATTGATGACACGACAACTGTCTTGGAAACACTGACTCAACAACAGGGATCACAGACCAATTTGTAATTTTAGAAATGGGTATGATCAAGAGACAAGGGATTTTAAAACCTAGACACAAATCAAGTGAAAGGGTGTCATGTTCAAAAGTGACTCTTCCACAGAATACAGGTTTGGAAACATTTATTTCCCAATTTTTGCCCCTCCATTTCTGGCAAGTACCTCTTTATTTTTACACAAGATTGACGAGGATAACATATGCTTGTAATGTAACCCCATCCTTTGGATGAGTCCCTTAGACTATGTTTAACGAAACCTAGGAAGGATTTGTTCGGTCCCATATGGGCCTTTCGATGTTTGTTTAACAAGTCCAAAGAAAGAAAACTCAAGGGTTTTTCATGTTTAAAGAGTCTGAAAAACACTTAAAGAGAACTCTCTTAGTTCCTTTTTCGTAAAGTAGTTTGATGAGACCAAAAAAGAGACAAACTATCGCTCAACAGATGTTTTATTCAAATACTTTAACGAGCGTGAAAAGAACAAGGTCATCCGACAATCGTTTCATGTTTAGAGAGTCTAAAAAAATCTTAAAGGTGACTCTAGGTGGTTCCTTTTTTGTGTAACCTTTACAAGTTCAAAAAAGTGATAAAAGTATACTCATTTACATTCTCATGTATTTACAAGTATGAGAAAGAAAAAAGACTAATCTTGGTAACTTATTCTCATGTATTTACGAGCATGAGAAAGAACAAATACTAAGCTCAGGATTGTTTTCATTTTTACGCAAGCTTTAAAACAAAACAAAACTATGCTTGGGATATATTTCATTTTTCACAAGCTTAAAAACTAAACAAAACTATGCTTGAACCTGGTTTCATTTGTACATAATCTTGAACAAGAGGAAACTATGCTCAGACTTGGTTTCATTATTACACAAGCTCAAACCAGAGGAAACTATGCTTGGAACTTTCCAACGCATAGCACATGGATGGTTGGTACTTAGCCCGTAGCATTAGTAACTAGCGGCTTTAAATTCATCATGAATTCTAGAGGTTGTAAGCATAGGGGCCCACATGAATTTTGGCCTTTCACCTCCTAGGGTTAGTTTTTTGGATGCCTATGGTTTTGGCATTCCTGAGTAACATAAAAAAGGCCTCTAGAGCCTCATTGTAATGGTTTTTCTCAGACAGATGCATGTAGAATCCACATCTCTTATCAGAGATAACCACCACCATTCGAGCAAGTGTTTTAGTTCTGCAGTTTTACAGTTTCAACCTATTTCATTTATTCAATAGAAGATATTGTTCACTGAACATTTGTGTTATTCTTCATATCTCTGCGTTTATTGTATTCAATTTGTTAACCATTTTTTTATGCTCCTAAATGAGGATCAGTGGTATCAAAGCGGTCTACACTTCATTTAGTTTTCTTCGTACATGTCCCCGACAAGATCTGGGTATAAGAAGTTGGGACTCAAACCAATCGATTTTTTTCAATATCAGTTGCGTTGAGCCTGACAACAAACCATGGGGTACAAAAAGAAAGATGATGTAGGAGGAGATCCTATTAAAAATTTTCTTGAGGAAGCCCTCGTGCGACAAAGGAATGAAATGATGGACAACTTTGCACAGATCCTTCGATGACTTCCCATAGGAGAATCATCTTCATAAAGTGGCCATGCAACCCTCTGCAATGTACAAGTAGATTTTGATATTCCATTATTTGAAGGACTTATATATGTGTATGTTGTAGATAAATGGTTGAATCTGCTCGGAGGGTATTTTTCGGTCCACAATTTTTCTGATAGGGAAAATATTACTTTTCCACTCCTCAAGGTCATCCCCCATGTTAAGGACTGGTGGGATACTTACTCTGAGAAAATTGAAATAGAGGAATTTGTAATATTTATGGTGGCCCCTATGTGGGATTCCTTCTGAGATGTCATTAAATAATAGTACTACCCTATTGGAAGCTACAACGACTAGTACACGAGATGCACCACCCTGCATCAAGAAAGGGAACATAAAGTACCATATTTCACCAATAATTTCCATACCCTGTGCACAAAATTGGGTATCAAATAATCTGAGAGTCATCTGGTGCTCAAATACCGTGGTTGTTTGCATAGATATATTCAAATAGAAATGGAGTTTCTAGACATCATCTCATTGGGCACGACTTATAGATACACTGTCAAGATCGAGCATAAATTTAAGAAAAAGAGGTGAGAGTTTGGTTATGAAAACTCCTTAAAGCTAAAGTAGGGAAAGGGTGTCCCCAACCCACACAACAATGGACCAAGCCGAGATGGAAACTCTCGAGACAACCATTCCAAGCCAAAACAGAAGAAGGGAAATGAGAATATGAAGAAGGACACAAGAAAATTGTGTGAGTAACATAAAATTCCTTGGCACAACACTAAATAATGTCGCTCGAAGAAGTCACTTGTGGCCAAGATGAAGGATTCTGAGTCAGAGGCTGATTCCGATTCCAAATCAAATCCTGAAGGAGGGAAGCGTATTATTGATGTTGAACCTAGTGCCACTGTCGCTACCACCAAAGTATTTCCAAGCGAACCAAAAGAACCAGAGGAAGGGGAATGCCTCTTTCACTCACATATGTGGTTAAAGGGTGCTCCACTTCATTTCAATTTCAATAGCGACAATCAGAAGAACCTGATTTTAGTAGAGGTCCTAAAGCAGCTGGACCTGCCAATGACACCACACCCACATCCCTACACCATCGGCTGGCAACACCAAGGAAGAGATCTTCATGTCATCCAACAATGTCATCCTACCTATGGCATCAAGCCTTTCAAAGATGAGGTATTGTGTGATATTTTTCCCCTTGAATTTTATGGTGTTCTATTAGGACAACCATATTTGTGGGAGTGTCATTTTGTATATGAGTCTAGACCCTACAATATCATTATTACTTTGGGTAGACAATTGTACAGGATACCATAGGTAGTGTGCCTTGTTACACATTATTTTCATCACCCCTATGACCATTAATGATGTAAACTTATCCTTTTCCTGTAGAAGGATCAATGGCATGAATCACTAAAGAGAATGGAGATATTTTTTCCCAGACAAATGAAATTATACTTTTTCTTTGTCAAAAAACTTAGAAAAATGGATTGTCGCACATTTATTAGTGTTAAGGGTGCAACAATCTAGGATATTCGTAGTTTTCACCATAGCGGCCTACAACGTCGTCACATTTTTCTCAATGTTAAGGGTGCAATGATTTTCGTACAAAGGAAAAAGAGGAATTTCTCGAAAGTTCTAGAATAGAAACTTCGAGGGAGAGGTTTCCTACGATCGGTTTGGATCTAATTCACATCCCTGATCTCATGGTATCATCCTAACCTCCTCACCCTATCCTTTTCATCCTATAAAAGGAGAGAAGTTCTCATGGAGAAAGTTATCTTGATTGGGTTTGAGTAATTTTTGTAGCTTGGAGTTTTTGGGCCTATGTTGGCTTTGAGCTCTGCTTTGTCAAGATAGATTTTTTATCTCAGAATCTATGGAGAAGAAGTGTGTGGGAAGCAAGGAACTCTTGGAAGGAACCTAACAACATCAAGGCATCTGGTTGTATCTTTCTTCCACATTATTTAATACAATGATATATTTCTTTCCCATAAAATTGGTCTTATTTTATTGTATGATTCCTTGATCAATACATAGGTGTTTTTGAGCATATGTTGTTTCTTTCACATCATTGGATTTTGTCTTTTTATAGGTTCAAAATCCCATAAGCCTTGGAATGGAGCTAGGATGACACTACTGAGGACAAACGACATTTAAAGGTTATGTCATTTATCTCTTGTTAGTTAGTATGCTTGATGATTGAAACTTAGGGAAAGTTTTGTATTATGTCTTGTTTTGTTCTAGTTTCGAGTGAAACTAGGGAGATCTGTTTGTGTTTGCACTTACCGATTTGTCTGATAACATGCCTACTGATATTTGTTTAATCTATGTTAAGCAATGAATTAAGGTCATTTCATAGACTGAGAATTTCGTCTCATTGTGATCCATGCTCACAGTAAGAAGAATGGTGTCGCCACATCCTTGGCCTCTACATAGATCATCTCTTTGCAGTGTAAGAAACTGGATGAGATTATGGAAGAATAAAGATACATATTCTCCTCACCCAGTAGGGTATCAAAGCACTACCAATTCAAGCATCCAATTGATCTAACCCCTGGTGCACCTCTACCTAATGAACCAGTCTATCATCGCTCACTGATGGAAAATGATGAAATCAAGCATCATATCCAAGATATTCTTCAAAAGGGACACATCAAACCCATCTCCTCCCCTTGCGGAAGCTCGATTGTACTGGTACAAAAGAAGTGTGGGAATTTGCGACTCTGCATTGATTACAAAGCCTTAAACAAAATCATAGTTAGGAATCGGTACCCATTTATTAATGGGAGAAATCAACCATTTGTCAACTGGAAGAGCGAGTCCAGTCCAGGTTTGTCTAAATAACCCAAGCCATTTAATGTAACTCATTTTGACGGGTTTAATGGCTTTGTTATCCAATCTAAGAATCCTAAAATAAACAAATAAAACAGAGAAATAACTAACTAATTACTAAACACACTATATATATGTACATATGTTCAAATGTAACTATAGTAGTTGTATTTAAACAGAAGATATACAAGTCTCGTTTATTTACATGATTTACAAGATGTAAGTTTTAATCGAAACTTACGAAAATCGATGTGAAAAATTATTTCTTCTAGGAAGCAAATAAAGAAAGCACATAAAAATATTTATTGTTTTTCTTTTATAAATTTAAAGAATCTTATAAAAAAAAGTTAATAAAACATGAGCATGTGGATAGTCAACGCTGAACCATACATTGTAGTTTCAATGATATGCAAATGACAGAAAAATACAAAGAAGATATCATGTCAATGAATTAGTGAGGTGTATCCAAGCATCTGCATGAGTGCTGAACATCCAACTGTCACGTCCAAGAGAGAAATCTGCAATGAACCTTATTACTATTCTAAATAAATTTAGAACATGTATTGGCAGCTTAGGTTTTAATGACAGAAAAGGAAACACAAACATAAACATGTAATCTCATAATTATAGATGATTACAACAAGATAAATCTGGAAGCAATCTATGCATTTTATCATTCAATTTAGAACTCAAAGAAAAATCTCATTATTTAAATCGAAGATATAATCACAAAATTTGTATTTTGATGAAGCAAATGATAGATGGTATTATTAATATAAACCTCCTACACATCACAGATCATTTAATCTAAATATATCAGACCTGCACATGTAACAGGATTCACAAAAACATAAATAACAACATTATAAACAAAAAGCTAAGGCCAAAATGCATATATGTCGTTCTATTAAGCTTTTGTAATCACTTGTCCATTCTGTAGTCTTGGAAGAAATTGTTTGGATAATAAAATTTAAAGATTGAAAAAATTAATACATAAATGATAATAATTAACTATGTATTGACAAAAGCTATTTAAATCAATGCATAATCAGTTATTCAAAGAATATGAATATATTATAATGAAAATAAAACCATTTTACTTACAGGACAAAAGCCATTAAGCAACCTGGAAATCCATATTCTTCTTTGAAAATATTCATCCATTCTCCCGAAGACTCCAGCCATCCATTACTCCATTTGAAAAGAAATAAAAAGTTTACAAAAGCAATAATATACAAATGAGAAAGGATTAAAATCCTCCTCTCTAATTCTTGGATCCCCTTGGCTCTGATATTTCTCATATATTTATAAAATGAATGAACAGTCTGGCGTCACTATTAATTTCCGCCACCTGAAATTTGCCTCCAAAAGAGACCCACATATCTCTTAAATCGTGAATTTGTTTGGGAAACTCTCTATGTGAAAAGTAAATGGGTCCATTTTGGTTATGGTTTTTCAACCGATTCTTCAAATTCCTCACGGTTTGGCTGCAATCAGTTTTGCAAAATTGTCTGTCTGATCTTGACGCTTTTCCAAATTTTATCTGTTGTTTCTCATAAAATTATTTGTAGCAATCCAAAATTATTTTTGGATCAATCATCTTGAACATATTTGGATAATAAAATCAATCCATGATCATATCCATATCAAATATTTGATAATAGAAACCTGTGAAACAA
>JZKD02S1546100.1:1119979-1154352 GCA_000966675.3 Picea glauca
TCTAGGAACCCTAGGAGAAATTTAAGGAGCAATTTTGGGGGTGTGAGGGAATTTAGATTTTTAATTATTAAACAGAAATTAATTATTGGAGAACCCTAGGGATGAGTGACACTTGTACGGCGAAGATTGTTTAGAGGATTTGTCATAAAAAATTTAATTAATTAATAATCAGGAAAGTAGGTGGGTCTCATGTTCCTATAAAAGAAAGGGAAAGGAAGGTAAAGGGGGGAGGAACGGTTAGCGTAACGTTACGCTGCCGAATTGTGGTTTGACGGATTTTCTTGTGTGGATTTGGGTGTGTCTCAGTTGTGTTTTGGAGTGGTAGCTCAACCGTGGAGGCGAGCTAAGACGCTAGTCTATCTCTGGTTCTTGTGTGGCCCCTTTGCGGCTCGGGGGGCTAAGGGGGAAGCAGAGTACCCCTAGCATTTGGATGGGAGGTACCGGTGAGCATTCAGCGGTCGGCAAGCGGGAGTGGAAAGGAGCGTGGGACTTCGATTCGAGGCGCGAACAACATACAAGGCAGGCGCAAGGAATACGGTACGCTTGTTACCATGTTTTTAATTCTGAACTGTAATGACTTCCATTTTGATTTACTGATTTTATATCTAATATGATGTGTGGTTAAATTTGAACTTAAATGGCCTCCATATTTATCAATGTTAATCTAGACAAACTGTTGTAGTTTCAAACTGATAGGAGTCCTCTCTTCACCGATTGAGTGCCGCAAGAAATTGCGAATTTCACCAGATGCATCAGCCTTTAATGTTCATAAAATGTGATTCGGCCTCTTGTGTTGAGACTTTTTACAGTTTGTAAGTCGAACCATTCCGTTTAACCGACTGTCGAATTTAGCATCCTTTGAAATATTCGAATCATGATAAATTGAATACCCTTTTCCTTCGCTGAAGGTTTCTGGTTATGTCCCGCTTGGAGAGCTGCCAGGTTTAATTGAAATTTTTCAGTGTTATTGATTCCATTCGAATTTAAATGTTTTTACATGGGGTGTTTGTAATTGTTGGGCAACTGGCAATCTGGGTGCCATTCGGTTTCTTTTTCTTACCAATTCGAATTTGGGGGTTTTGCGTTTTTTTAAATGGCCGTACCAAACGATGAAATCTGAACGCAATCCAATATGTACACTTTTCAAATCCGTCAGTAGGCTCTGCGTTTTTCCTATTGCATTTGGGCGCCCTTGGGTCTGCGTTATAACGTTTTCTCTGGACTGTGTTTTTACTGTGGATATATTCAAGTTTTTTGATTGCATTTAAATTAAAGCGTGTGCAAAACCCTGGGCCTTATAGCAAAGTTCTTGAGTTACGCTGAACACTATTCTTAATGTTTGGAGGGGGCACAGGCTGTAACGGAATATAATAAAGACTGCTGAGAGTCCATGGTCTGAGGACCATATTTTAGTCGAAGATGAATGAATGTCTATGCTAACAAAAAATAAAAATTGGTTGGGATGTTCATAGAAGCGCATTGCGCACCTGCATATAGACTTAGTAAGATAAATTATGCATGCAGCCACACGATTATCGTATTCTGGCAAATTGATCATCGTATTCCGGAATATCGTATAAGATAACTTGATTATCGTATTCTGGAAAATTTTGTTATTTAGTTATCAGGCAAGTTTCCATCCTGTCCGTATTTTAATGGATTTTCCAGGTTGTTTAAAGCAAGGTTCTGAGATTGCTATTTAGACCTTACGAATTCCTTTCCCAGCATTTAATCCAGCTGGTGATTCACGCACCCCAAGGGCCTTCATAACACCCAGTTAAAACGATTCCCAATCTCATAACGCCTACACTTTACCTATTCTGGCATGTCAGATGTCAGCGATTTTACCTTCACTCGTCAATGAATTTTCCGCTCCTTTAGTCTCCATAATCTGTTCAATCCCTGCGCACTGGACGCTAATTATTATTCTGTGGCTCGTTGTATTGGTGGCTGTCACCCCTGTTTTAAGCCGAATGCTCTGCCTTTATCTGTTGCTGACTGTGCCGGAGTCTTTCGATGGTTCATATCGCTCGACCAGCGCCTCTTAACTTGTTGCCTTTTGTTATCTGGCTGTCATTACGGCATGGTAGCTGAATGCCACCCTTTTTGGGGTTTCGATCATATGAAGCTTATGCTAAATTTTAAATTGGACACCCTTTTATTACTGCTATTTTTAACGATGCATGTTAACATGGATATGGTTGTCATGCGTTATCCTAATTATGATGCCACGTTGTCTTGAATCTGATGTTTTGTTGCCTTGAGTACTATTACCTTGAACGTATCGGGTTTAAACCTTAGACATTAGTAGGTGTGAGTCTTTTCTTTGACGTTACCTATCATTATGAGGCTTTTCTATATACTGACTCTGTTAATTAATCATTATCTAAATTATTGGAAATAGGAACATTAATAGCTGGCAATTCCATTCTGGCCTTTTTACTTAGTAATATTTCATCTTTTAATATTCTGTATTGGGACGTATGTTGATTTTCTCCAAATTAAAGTTCCTTTATGTATGATGATTATTCCAAACATTGACACAATTAATGGTCATTTGAATTAATGTCTTATTTAATAATGAGAGATGTCCCTTCCAAATATAACCCTTAAGTATTGTCATGTTAAAGTTTAGTGTTTTAAGATTGCCATTTAAAGTTATGAATATGTTAAATTTTAGTATTTTAAGATTGCCATTTAAAAGTATGATGTTCTAGTGTTACTTCTAGTTATGATAACACTTATGAATATGTTAAAGTTTAGTATTTTAAGGTTGCCATTTAAAATTATGACGTTCTAGGGTTACTTCTAGTTAATTAAATAATGACCTTAAAAATTGTAATGGTTTTCTGATATATTCACATATGATGATAATGTTATTGCGATAGGTTTGG
Source organism: Picea glauca (assembly GCA_000966675.3). Lineage (NCBI taxonomy): Eukaryota > Viridiplantae > Streptophyta > Pinopsida > Pinales > Pinaceae > Picea > Picea glauca. The sequence continues at coordinate 1,122,874 of JZKD02S1546100.1, forward strand.
AAAAATGTTATGCATACCAATGTCATGGAAAATTTGTTTATAAATTTCCTAGTTGTAATGTTTTGATACARGAATTTGTATTATCYTTACCTTATAAGCGAGACTGCAAAATGGGAGTTAAATGTATGGTTTTCATTTATGTCARTATTATTGGAAATTAGAAATGAAATGTTAGGGTTTCTTATTGTGGCGTTAGTGAAATCTCATGATGTAGAYAAGACCCACCGGATGGAACGTCCTRGAATTCTGCACAATCATTTACTCAGAGTTAGTTGAATGAGAGATCGTTGAGTCTGGATTTTATGAATTTGGGCATTCGTTGTCAGAKTCCTTTAGTCACGCGCCTTCCGTAAGGGGCGCAATTTTTGTTCTTCTTATTTATGTTTCACTGATTGTGATATGTTGGTTGCTTGGTTGGTTGTGTTGGGCGGGATGTAGACACCTCCATGTTCCTCAGAACAGTCGCGAGCCCTGAGACCTTAAATGTTTAAAGACGATGGGAAACCGGGCTTGAGAGTTGCTTATGTGTCTTGGAGGTCCTAACCTTGCAGGGTAGGACGGGAGGGAGGTCAGTCGTAATTAGCGGACAATTTTACTTTTGTCGCTAAATGTTTGCGTTGTGCACCTTGCCTACGGTCTTATTTGTTGCAGTTACTCGTCGTATGCTTTGTCTTCTTGCGAGGAACACCGTGGTCGCGTCTTGTCAGTTGTCAAGGGGCGACATAGAGTCAAGTGTGTTGTTAATTCTACATGCGCGCACACACCTTAAACACAAAAAATAAAAAAATAAAAAAAATTGCACCTGTATTCTAGGATGGTTGTCGTAACGAGGCGGTTCGTTACAAGAACCAGGTCCAAGAATTGTTAGACAAGAGTTTGGTCAGAGAGATCTTGAGTCCATGTGTAGTACCAACTATGTTGAGTCCAAAGAAGGATGGAGGATGGAGAATGTGTACAGACTCAAGATCCATTAACCATATCACCATAAGGTATAGATTTTCTTTACCAAGAATGGACGATTTAATGGATTGTTTAAGTGGAGCAAGTTTCTTTTCTAAGATAGATTTGAAAAATGGATATCACCAGACTAGAATGAGAGAAGGTGATGAGTGGAAAAAATATTGTAAGACAAATGAGGGTTTGTATGAGTGACTTGTTATGCCATTTGGCTTAACAAATGCCTCGAGTACTTTTATGAGGCTGATGAATGAGATACTGAAAGATTTCATTGACAATTTTTTGGTTGTATATCTGGATGATATACTGATCTTTAGCAGTACTAAAGAGGATCATTTGAGGCACATGACACTAGAGATGAGGAGACTATAGCAGGAGAAGTTGTTGATAAATATGAAGCAGTCCTATTTTATGAAGACATAAATCATTTACTTAGGTTTTGTGATCTCTTCAAATGAACTGAAGATGGATCCAGATAAGGTTAAAGAAATCAAAGAATGGTCATCACCGAAGAGTATGTTTGAGGTAAGGAGCTTCCATGGATTAACAGTATTTTATAGGAAGTTCATCAGAGACTTCAGTGGAATTTGTGTGCCAATGATGGATACTATGAAGAAGAAGCACAATTATTTTAAATGGACAGAGGAGGCCAAGAAGAGATTTAGTATACTGAAGGAGAAAATAACATAATGACCAATTTTGGTCTTACTGAATTTTGAAAAGACATTTCAAGTGAGATGTGATGCAAGTGGAGTTGCAATTGGAGCAGTTTTGAGTCATGATAATAGGTATGTTTCCTATTTCAGTGAGAAAATGAATGAGACCAAGAAAAATTACTTTTTATTCCATAATTCAAGCCTTGAATAAGTGGAGACATTACCTTGTCCCTTAGGAATTTGTCTTGTATAGAGATAACCAGGATTTACAGTTCATAACCAGACAAGAAAAATTGAATCAAAAGCATGCAAAATGGGTTGAGTTTATAAAGAAATTTACTTTTGTCATAAAACATATTCCTAGGAATGCTAAAAAAGTTGTTGCTGCATTAAGAGGGAGATGTTTGATTCTACAGGAATTTCAGGTGAAGACCTTGGGGTTTCAACACCTTAAGGACATGTATTATGATGATGCAAATTTCAAGGAAGCATACAAAGCATGTGAAAATCTTCTACTGAGAGACAGAAGCCAGTGGAAAGAGTATATGATTCAGGATGGATTATTATTCAAGGGAAATCAGTTGTGCACACCAAAATTCTTAGTAAGGGACAACCTTTTGAAGGAAAATCATAGTGGAGGATTGGTTGGACATTTCGACCATGACAAAACATTTACATAGTTAAGAAATTCATACTATTGTCCAGGTATGAGAACATAAGTGATAAAGGTTGTGAACAAATGTAGAATCTGCCAACATGCAAAAGGAACAAGACATAACACTAGATTGTATCAACCATTGCCAATACTAGAGAGGCCTTGGGATGCATTAAGCATGGATTTTCTTTTGGGAGTGCCAAGAATGAAAAGAGGATCTGATTCCATATTTGTTGTGGTGGATAGATTTTAAAAGATGGCACATTTTATCCCATGCTATAAGACTAGTGATGCAACACATGTTGCAAATCTGTTTTTCAAGGAAGTTATAAGCCTTCATGGCCTACCTAGAAGAATTTTCTCGGACAGAGACACAAAGTTTGTTGGTCACTTTTGGAGAACACTGTAGAAGAATTTGGGCACAAATTTGTCCTTAAACTCAACTTATCACCATGAGAAATATGGACAGACTGAGATAGTAAACAAAATTTTGGGAAACTTATTGAGGAGTCTGGTTACTAAGCACCATAATTAGTGGGATCAGATTCTTCCACAAGTAGAATTTGGATACAATGACTCACCGAAAAGGAGCACTAGCAATATCCCATTCCAAATATTGTATGGAATGCAACCCAAGGGAATACCCGAGTTGAGAGACTTGGAACAAAGTGAGATCGAGAGCACTGGAGCAGAAGATTTTGCTGTAGAAATGAAGAAGCTCCATAGCCCGATTAGATGATAGTTGCAGAGTTCTAACCAAAAGTACAAGCACGGAGATGATCAACACCACAAAGAAATTCAATTTAAAGTGGGAGATTAGGTTTTGGCACATCTTAGGAAAGAAAGGTTCCCCGGGGGAACATATAACAAGTTAAATATGAAAAATATAGGACCATGTAAGATCTTGAGGAAGTTTAATGAAAATGCCTATGAAATTGAGTTGCCAAATGGTGTGGGCATATCACCCATATTCAATATTTTTGACCTGTATCCTTATAGGAAATATGACACCGAGGGATCAAAATATCAATATAAGAGCAAGTGGGAAAAACAAATGCATGTAGAAGAAAAACCACAGATGGAGAATATCATTGATCAGAGAATCAAAAAGAAAACCAGAAGAAAGACCTATTATGAATATCTGGTCAAGTGGAAGGGACACCCAATAAAATATGCCAGTTCGGAAAATGAAGCTAATATCCAGAATCATGGAAAGTCGGTGCAAGATCTCATGGACAGGAGTCCATGAATTGTTTTCAAGGGGAGTATGATGCAGGAGCATCATTGGCAAGAACATGGATCATGACCTTTCAGTGTATAGGAATCTTTATGGAATATCAACGCTAGCAGTTGGGGAATATATTTTGAAGTATGCCTTAACTCAGCACCAAAAAAATCTTTTGAGGCACGCTTGAGCGATTGAGAGAAAAATGGGAGTTTACACTCCTTCTCTAGACTATGACTGCACTAGGATAGTCGTCAGGATAGGTTTTTATGAAGACAAGTAGTCAGGGGTAACCCTAAGATCCATCTGAGATAAATAGAGGTTATGTATGCCCAAATGAGGCTAGCTACAAGTTAGTAGAAGATTTATGAGTTTTCAATTTTTGCTATGATGATAGTTGTAGCCATTTTTCACTTATGAATATAGCAAAGGAAAATTGACCCAATGCATGGTGTGGACACTGTTTTTCAATTATTTGTTATTATTCTTTCATGAATGAATGAATGCATTTCGTTATGAATAGATGGAACTGTGAATGTTAGGATAAGTTTCAATTGTTTCTCTTCTGTCGAGTGGTGCAAGGTGTGCACACAGAATGAAAGGAGTGCGTTGACAAAATCTGTTTTAGTTTTGAAGATCATAAGAGATAGCATGAAACTTCCCCTTTCCAAGGAGTGCAAAGAGACTGGTGCAAGGCATGGACAATCATCCATAAGAATTTGAACCTTGTGTAAAGATATGGTGCAAGGAGTGCATAGATACGAGATTCGACTAAGTGTCAAAGGGACTTCATAAGAACTCAAATAACTAGAAAAGGAGAACTCCAAGAGAGTTAGAGGAATTTCTCTTTGATAAATCCTGGAGATCTGAGTTATCAAAATCCCTAAAAATCAAGGAGTGCGCGGGAATTGGAAATCTTCATGAGACCAATCTTAAGAGGAATAACCCTTTTCATAAGTGTTAACGAGATCCAAGAAACCAAATCACAGGAAGGATAAAGGTTGAAGGCTTTGAATATTTCAAAAACTCTTCTAAGTATGAAGAAAGAGTAAGATCAAAGGGAACTATCTATACCGTCCGATCAACATCCAGAAAATGAGGAGCAAGAACAGAGGAGGAAAGATATCAGCCATTCGGTTTGAGAGAAAAATAATCGTAGCCGGCCGATCAAGGTAAACTACACTAACGATAACCTTTGAAAGTACACTGAAGGAGAAGGTTTATGAAATTATGAATTAATCGGAACCATCCATCAAGGGGAACACGTGGCAAGAGATCAACGTTTCGCTGACTCATGACTCAAAGAAGTCAAAGGCATAATTATAAGAACTCACGAATCTTGAAATCGTGATTTGATCACAGTCGTTGATCGGAGGAGGGAGTTGAACCGTAGATCTAGTTTTGTCAGGATTTCACATCTTGGGAAATCATAAGTAAGAGTTCTGGGAACTCACAAAATCTGATTTTGTGACATGATAGTGGTCGTCAGATATAGAGGAGCGTGAGCCATTGATTTGGCGCTCTGAAATATCGACATTTCAGGAGTTGAGAGTGAGCGCAATTTGATCTGAGCCATTGGATAGAGGGAGGATCTGGGCCATCAGATCTGAAGCATCAAGAGTTCGGACCTCAGGAGAATGGAGGTGAATCACATCGGGATTTCTTGATACATGAAATCGCGACGCGCTCGAAATATTGGCTCACAGTCATAGATAAGGGTCACATCGGTGAAGGAGAATAGAGGGGCTAGCATGCGCTAGGCTCCTGTCAAGATTTGGGAAGTCAAGAGAGTTGGGGTGACTCACATGCAAATACCCGATATGGGAAATCATGAAATGAATTTTGAGTTAGGCGAGTGGTCATAGCTGTGGTTGCAAGAAGGAAGGGGTGGAGCCAGAGAAGAGCTAGTGCCCGATTCACATAGAAGTTGAACAACTCTCAAGAGATAACTTGTGGGTCTCATACGGCCTACTTATTTGGAGAAAGGACATGTGTAAGTGGGTTTTGGGTCTAGAGGAGACCCAAATAGTCAATAAGACTCAGTTTTTTTATCGATCCTAGACTAAGAGGTCACGCAACCCTTAGGAGAGAAGGCGGGTATGCATCAGTTACATTTGTAGAAGGAGCATCTCATAGTGCCCCATTAGAAGCTCTGCCCTATTCGTTATGGATCTTACACTATCACCAAGGATGTGGGTAGCAACGATTTTGGGCTCAACACTCCACCTTTCCTTGGCTTGCACCCATTGTTCAATGTGGACCTCTTGCGACCATATTTTCCACCATTATTGGACACCTCAAAGATTGTAGAACAACTAACACCAATAGAGATCAACCCTAATTTCATGGAACAAGCATCCACTAATCATATAGTGGACACAAAGGTCAAGGGAACTCTCCAACAGAGGATCCAACTTTATCGAGTTGTCAAGGCATGAAAGATTCTACACCAAGGAAAGTGGCTCACCTGGGGCCAAATCTGGAAAAATGTTCCTCACATGATGGGGGAAATCAACACAATGGATACCATTGCTTCCTAAGTGAGGAGGATTGATCTAGGTGGATATTGGTGGCCACTCACCGTTTCCAACTGGCTCCTCTTGTTTATTTTTAGTTCAACACATTAATTTGTACTTCTTTGTAATTGTGGGTTCTACACTTTTGGGGTTGTCTGAAGCCCTACACATATTCTAGGTGGATATTGGTTTCCTCTCACCTATCCAACTTGCTTATATTTTATGTTTTCATTTTAGCACATCTTGTTGTACTTCCAAGGCCATTTTGGAGTCCTAAACAAATAGTTTTTTACTTGCCACATTCAAACTACAGATGGAGTCAGATTTTGATGACATAATGTGTAGTTCTCTGAAATACCTTTTCAACAGGCTATCACACGCCTAAAACCAAAGTTTTATGTAAAATTTATGACCCCAGGAAGTTGAGGTACCAACTTACCCATAGGGGCCCACATGACTTTTTTTGTTTCACCTCCTAGGGTTAGGTTTTTGGATTTCTAGGGTTTTGGCATTCATGAGAAATATCAAAAAGTCCTCTATAGTCTCATTGTAATGATTCTTCTTAGATGGATGCACATAGCATCCACATATATTCTCAGACACAGATACCACCATTTGAGCAAGTGATTCAGTTCTGTTGTGTTACAATTTCATCTTGTTTCATTTATTCAATAGAAGATATTATTCACTACAAATCTTTGTTATTAGTCATATTTATGTGTTTATTGTATCAAGTATGTTAATCGGTTATTTCTTCTCCTAAATATGGATCACCTTGTTCTGTCATAAACCTGTCAAACTTCAAATACCACTTCCTTGGAGATTTCTTTAGGCCATACAAACTCTTATTCAACCTGCATACCAAATTCTCCTTCCCTTTGACCTTATACCTCTGTGGTTGTTTCATATAAATCTCTTCCTCCAAATCCCCATGGAGAAAAGTTGTTTTTACATCTAACTATTCAATATGCAAATCTTCTACTTCCACAATACTTAAAATAGTCCTAGTTGAAGTCATTTTAACAACAGGAGAAAATATTTCATCAAAATCTACTCCTTTATTTTATACAAACCCCTTTACAACAAGTATAACCTTGTACCACTTTTTCCTCCATCTTATTCCTTCAACGTGTAAACCCATTTATTTTTTAATGCTCTTTTTCCTACATGAAACTAAACCAAATCCCAAGTCCAGTTATTTATGAGGGAATCCATTTCCTCTTTCATTCCTTGTTCCCAATTCTTTTTAGTGTCTACCTGCATTGCCTCTTCATAACATTTTGGCTCACCAGAATCAGTCAACAATAAATAATAAAATGAAGGAGAGTATCATTCAGGGGGTCTAGATAACCTGGTATATCTTCTAAGAACACTTGCAGGAGTTTGAGGTACCTGTTTCTCCTGTTGTTGTACACTTTTATTTTTTGGTACCTTTGGAATTTCCTTTTCAGTGATCTTGTCAAGGATTGTGTATTCTGGTTTTTCTTTTTCCTGTTTCTTTCCCTGCAACTGATCTTTGTACATGACCTTCTCATTGAATATGACGTATCTACCGCTGATGATTTTGTGATTTTCATAATCCCATAAGCGATAACCAAAATCATTAACATCGTATCCAATAAAGGTACACTTCTTGGATTTGGCCTCAAACTTTGTTCTATTTTCTTTATCAATATGGAAAAATGTTTTTCTACCAAAAGTCTTCAAAAAATAATAGTTTACCTTTTTACATGTCCATGCCTCCTATGGAATTAAACCATCCAAAGAGATTGAAGGTTCTCTCTTGATTAATTAAACAACAATATCGACAACATACTCCTAGAACTGTAAGGGAACACCAACATGTAATCTCATACTCCTTGTACGCTCCATGGCTATCTTGTTCATCCTTTCTGACACACCATTTTCTTGTGGTGTTCTTAGAACTGTCTTCTCTCTACCAATCCCATGGTATGAACAATAATAATCAATCTCCTTGTTGTAATATTCACCTCCATTGTCTGATCTGAGACACTTCAACCTTTTTCCTGTCTCATTCTCAACCAAATCTTTCCATTTCTTAAAAGTATCAAAAGCATAAGATTTTTGGCCAATGCAATAAACCCAAGTTTTTCTAGTTGCATCATCAATAAAAGTAACATAATAACAAGAGCCACTAAGAGATGATACCTGAGTTGGTCCCCATACATGTGTATGTACAAGCTCTAACCTTTCACTCTTCTTTTGTTTTCCGACTCTGAGAAATTTGACTCTTTTGTTTTTCCCATAAACACAATTCTCACAGAAATCCAATTAAATTTGTTTAATATATTGCAACAAATTTATTTTGTGAAGTATCTACATCCCCTTCTCACTCATGTGTCCAATCCTATGATGCCATAGTGTTGTATCCACTCTTGCAGAAGCTAAAGAGATAGAAGAGTTTGTATTACCAGTACATAAATACAATGTACCTACCTTCTCTCCTTTTGCTATCACCAATGATCCTTTGGTGACCCTCCACATATTACTGTAAATATGGATATACAACCTTCACTTGTCAACTTCCCTATTGAAATTATATTTTTCCTTAGATCTATGTTGGAAGCAGGCCAAACTGGAAAGAAAGGCGATTTTGGGAAATAAGACATGCACGAGGAGAGCGGTAGCTGAAAGGAAGAACAACACGCACTCATGCATGGAAGACCTAACGAAATTAGGGTTAGGGTTTTGGAAATTTATTGTAATGGATGAAGATCCAAAAATGTATAAATATAGTTACCTAGGTCTCAGAGAGAGACTAGTCGTTATTATGGAGAGAGATGATAGTTGTAGTAAGATGATAGAGATATAGAGAGACAAATATAAGGAAGCAAAGGCTATGTAATATTCTGATGTATGACCTACTTTTGTATGTTGTTGAGATAGAGAGGATTGAGGAGAATATATCTTGAGGGTTATATCACAGGCTGAGTAGCCTAGTGCAATCTAGTCCACTTCATAATAGAAATCAACCCAATTGCAAAAAGTTGTAAAGTGTGTGGCATAGTATTTTGGAATGACTATAATAAAAGAGATAAGAGCCATATATTTGTGGATGTAGCCCAGGGGGGGTAAACCAAGGTAACATATGTGTTATGTGATTGAATGAATGTGTGTTTTTAGTGTCTTCCAATAGATATTGATAAGCTAAATGAATGAGTTATTATATTTCCTTCATAAATCGTGATAACAGTGTATTGTGGTAATAAGTTACAACAGGACTTTCAACAGATAGTTCTCAGATATTCCCTACTCAATCCTAGGCTGAAAATACATGAGTATTATAGCCACACATTAAGACTATATTGGGTGAGACGATGCAGTGCACTTTGTGCGTTTTGTCACCTTCTAGTTTACTAGGAGGGTCGATAGTTTTAGAGGATTTGTTGGAAACCTGAACAGACATGAACCCTGGGTCACTCAATACAAACATAGACATGATATATCAATAACCAGCAAAATGGTTCTTTTGTCATTGATAGGAAGAATAGAGGATTGATTAGATTTGTTATGTTGAAGATCTGTTAAAAGATACGTAAGATTTGTGAGAGGCAAAGGAAGAGAATATTGAAGAAAAGAAGAAAAGCAATGAGACACTAGAAGAGGATGTTGAAACCATGGAATCCCACAGAAGAAGAGATTGAAAGCTAGCTAAGGACAAAAGAGATGGATTTCACACAGAAAGATAACATAAACCCTATAGTAACACCCCGCAAATACCTTGAGAAATACGTGTTTACTTATTTGAACAAAGTCTTTTTATGTGATTTTCCACACTTATTGCAGGGGTGGATACTAAGGTTGAATGATAACCATGAAACAAACCACATTTGACAATTATATTGGACCCCGATATAGATTGAGAAATTACAGTAGGTGAACCACAAGTTCACCCACACAGTAGACTTCTGGCTCGACAGTATTGTGGCAGGATTTATAACAGAGTTTGCAGTAGACACAACAAAGTTGTACAATGCAATAGAACAATAGTTTCTACATAGACCTCGATGAAGGTACATTAGATCATTGTATACTTTGATCAAGATAATGCTATACAAAAAATGTGTAATGAGAATGGAATCGGACAAATAAACTTCCTTGTGTGCATGGGGGAAGGGGGAAATCACTGAGAGAAGAAGGAGAAATGGAAGGAGGAAAGAATAAAGGAAAGAAGGAGGAACCCTTGGACCCAATCATGATGGATGACGACCAGATCAAGCGGATCATGGAGACAACTTGAAACATGCGTAGTAAAGTACCATGCCAATACAAGGTGAATACCAAGAAGAGAGTCGTAGACGCGAGGGAAGTCTTGGTGGGTGACAAGGAAGAGGTAGAGGATCTCTGAGATGTGGAGTAGATTGAGGAAATCCTGCGTCAAAAATATGAGAGGAAGATGAGAGGTCCAAGAATGGTAAGAGAAGGCAACAATCCTATCCATATTAATGTCAGTGTGGAACTCATAAAACCATGTGCAAGTAATACAACAAAGAGAACACCACCATTGGGGGAGCCAGTACATCTACACAACAGGAAGTACATCTACACAAGGAACAACAATTGGGGGAGCCAGTTCAAGCAAAACTAGTCAAGTATCTACACCAAGTGAAAGTAGTAGTTTAGTGTTTAGAATGGTGGGACATGATCCCACCATCAAGTTACCATAATTTAAAGGAGAAGCGTTAGAGGGCTCACGAAAACATGTGTTCATCTGTGAGAATATTTGGGAAGAAAAATAGATCACAGACAAAGATACTAAACTATCACAACTATAAATTACACTAAGGGATCGTGCATTGGATTGGTATATGAGTTTAGCTACAAACAATCCACCAGGGACAACCAGAACAGTTGTAGACATCAAGAAATTGTTGATAAATGAGCTCCAAAAGATGAGTTAAGAAGATGAGTACATGAACGAGATGATTTAAATTAGACAAAAATCGGGAGAATCTATATGGGAGATTCAACAGAGATTCAAGTGATTGAAGAGAAAGTTGAAATATCTCATTACCAATATGCAACATAGGCACTTGTTCGTCAATCCACCGCTACCCCACTTAAAATATCCATTGCGACAATAGAAGTTTCAAACGCACGCAGAGGCTCTGCAGGCAACCCTGCAATTAGAAGAAAACCAATATCAGCAGATGGACCCAGCCATCGAAGAATTGAAGGAGGATTTGAAGAATCTAATGTTCTAGCTAAACCAGAATAAGAGTAAGGACAAATGAGAATCTGTTTGGTGTACGACATGCAGGATGAAAGGACACCACAATAACAAATTCCCAACATTCACAAAATATATATCAATAGGAATGCCAAATCCATTACCAACAGGAGGACTATGGTGTGAAATCTAGAAGAAACCGAGCCATGATCCATATCATTACTCATTGATGCAGAAATACTAGACAATCCCAAACAGATCGTATTGAAACTTTTTCAAGTCAGTGGGCCATGATGACAAAGATTGTAGAACTATGGAATTGATGTGATATAGGACATAAGATGCATATAGACTATAGGCAGAAATGATGTCTGGGAAAGCTGCACCAAATTTTAATCAAGTTCTTGCTCCATACAATACTATGCAACAATAGTATAATACTTTGCAAAAACCATATAATAATGCACAACCATAGTACAACACAACACAACCTCAGTACAATAGCACATAGTACAATTTGGAACCTCAGTATAATGTGCCGAGAGGAGACCGAGTAGGCTACATAGGTGGAGTACAAGCGAGAAGAGGTTTTGGACAAGGTATAGGACAAGTGGTATGCCACAATTGCCAACAATCAAAACATTATGCAAGGGAATGTGCACTTCCACCAGCAAAATGTATGTATTTGCATGCATCAGACCATAATACGAAAGAAGGATCGACACTATTAGTAAAGATACAGAAAAAGATGAACCAAAAAAACCATAATGTTTAGTGGATCTCAACCAAAGCGAGGGACAAAGGATGGAACGTCAATATAGTCACCCACGGAGGAGATAAAATAGGAAATGATGCAATCCAACAAGAGGCAGTACAACACCAATGGGTGAAGAAGAATATCGAACCAAGGAAGCAGTTCAATGCGCAGAAGGAGAAGGAGATATTTAAGCAAGTACAACAAGAATTTTAGAAGAAGGACATTGCATCGACTTCAAATCACAACAAAGAAAGGAAGTGCTAGAGTACAAGATGTCTCCATTATTGGATCATACTAACAAAATGCAACCCATGGGACAAGTAAGCACAATCAAAGGATTTTTGCAATGATGTGTCAAAGTATTAAATGATCGATCATCTATGAAAATACTGCAAAACATATTAGAAATATATAGTATAGAGATGGAAGGAAAACTAGAACAAAATGCAGTCAGTCACCTACATACAAGGAGAAGAACAAGTAGGGAGTTCAGATTGAATGAAAACATTGGATATTTCAACATGGGAGATATCATACTAGATCTAGGATCTGAAGTGAATGTATCACCAAATAAGACGTATAAATGCATGGGAGATCCCACATTAGGATACTCACCTGTTCAATTGAAACTAGTAAACCAACATAGACTCGTACCAATGGGTAGACTGAAAGGAGTGACAGTAGACCTAGATGGAGTGTGCACTAAAGTAGATTTTGAAGTAATTGAAATAGTGGATGATACAACACCATATCCAACATTGCTTGGCTTGGATTGGGCATTTGAAAACTAGGCCATAATAAATCTAAAGACGTCCAAAATGACATTTGAGTCAGGTGAATACATGGTCGTCACACCATTAGACCCATCAGAAGGGGAAAGGTTTGTAGAACCCACTTTCTTAGACTTAGAGGAGATCAGCCAGTTGTATAGAATGACTATGCATGATGAGGATTATGTAAACCCAACTGCAGATGGAATGCTCAATTGGTGGAGCATTACTTCATGTGAAACAAACTTAGATATCGGTTTAGAGAAATGGAAACAAAGGCTACACGAAGTTTCCATGAGAAGATGTGCACGAATAGACCACGCAGTAAGATGGGTAGGCACAAAGATAAGGGAACCACCCAGTTTCCATGGAATAAATGATCTGGAAGTATTCTTGGCACAGTATGAAGATGAAGTTTCAAAGAATCAGAGACTATTAGCACTTTAAATAGCACTCAAGACACTTATACAAAATGGGCACAGATAGCATCTTGCGAAGATATGTGTTAGAACACGAAAGACCAAAAGTTTTAAAAAAATCCCACGAGGGAATAGCAGGAGGAAATTATGCAGGCAAAGATACCATGCATAAGGTATTGCGCGCAGTAATATGGTGGCCAACCATTCATAGAGAGTCGAAGGAGTACTTTCAGAGATGTGGCATCTATCAAAGGGTTATTAAACCCAACAAAAGGGACGTGATGCCATTACGACCACAGGTAACATTACAGGCATTCGATAAATGGGCAATAGATTTTGTGGGACCAATCAACCCACCAAAAAAAACAACAAGAGAAAGGTACATCATCACCGTGACAGAATACCTAACAAGATGGGAAGAAGCCACACCAGTGAAGGTTTGTAGCGCAGAAATAGTAGCACACTTTCTATTTGAACAAGTAGTCACTCGATTTGGGTGCCCAAGAGTTTTGATGAAGAACCAAGGATCTCAATTCATTAACAACACTATCAACGCTATGACCGAAGAGTTTGAAGTCCATCATCAGAAGAGAAGACCATACTACCCATAAGAAAATGGCACAGTAGAAGTATTTAACAAAATCCTTGGGAATGAACTGACAAAGATCTCAATAGGGACGATTGGGACCTCAAAATACCAATAGTATTGTGGGCCTATAGGACCACGTGTAAGAAGTTGACATGGCACACAAAATTTAAAATGGTATATGGCCAGGAAGTAGTGGTGCCATTAGAATTTCAAGTACCAAGCTTGCGCGTAGCATCAATTACACACATCATGGAGTGAGGCACAATACATGGGAGACTAAATTAATTCATGACCATGGAGGAAGATCAAATCCTAGCAAGGTTCCACCAATAAGTTCACAAAGAAAGGGACAAAGCTTGGCATGACATACACATCAAGAAGAAAACTTTCAAGGAAGGATATTTAGTACTGATGTATGACAACAAATCCTTTCAGCACCTAGGAAAGCTCATAATGCACTGGTTAGGACTGTACAAAGTAAAAACTGTCACAGATCGAGGAGTTGTATAGTTCAATGACTTAGTAGGTGAAGAAATCATAGGGATGATCAATGGGAGCCGACTGAAGATGTACAAAGACAGTCGACCACCCACAACTTGAAAAGGCACTGCGGAGTGTAAAACAATATTAATAAATAAATAAAAATAAGATGTTACATAGTACAAATAGAGGCACAGTGCACTGAAAGAAGAAGGGCTAATGACCAAGTCAAAATGGAAACAAGTGGGAAACAAAAATACGAAAAAAGCAGTACGAAACGACGAAGTTATGCGGAATTGAATGTCGAAAAGGTCCGACGGGACGCCGCATTAATCATGCCAACTGGGGACAATGAGGGAGAGTAATGGGAAGTATGAAGGAACCAGAGTTTCATTGAATATGTCATAAAGGTAGTGTCTTCAACAAGTTTCATACGATTCCCATACAAAACACAGACGTGGGAGAAAACAATTTATTGCAAGACTGGAAAAGACAAAGAGAGAGAAAGAATATGAAGCACAAAGCACAGCTCACAGAGGTTATAGATACCATTGAACTGATCCAACGCTTGACATTCACCACTATGGCACCACAAAAACAAGCAAAGTCGAACCAGACTGCAACTGCAAGACACTCTAGAGTTAGAACTAGGGCACAGGTACAATCAGAGGAAGGCAAACAATAGCTACTAAATATCATCAATATAGATGAAATAACCTCACCAGATATGACACCGATAAACCCCACAACCATGGTAGAAGAAATCTAATAACCATCACCTGAGGGCATGAATGTGGATATGTCAGCAGAGGCACAAGAGAAATAGAACCAAGGAACAAGAACCCTTAAGGAGGCACAACCAGAGAACCCTGAAGCAGCTCCAAGAGTCAATGGGATGATGACAAATCTAGCAACAACATTCGAGCCAAATGAATCTCAAACAACTATGTCAGACCACCCATTAGAAGGAACAGTGGAAGATGTCACGGGCTGTCCAGAATGGCTTTTTGAAGTACGACCAATGGAGGTTAGAACCTTGAGCCAGACATTATCGAAGAAATTCAAGCAGTAGGTACCCATGTCACCACGCAAGAAACCCCTCGTAGCCCTTGTTTTTCTGCGCATACCAGATGGGGTACAGGTAAAATCAGACTTGTTGGGTCATGTCGAGAAACTAAAATACTTGGACCATGACGTAACAAACACAGACACGTTCCTAGAGTTCGCAAAGAGAGTATACTTACAGATTGTGGGTGTGAATGCAGTTGGGGAACCGATTGAGCAACCACTCTAGTGGGGAACAAGATTGGAGAAAACATGGATTTTAGGTCTTCTAGACCTACCACACTTTGGTAGAAGATAGTACACAAACAATTTCGTCAAACAACTGACGGAAATCACACATGGCGGGGATATATGGTTAGACAGGCTTGTCTTGATAGACGTGGAGCTCATTGCGCACATTAAAGGGATACCATCCCGAGGCATGGATCCCACACAATTTCTCAACGATAAAAAAAAGGAGAAAGAAATCATAGAAGAGATGAAAAATAAATATGGCACTTATAGGGGGATGCGAGGAATCATCATCAAAAGGATCAATGATGTTGCGATACAAATGGACGTACAAATCTTGTCCTACAAGCTGCTAAGAAAATGTCACAGGCAGGAAGTCTCGAATGGGGTCGTATCAGTTGCAGCACAATGTGTTGAGGGCACAACAGTTAGCTGGGCACCTTATCTGTTGAATTTTTTCCTGGATGACTACAAGGATGCGCAAGATCTAGAAACCAAATTTCATTACTCATGGATACTCATGTTGATAGCTATCATGGGATGGAAGGAACTGAATTACACATTCTTCGCCACCAAACCCAAGATGAATTGTGGAGTGAGGTATTTATCACTTGTATTCACATCAGATGCCAATCACATAAAGATGAACGCAACTATATTCGAAGGATACCTTCGTGACCTACATGGGGTTATCTTCAACCTTTGGAGAATAGCACCACAGGCTTTCACACACTAGCATGGCATCTCCAACTTCAAGGCCACTTGACATGTGATGTGGATACATGCGTGGAAGGACCCCAATAAGTAGTGGATACAATTGTGCTATTGCATCATGGAGGGAGACATCAAAGTGGTTATCCAGGATTGGGAGGATGACTGGATGATTCGAGTCCTCACCCAAGAGATACCTACAAAGACAATAGAAGAGGAGACAGGCTAGGCAGAAACACAGACTCAGGAAGTCTGATTGCCTAAGAAATGAGGGACGAGCCATACCAAAGAAAATAAGATAAACAAAGGGACAACTAAGACAGGGACCCAGAAGGGGAAGAAGAATAATATGAAGTTGGCCCAAGAACAGCAAAAAAAGTCCGAGGAAGCACATGGAACTACACCAAGTCCCAATTCACAAGAACAAGGCCTGAATAAGAGACCAACTACTCAGATAGGAGGTGCACGCAAGAAGATAAAGGTGCATAGAACACCTCCATATTACACGATCAAAGAGGACAATGGAGATATGATAGCCCAAATGGTTCAGGATCATACATCTGAAGACTTTGAGAATGTTGTGCACTATAGGAACATAATTCAAGAGGAGATGGAAGACATGCAATAGTTACTCAAGATGATAGGGTAAGCATAGGCAGTAGGAAGCAACATAGGAACAGGGTCTTGTGCATTACATACAGGAGAAGAACCTGAAGCAAGGGAGTAAGATACAGTTCACACAATACCGCAGTCAAGTGAAAAATTCCACATTACACCCATCATGTTGCGCATAGACGAGATTGTGGGGAAGAAACCCCTAAAGGACTTGGCTCAAATCCAATTGGTATTTCCGTGGATACCATCCAAATATCTACACAAATTACAGGTTAGAATTACCCAAGATGTATAGTGCTGGGCACACACGAACTTAGACGAATTACAGCGGGCAATGGAGAAGAGGGACCCGGTAGAATTAATATGTGAGCAGGCTAAGCTTGAGACCCAAGAAGAGAGGGAACGTGTGAATGGAATGGAATGAAAAGTGGCAGGAGATTATGAGAAGATTCTTAAAAACGTGTAGAGGGACACACTCATAGCAACAGAGAAGATTGATCAGAATGCGCAGGAAATCGATCAATATCAGAAAGAGATTGAGAATCTTCGCGAGAAAATCACACCTACAACTCCACTAGAAGTAAGGGAGAAAAGGAAGAAAGAGGCAACAAAGAAGCTACATGAGATAAAGAAACAGGTTAGTGGAGCATCTGGCTTGTTCGATCAAGCATCACAACTCTGGACAAACATAGAATAGGATCAACAAGTCCAGCACTAGGACAAAGAAGAAGAAAGGATAAGAGAAACTATACAAGACCTCAAGCAAAGGCAGAAGACAATGTCTATCATGGAGCACATCAAAGGGGTGTAGGATATGAAGAAACTGCAGGCAGAACTCACCCTATGCAAGCACAGAAAAGGGAGCGTCGGGCTCAAATGGAACTGCTTCAAGAACGAGTAGAAGAAGTCATTTCACAGGTAGAGGAAGCCAATACACATATAACACAGACCTAGGAAGAGTGCGCAGTACTGATCAGTGACGAAATTGTAGTCCAAATAGTAGACACACTCAAGGAAAAGACCGTGCAGGAGAAAACAAAAGAAACAGAGCTCAAAGAGAATTTCCAAGCGATCACCAGGGAGATCGACGAAGAACACAAAGATTAGGTGGCTTGGGATGAGCCACATGTCAGTGTGGGGGGCCTGTTGGAAGTAGGCCAAAGTGGAAAGCAAGGAGATTTTGGGAAAGAAGACATGCATGAGGAAAGTGACAGTTGAAAGGAGGAACACCACGCACGCATGCATGGAAGACCTAACGACATTACAGTTAGGGTTTTAGCAATGTATTGTAATGGTTGAAGATCCAGAAATGTATAAATATAATTACCTAGGTATTGGAGAGAGACTAGTCATTATTATGGAGAAAGATGATAGTTGTAGTAAGTTGATAGAGATATAGAGAGACAAATACAAGGAAGGGAAGGCTATGTAATATTTTGATTTATGACCTACTTTTGTAAGTTTTTGAGATAGAGAAGATTGAGGAGGGTAGATCTTAAGGGTTAGATTATAGGCTGAGGAGCCTGGTGCGATATAGTCTTCCTCATAATAAATCTCAAACCAATTGCAAAGAGTTGTAAAGCGCGGGACACAATAGTTTGGAACAACTATAATAAAAGAGCTAATAACCAGATCTTTGTGGGCGTAGCCCAGGGGGGTGAACCATGATAACATCTATGTTATGTGATTGAATTCATGTGTGTTTTTAGTGTCTTCTAGTAGATATTGATATCCTTTCTTTCGACAATTCTAGCACTCTATATTTCCCAATCTAGATTTGGATCTACCCTTCCTAGAATTCCTGCAGTTCCTTGAGCCCTTTCCTCTATCATTTTTTCTTCCCCTATTCTCCATGTTTAATGCATTACCTCATGTCTAACTTGTTATTTTCCATCACATTTCCTCGCTAAGGATAATGCCAACAACATCATCAAATTTTAGAGTGTTTGAACCAGAGACATAGTTACTTACATCCATGACCAAGCCATCAAAACTTTCTGGCAATGAGCACAAGATTAGAAGATCCATGAACTCATCATCAAAGTCCACTTTTACAAAACTTAGTTGATTAGTAACCGTATTAAATTCATTTAAATGGTCTGCAATAGACCCACCTTCTAACATCTTCATATTAAATAATCTCTTCATTATAAATACCCTATTGGACTTCGAGGGTTTTTCATATAGTTTATCCAATGTGTCTATCATCTCCTTCATTGTCTTTTCTTTTGAAATATTGAAAGTCACCGATGATTCCACACTCAAACGTATCATTCCTAATGCCTTTTTGTCAAGAACCTCCCATTCCTTGTCCTTCATGGTTGTCAAATCCTTTTTTATTCCACCCAATGGTTTGAGAAGATCCTTTTGATATAAATAATCTTCCATCTGCATCTTCCATAATTGGTAGTTTTGGTCGACAAATTGTTCGACCCTAAAATTTTCATCTTCCTCCATTTCTCCCACTTGAATGAGGAACCCTATTTTCCTGCGAGTTACCTTTCTCTCTGATACCAGTTGTTAGAAAAACATAATCGCAGAGAAATAAAATAAAATAAATGTGGAAGCAAAAAACATAAGATACAGAATACAATAGAGACACAAATATACAGGGTTCACCATGTGTGGGCTACATCCACGAAATAAATTCTCAGGTTCTTCCTTTATTATTATCCAACAAATGAAGGGATACAACCTACAACACACCCGATGTAAATTTCTCTTCCTTCTCTCATGGTCTCCTCTCTCATAATACAATATTCACAATTATACATAGCCACAATACATTTCCCTCATAAAAGACGTTTTCCTTCTACAGCAAAAAACCCTAACATAACTTCTACCATTAGAATTGTGACCTTATAATGAACGGTCCAGATTTACTATGAAATTACAATATATATTTACAAGAAAAAAATTCCTTCAGAGGCTTCACCCCCAAACTCTCGCTTCCCCCTAGACCCCACAAGAGTGGAAAGCCCCCACTGCACTCCCCAGCGTGGAGTAGTGTACAATCTTCTAGGGTGTAAATTCTTCATGGGGTATAAACACGGCTGAAAACAAAGGCCTTTGAATCAGGAAGATAATCAAACTCCACAACCAACATACACATTATAAAGTAATTTCAAAATACTGAAAATCCAAATTTTAGATTTTGAAAAGAGAGTTTTTGAATTGAAATTCATACCTTTTAAACTAAAATTATTCAAAATTCAATCTCTCATAATCAAAATTCACATTTCCAAAAACCAATATTAACACTTTCATAGAATTTTGCACTCTAGAAATATCAATATTTACACATTCGAAAATAAAATCCCCTTTTTCAATCTCTATTCTTACTTATTTGGTCCAAATTATATTATATAAACTAATCATCACAATCACAATTAAAACAAATATATAATATTAAAGTTATTTTGTTGATCATAAAATGGATAAAATACATGATAATGCAACTAACAAAGTTGAACAATAGAAAATCATTTATAACAAAATGAAAATTATTTATAACAAAATTCTAAAAAAAAGTAACTACAAAATATATTGCAAGTATTTAATTTACAAAGTCGCAAAACCTAGTTTACAAAAATGAGTGATCTCTTGTAACAATCTTAGGTGATTGTTGACATTCGATGCTATAGGCTCACTCACATAAATCCAATGCATGCATGCTTTTGATTAGCGCTAAACCCTTTCTAAACATTATCTGGTGAAAACAATGTTGTGATCAAACTTCAAAACTCATGGTTAATATTGCCCATCCATTTATTATTTTAACATTACATATGTATTTATACACATTAAACAATTAAAGGCATTTTCATGATTGACATAGTGAATAAAAAATATGTAATATATTCCAAATTATTACAAATTCGTGTCTTCACTTAACAAAACAATAAGAATTATATGTGTAACATCATTGAAAACTATGTTAAAGGCTTTTGAATAGATTCCTTATTTATGGTTCCCACTTCAATGGAGGTAAGCATGAATCCTATTCTTATTCTTTTATCAGTGACCACACTGGATGTGTGGTTGATATCCCAATAGAATTTTCTAAGTGCCTATTTTGTTTACCATTGCTGAAGATCATCATTATATTGCTATGTAATAATTTAGGTTTCAGACTAAAAGAGGGCCTATTACGAGAAAGAATATACACTATTGATTTTTGAACAAGAATCAAAATTCATCTGAATCAAAGCCAAAAAGTATATTAATTGATTAGAACATTTGAGAATTTTAAGAATATACACTATTGATTTTTGAACAAGAATCAAAATTCATCTGAATCAAAGCCAAAAAGTATATTGATTGATTAGAACATTTGAGAATCTTACATAAAGGACCTGTAACATTATTTGCATTCACGAATTTGGAAATGTTTCGATTTAATACTTCATAGATATTTTACATGTTTTCAAGATCACATCATGACGTATTCTTCATGGAATAAAGACTAAATCTTTGATTCAGTTATGAGATCTTTGAATATATTCTACAAGAATCAATAACTATGTTTTCTTTGCATACAAAATTGAAGCTGATTAGTCGTCATCACACATTGGCTACTTGATCTCATTTTCTAGTGATTTTAATATTGTTGTTTTAGAGGATAATATGAAAGGATAACATTGAATGTGGATTTCAGAATGTGTATTTTATTAAATGTGAATGTGGATTTCAGAATGTGGATTTTATTGAATGTGAATGTGAATGTGTAGTGGATTTCATGGTGCATTTGCAGATGGACATGACATGTTTATATTAATGAGATTGAATAAGTTTATAGTTTGGATTCAATATTAGTGTTGCGTTTTGATTTTCCTATTTATTATGTGTTATTTTCAGTTATTTTCATTAATAATAATAATAATAATATATTTATATGAGATTTTATTGATTGTGGGATAAGAGATTTCTTATACACAATAATTTAATTACTTAGTTTATGAAGGTGTAAATACCTTATTTTCTTATTCTACAATGAATAAATGTGTTTGTTCTTGTTAAGATTGAGTAAAGCTTCTAATTTACATTGAAATGTTGTATTTGTATCTTCAACCCTCAATTAGTGATCAGGTTTTGGAACTTCTAGAATCTTCTTGAAATTCATCATCTAGCTATCCCCATATGTTTGAATAATGGGGGGATGACGTGGCATCCACTCGTACCATGGTGGTTAACATGGTAAGTTAACTTGCAGTAGGTATAACTTTTATATAAGAGCTCTGATTGAGGATATTTTTGCATTGTAAGATATGTATCTTTGTGTAGAATAGTGTTTAGGAGCTTGAGCTATGATTGCAAATTTTTGACACCAAAAGATATTGTTTAATGCCTCAAAATGGATTTGGAAGGTTTTAGATCATAAATCTCCAAACTAAGACCTGCCACTAAAATGGGCCTTGCAAACCAATTCCTCCAATTTTTCCACCCAAAAATCACCAAGATAAATGAAAAATTATATAATGATCCAATCTAGATCAATGAGGTTTGGAAAAATATGACTAACAACAACTTGCATGAAAGAAGCATATATTCTCCAACCACTTAGTAATGTAGTGGAATCTATCACATCTAAGTAACATAAATTACTCTATTGATGAATGAGATAATAATTCTTTTACCAAAGATATGATTGCCTAGCACTAATAATCTCACATTCAAAATGAAAAGCAACAAGTAATAAATGGTTTATTGTTCTCCCAACTTCAACTTTACGGTGCGATGAATGTTTCTAGGTTTCCAACCATAATATTGTCATATTTCCATTCAATATTAGTATGGTTGCGAGCCTTCCTCCATATCAGAAAACACAAGGTAATGTAATCTCTTGGTTTGAAAATGAAGACTTGAAATGGATTTCACAAGTCAATTTGTTTATACCCCATCACATTGGTCATCTACTTACTCTCCCACTAGAACATCACAACATGACTTCACTTTGGGTAAACCAATTTTAGTTAGAAAAAACTCACATGCCAACCAACGACTATGTGTATCCTATGTGGTTGGGTATGGCCTATGGAAAGTAGTAAAACATCCTAGTAGATAAGCAATCTACCAAGTAGGAGTTCAATCAATGAAGTACATGAATTGAATTGACCATGGAAAGGAAACCAACCAAGGAGATGAATACAATTGACTAGGGAGAGGAGATCAACTCCCAATGTTAAATCGACTAGGTGAGAGTCCACTCAACCGAGCTAGAGTAAAGTAAACTAGCGAGGAACTAAGTTGATTAAGTCAACCAAGTAAGGGAATTAATTTGACCAAGTGATGAAAATGGTCAAGTAAAGGAAGGAATTATAGCGTACAATCATGGAAATCAGGAATTACATAGCCAATGAGTGAATTGAAGTATAGACTAAGAACATACAACGTGTAGGTGAAATCAATCGACCTACAACAACTAAATTTCAGTCTTATGATATTCTATGATCCTAAGGAGAGTGTGAAGCCTATGGGGTGTGTAAAAAAACCAACCAACAAATGAATTTCAGCTCAAGGAATCAAATGGTGACCTATAGGAGAGAGAAATATACCAACAACCATAAAAAAAATGAAATTAGAAACTCCCTACAAAAATGCAATGAATTTGTAATATCAATCATCGATCTCTATGACTATATAATCATCCAACATAGGAGGCTAACTAGTTGTTGGTTTTGATAATTTTCTAATGGAAAATGAAATTCCATTTAAACTTAACAAAGATAAAGCTAGGAATGGGTTCTGACACCATTAAGAAAAAATAGGTAATGATTAAATATATAGGATTACTTCCAATAACTCACATACCGATTCCAACACAAAATTTAACATCAATGTCTCATATATTTTACCATAACAGAGAATTAAATTCAAATGTAAATGAAAATCCATCACATGGTCATAAAATCACACACATAATAGACATAGATATTTTACCCTCGAAACCCAAATGGGAAAACCATCTTTGAATAGTTGCTCAACTTTCATTTTGGTAATCTCTATCTACAATGTTGTTCATGCTCTTTGTGCAGCCTCACCTCCTTGGCCAAAAGACCCATTGAGAATGAAATTAAAGGAGGAAATATGGAAAGGTGGGGTAATGGGAAGGCTAATAGGCTTGAAATTTCATTTTCCATTCCCTATCCTATTATCTCCAATTTTATTTTTATTTTTAATTTAATTCTTTGATTTTCTCTGATTTTCTTTTATTCCACTTTTGTATTTACATTGGCTTTCATAATTTATATTACATTCATTAATTTTATAATTTCATTTGCAGGTAATGAATCTTACAAACCTTCACTTGTTTAGATCCATTTTTTATTATATTTAAATTAAGATATTTATATTCATTGTTCAAATATATAATATAAAATTAAATCTTTTAAAATGATATAATATATTATCAAAATGAACTTGAGATGTGAAAATAGATGAAATATCCAATATATAATTATATTTAAATTTAAAAAGAAAAATAAATTAACATGCCAAAAAAACTCATTCTTAATATTTCCTTATTAATGACTTAACATCAAAACGATGTAATAAAACATCAAAAGCTTCTTAACTTATGCCTTACTAATGCTGCCGAGTTCAATGGAGGTAAAGCTTGAATCATATTCTTTTATCGAAACTTATGTTCCACATTATTAATATAATTATATATTAATTATTCTACAAATATGAAACTGACTTTGTTTTTCCAATAGAAAATTTTCCCAATTATATTAATGATATAATTTGTTTATATCATCAAATCCGAGACTAAAATCGATATAGGAAACAAAAAATCCCATGAAAGTGACTTTGTTAAGATCGTGATTATACCACTATGTAATAAATGAGGGTTTTAGCGTAAGAGATTCATCGAGTTGTCGACATTGAGAAAAAAGTGGCTATGAGAAAGAATATACACTATTCATTTTTGAACTAAGGATCATCAATTTACTAAAAAAAAATAACTTTTTGATTTATTCGTTACGAAAGAAAAAGTGTCTACCAAATGATTAGATCATCTAAGAATCTTACATAGAGAACCTCTAACTTCATTATCAAATGACTAGAACATCGGAGATTCTTACATAAAGGACCCCTAACTTTATTTGCACGAAAGTGGTATTTCAATGGGGCATTCACGAATTTGGAAATATTTCCATTTAACACTTTAGATTCTTACATAAAGGACCTCTAACTTTATTCGCACGAAAGTGGTATTTCAATGGGGCATTCACGAATTTGGAAATATTTCCATTTAATACTTTAGAGATCCCGTGCATCTCTAAATATCACCTCCCACATGATGTGTATTTTATTTAAATGAGGCTCATCAACATGAAATGTATTCGTCACGGAATAATGACTAAATCTTTGACTCTGTTATTAGATCTTCGAATATTATTTCACAGTATTCCATAACTATGTTTCTGTTTCATATAAAATTGAAGTGTTAATAGATTGTTGAGTCGTTATCGTCGTTGTTGAGAAGTTATTTCAATTTTTTGTTATGTCATTTTGAGATTGTTGTTTTAGAGGAGAATATGAGAAATGTTAAAATTGAATGTGCTTTATGGAGGAGAATATCACTGAATGTATAATTGATTTAAGTTGATGATGATGATTAACGTTCACTAAAATCAAGATTGGTTTATCAGACCTTAACAAAGGTAAGAGATTATTTGGACTTCTTTAGAATGTTATGTTGATGCTCAAAATGCATTTGGAGAAGTCTTCCAATAGCACTATAGTTTTGATCACTTAGAAGGTTAGGAAGATCACTATTGTGACAAATATTTTGAAATCGAGATTTAATTTGAGTATACACAGGGCACTCTAGGAGAAAGTGATTTTCATTTTAACCCTTTGGGTGTCACAAAAGTGACAGATTCTTTCATGCCATGGTGTTTTGGGCATTGTCCAACGACTAGCTTCACTATGCAGCTCATGAAATTTAATTCTTATTTTAACAATATTCATTCTCTCCCTCAAGCTAGTCAAAATAGAGAGACACTTTTGATCTTAAAGATTAGGGTTAACCACCTCCTTATAGTACCTTAATTATATTCCATGGTCCATTTGCATATGGATATGGCTTGTTTATATTCATGAGATTGAATAAGTTGACAGTTTTGGTTCAATGTTGACATTGTGTTTTGATTTTCATATGTTATTTTTAATTTTTTTCATTAATAATAATAATAATAATGTATTTCTAATAACATTATCCAATCAAGACACTAAATTGATATATGAGATTTTCTTATTTGTGGGATAAAAAATTCCTTATACACAATAATTTCATTTCTCATTTTACCAAGATGTAAATATCCAATTTTCTTATTCTACACTAAAATCAATATGTTTGTTAAAATTGTTTGTTATTGTTAAAGTTGAATAATTTCATTTCTCATTTTATCAAGATGTAAATATCCAATTTTCTTATTCTACACTAAAATCAATATGTTTGTTAAAATTGTTTGTTATTGTTAAAGTTGAATAATTTCATTTCTCATTTTACCAAGATGTAAATATCCAATTTTCTTATTCTACACTAAAATCAATATGTTTGTTGAAATTGTTTGTTATTGTTAAAGTTGAATAAAACTTATTATTTACTTACTTTGAAATGTTGTTTATCACATAGTATGGACATAAAATTCTCAACGATACTTGTCGATAACCTTAACCTTACGTAGAAATATCAACTTTTTCAAGTTGTGAGCTACATTACTTATCATCCAAAATGGTTTTGTATTACTCACTTTATCAATATAAAAATCATAGTTGTGACTTTAGAGCCTCGCGTTAAAGGAATCACATGATATATATATATATATATATATATATATATATATATATATATATATATATTTATATACCTTTGAATTTGTGGAGATAGATCAACTCATGATGATTATCATGATTATAGTTTATTGGGACTAAGTTTATCCTATCACATATATAATTAAATTAATTACTTTCAATTTATCATATTGATTTTATAATACCATCGAAATGAAATTTTGAGTTTTCTTTGATTCTTATGTATAATAAGTTATATAGTTTGGTTTAGATTTAATGTATTCGTAGGTTAAACATTTTAAGAAAATATGATTATCATTATCTGTGTTACTATAAAGTTCATTGGAATTTTGTATTATCTTTATAATTTTTTAATTGTGATTTTAAGATAGAAAAAATAAAAAAATTATTTTTAATCTTCTATGTTAAGGTTATTAATTAGTAAATATACTTTGTTTTTTTAGCTTCCTTATTTTCATTTAGAAATGAGCTATGGTAATTCTTTTATCTTGGATGTTGTCTTCCTCAACGATTCCAAATGGTTTGATCAAGACCGTGCATATTTATTTCAACCTATTTTGATCATTGACTAACTTTCAATCGTTTTTAAAAAAATTAGTAGGAATCATGACATTCTTCATGTTAATTAAATTGTTCATATACATTATTTAATTAACCCATAGTTATTCTCTATAGGTGAAAGCCAAACTTGTAAAAGAAGGTTGGAAGAAGGTGTAATTAAATTGTTCATATACATTATTTAATTAACCCATAGTTATTCTCTATAGGTGAAAGCCAAACTTGTAAAAGAAGGTTGGAAGAAGGTGTAATGTACTTTATATTTGTATATTATAAAGTGTTTTTATATTTGTTTTGTTTTCTTCAAAGTTTCTTTGTAAATGATACAACCATAAACCTCACACTCATATAAAATCCACATAAAATCATTATGGTATGAAGGGTATTGAAGAGGTTCTCCCTATTTTCCTGAAACAAAAAATTTCTAGTTTTGAAATTGTTCTCAAGACCAAAATAATATGTCCAACGTCCATC
This sequence comes from Picea glauca, assembly GCA_000966675.3. Classification (NCBI taxonomy): domain Eukaryota; kingdom Viridiplantae; phylum Streptophyta; class Pinopsida; order Pinales; family Pinaceae; genus Picea; species Picea glauca. The sequence continues at coordinate 1,150,568 of JZKD02S1546100.1, forward strand.
GAGTGTTTTTTGAACACTATAATTTCAACATTGTTTGGAATGAAAAATAATTCCAAGATGGTGACTCAGGTGGTGGTGGGTCATTTTTAGAAAAGAAGAATGTGTGAGAAGTTACTATAGGACTAGACTAGCTTGGGAATCTTTGGGATTTAGTGTTAGGTTATGTTCCTGAGTTTTATTTGCTTACTAAGGGTTGGATGGAATTTATTATTAAGGAGGTAAGTGATGTGATGAAAGTTTTGGGGGAAAGCTAGCAATGAGATTTAATGCCTATATTCATTAAGCATTGGGCCCGCTTCTTCGATGCCAAGTTATAAGAATCATACATAATATCGATATAGGTCAAATTACCTAGTATGGCTCTTGAATTTTGGTCCTTATAGGTCTTCAAGGGTATTGGGGCCTCAATTGGAACATTTATGGATGCCAATATTGGTTTTCAAGAAGATAGGATTATGATGGTAAGGAAAAATTGTGTTGATTTGGATTCATGGGAGGGACTAGAGAAAGATATTATAATTGAAATAGGCCTTGTCTCTCATTCTAAGGTTCTAGACACCTCAACTATTTCATTCAAGTGTGCTAGGTGCCATAGGTATGGATGCCTGGTAGTATAATTTGATTTAGATTTTTCTTACGAATGGTTGGGTTAAAAAGGTTGACTATGTGGTAAAGGTGGGAGAATATGTCTTTTTAGAAGGTTTGATCAATTAGTCTATTTCGATGGTAAAGGAATCAGAGAATGTAGGGGTTATAAATGTAAATGAAAAATTATAAGTCACTTATTTCTATGACTTACTCATCCTCCAAAGAAAATCTTGGTATACGTGGAATTGATAGGAAAGATTAATTTTCCTGATCACATTAATTTTAATAGGGTTGATAGGAAAGGGGTCATTTCCTTTGTAGGGTTCCAAATTATTATATGAGAAAATGAAGTTTCAATGAGTAGATTAGTTCATTTGTTGGTAGTGAAGGATTTTGCAATGAAATCTTGACCTTATCCCTAAATCTCCCTACAAAAAAATATTTGGGTGGTAAGGATAATAATTTTAGGTCAAGGGATAGTGGAGGGGATTCAGGAAGATCCTCTAGATATTTTCATAGGCATTGTCAAATGGGTTATTGTTAGAGTAAGATATTTTGGGACTAGCATTGGGAATTGTGCGGGAGTAAACCGCGCAACAAGTTGGCTAAGGAATAGTGCATGTGGAAGAAAGGAAGATAGTTAGTGCATTTTCAAGGGTTAGTGCATGCGAAAAGCGAAAGTTAGCTAGAAGAAACTATACCTTTTGGTCCATTTTGTAACAGGCTAAGCCCTGATGTCAATGCATAAATATGTATGGGTTTTGGGTAGAAAGTAAGTGGTAAAAAGTTTTGGAGAAGAAATCAAGTAATAGGTGTGAGGATTGAGGCAGAATACACTAAGTGTGCACCGTATGCGTGAATAGTAAGGCATGTTGGGTTATAACTAAGATATCTTGTATGAGTGCAGTGCACACCTTTTGTAAGGAATGATGTTGAATGATAACATAAGAATCTTGTCGTTGTGTACGTAGCCCAGGTTGGGGTGAACAACGTTAAATATTTGTGTTATGACATATGTTGTGTTGTGACGTGTTTCGTTTATGTTCTATTTATGGTGCACATGCACTATGAATGATTAATATGAATATGTTATATTATGGTTATGTGCACATGATGAATGGTACACTGAATCAATGTTAAGTGTAATGGATATGATGATTGTATCCCATTCTTCCATGACTACAGAAACCTAGATCCCTTAATCCCCATAGGTACCTCATGTGGGACTTCACCTCCTTGCGGGTGATGCCAAAAGGGATGGTATCTATAGGGATTTGTTGGTGATTTTAATGTTGAAACCTGGATCTTCCCATTGCGTCCAAAAAATTATTTTGCTAAGATCGATGGTTCAATGAGCTGATTGGATGCAAATTCTCCACCTACTCCTTTACAATTCAAGAGGGGTAAAAAAATGGTTATTTATGTTGATTAATTAGGTTGGTTTGCATTGATGTCAACCCTTGAAGAAAGACTAGTAGAAAATTCTGGTAGCATAAAGTTTTTGGTAATGGACCCAAGTTTGTTTGATGTATAATGGTATGAGTTTTGATACATTTAAAGGTAAGACTACTCTATATGTATAGTACATGTCATGCCATTTATGGTGGTATGTGGAACATCAAATAACTCCTCACGGTTTGAGAGTTATGGCCTTACGAAGTTGGAGGACCAACATATTCATATGTTGGCTTGAAGTCCCAAAAGGTCAAAGAAGTCAAAGTCCTTGCAAAGAAGAAATTATTTAAATAATAAAGTGAAGTGACAAATTCAAAGAGGATTATTTAAATAATAAAGTGAAGTGACAAAGTCAAAGAGGATTATTTAAATAATAAAGTGAAGTGTCAAAGTCAAGGAGGATTATTTAAATAATAAAGTAAATGGAGAAATTTCTAATTATGGAAAGTGGTTAACCCTAAAATGAGGAAAATGGGTTAAGTATTAAAGTGGCTATTGGATATATGGACAAGTGGAAAATTGGGCAAAGTTGGACATAGGTGACTATGCGGACAAAGTGGCTATGTGGACAAAGTGGTATAGAAGATGTTTCTAAGGAAGCTACATTAAAGTATAAATAAGAGGCAAGGCCCTCTCATTTCAGTCACACTTGAGAATATTGATTATCTATATGTGCCTGAGGTAACCAAAGGATATGTAGGTCGAATTTCAGAGGGAATGTGAAGTAAAGAAGGCCGAAATTCAAGGGTGGATAAATTATTTTGATGATGCTTTCTAAGTATTTTGTGTAAAATTTTCAGATCCATACAACAAATATTCTATGTGGGGCATGCTCTACAAGTTCTCTCTCTAGAATAAGCCATAATTCAACAAAGTATGTCATTTTTTCTATAATCCTTTTCTGAGAGGTTCCAAGTAGTGACACCTAGAGGAATTGCATAAAACAAACTGAAGAACATTGTGTACTATTTTCATATATTTATTCATTATAGGTACATAGTTATGATTATTTCAAGTTAGGGTTGTTGACTAATCCAAAACTAGTCATGTGAGACTAAAGTAAAGTTTGATGAAAATGTTAGTCTCTTGTTGTTAAAGTTAAGGAAGATTTGTAGGTTGAGGTATAGGTTGGTGCATGGTTAATGCATTTGTTTATGGTACAAGTTGATTACAGGTTGTTTGGTACAGGTTGGTTCATGGTTGATGCAGTTGTTTATGGTACAGGTTGATTACAAGTTGAGGTACAGGTTGATGGATGGTTCATACATGGTTCAGGTTATTAGTACAGGTTGTTTGGTGCAGGTTTATTGGTACAGGTTTGCAACAGTATATATCATTGTGATAGTGTGAAAGTGGTTCCATCATTCTACTTATACGTCAGGGCAACTGGACAGGGCAAGGACGTGTGTTTGTAGTCGAAGAACATAAGAGGTTGTAGCCTCCTTTTGGTTGTAGCCAGAGAATTGGGGAGTTGGAGCTTCCCTCAGGTTGTAGCTTGAGAAACTAGAGGGTTGGAGCCTCCTTCTAGTCACAGCTGGAAAACAAAGGAAGTCGGTGCTTCCAATGAATGTAAATCTTCAAGACATATAAGAAAAATCAATATGTTGTTTTCTCTCGCTTTGGGTTTCTGCAAGATACCAGATATATAAAATATGCAGAACATAAATGAAATGCTAGAAATGACAAAATAACAGTAAAATATCCAGCATAATCTTCACAATACACAGAAATGATATACGAAA
>JZKD02S1546100.1:1163010-1177785 GCA_000966675.3 Picea glauca
AGGTGTCAAGGTAGACCCTAACAAGATTAAGGCCATGATGGACTAGCCGATTCCCAAAACATTAAAGAATCTTAGAGGATTTTTGGGTTTGACAGGTTACTACCGCAAGTTTATTCGGAACTATGGAAGAATAGCAGCACCTTTAACAACACTAACCAATAAGGATGCATTTTCATGGACTCCAGAGGCAACTAAATCTTTTGAACAACTTAAATATGTGATCTGTAAAGCTCCTGTCTTGACCACTCCAGACTTCACAAAAACATGTATTGTGGAATGTGATGCCTCGGGAAATGGAATTGGTGCTATCCTAATGCAAGAAGGAAGGTGTTATTGGACTAATAGGTAGGTGCGTACACTAAATGATCTCCCTAGATCCACCTGGATCTAGAACAAAACAGGATAGGACATGACTCTTTCCCTAAGTTTTGACCATTGAATCAACTAGTAGGAAGGAATAAGTAACATACATTTATATCGCTTCCTAGGGTCTTTGTTGCTCTTGCTTCGCTCCGGTGCTCTCCTGAGGTCAAGACCAAGACAACACAAACCAACCAAAGTGAAGATAACACAATATATTCAACTGTCAACCTATGTGTATGATCAAGGAATTACACAATAAAGTGGAAATAACTTTATGGGAAAGGGACATGCCACTGTATCATATTAATGAAAATTAAAGATTACAACCTGATCTTTGATGTTGCAAACTTCCTTTCGATGGCTCTTGTCTCCAACACACACACTTGCTCAATCCTTGTATGAAGAATATCAAATTCTCTTGGTAGACTTGCTAGGGTCTCCAAGCTGTTGTTCAGGCTAAGTCCTTCACACAATTCTTTTCACCAATTCTCCAATAAATCTTTCTTAACCTTTTCCATGATAATTCCTTCAATATATAGGAGAGAATGAATTAGTTACTTGGATAAGAATGATCCCACAATATCTGGGAAACCAGTAAAAGGATAACCATTTGAATGCCAACCCATCCTTCTAGAAGATTCCCTTCTAGAAACATCGAGAATTCATCTTCTTCCATGCTTTAGGAAGAGTTTGCACCCTAGTTGTTCAACACAGTGTGATAAGTTCACACCCTAGCTTAAATCAGCTTGTGAGAATCAGGCCTTCTCGCACCCAAATATACTAGCAGCCTGCGAACCTTCTTCAAAAATGAGTTTTCTTGGAAGAGATGAAAGTAACTTTTCTTAGGAGAAAGTTCTTATGAAGAGCCTGAGTACACCATCATCAATACATCATCATGACGACCAAAATCATGGGTAACAGAATTCCCCCCAAAGTATGAGGTTGGAACCAGTGACAGTCGAAAGACTTTGTAAGCTGCATGTGTGTGTCGGAAACCAGGAGCACCTCTAATCGGAAACCTGCGAACAACCAAGCATCTGCAGAATATCATATATACCAATTATGAGGTAGGCATTCCGATACTCAGATCATAGAATGATGACAATTGTAGACCTGGGTCATGGCCACCAATCATACACTGTGGATCCATGCCGTCAAAATATAGCATAGTCACCAGGAATACACTGTGGATCTATGCGAGAAATTTCAAACTAAGACGACATAGCCATGAGATATACACAGTGGATCTATGTGTCACAAATTATACATACTCCATCGCAACCTGGACAAAAGAGATGATATCCAGGGTCTTCAATATCTTCGCCCAAAGTACGAATCTAACCATGTGATTACATGTGTTGAAGTCGAACATGGCAGAAACCACTTGATTACCGGTCATTGATGAAACCATTAACAAGTGTGAGGGAAATCACCATTGATGTTAATGACTCCCAATGTACTCTAGTACAATCCATCGAGTGTGAATGAATGATTTGAAGTCGAACATTCGATGGAATCTTTTGGTCAGGGGTTAATTGTGTAAACCCATTGTCGAAAGCGAGGAAACCTGCCATTGAGGCATGCAAGCTCCAAGGTACTAAAGAATTTCTAAGTCTTGATTCTGAATAATGAGCTGAAGTCGACGGAACAAAAATCGTCACAGGAGGGCCTTGATGTATCCCCCATCAATGACATGAAATGAGTAACAGATTTTGAAGGTGAAATAGAGTATGATGTAAATTAAAATGGACACAGGGAAGGTCGACATGGAGAGAATGGATAACTGCAGATGGCTGACTCAATATAGGTTTCAAATGGACTGCTCTTGAACATATGAACGACACGACCAATGATTTGGCAGCATTGACTCAAAGATGACACAAGGAATGAACTTGTAGCAAATTGAATGAGAAACAAATGGATTTCCCAAACTAGCTTCAAATGATGAATAGGGGGTGCCATGTTTAAGAGCAACACTTACTGCCAATCAATACGAAGATGAAAAACATATCCCTTTTCCAAAATTTCCCCCACCATTTCTGGCGAGTACCTCTTTATTTTTACGCAATCTTGAGGAGGATAACATATGCTTCTTGATGTAAGATCATCCTTCGGACGAGTCCCTCGAAGTATTTTTAACGAACCCTAAGAAGGAGTGGTTTGTTCCCATTACAGGTCTATCGATGTTTGTTTAACGAGTCCAAAGATAGAAAAATCGAAGGTTTTTCATGATTATAGAGTCTGGAAAAACACTTAAAAGAGAACTTTCTCAGTTCCTTTTTCATAAAATAGTCTAGATGAGACCGAAAAAGAGACAAACTATTTCTCACCAAATGCTTACTTCAAATACTTTATCGAGCGTGAAAATAGCAAGTTCGTTCGACAATCTTTTCATGTTTAGAGAGTCTAAAAAGAGCTTAAAGAGGACTCCAGAGGGGTTCCTTTTTTGTATAACCTTGTTGAGCCCGAAAAAGTGATAAAAGTATGCTCGATCGCGTTCTCATGTATTTTCGAGCACAAGAACGGACAAAGACCATGCTCCATGTTTTTATACAAAAACCCTAAAAAACAATCAAAACACGTTATGACAAATAAAAATATATGTCTGTATCCCTGTATTTGACCATCAAAAGCATCATGCCTGCCAAAGTTACACTCAACATGACATTAGGGATTAGGGTTTAATAAATAAATAATCATAAAAAACCAAATGACATAGTAAAAGTAAATAAAAAGGAGAAAATACTCTTTTTACCACATCATTTTTACCTTTCCACTATTTGAACTCAAAAACCCCTCTGTTACCCTCAAAGTTCGGTGTCAAATTGCGGGAGCTACGAGAAACCATTCAGCGAGCCGTCTACGAAAGTAAGGTAGTCTCTTTGTCCTTAACACTTTCATGGTTTAATTTTGCAATTTCATTGGTTAAATTTCATTTTTTGGGTTGATTTTGCAAGCCCTAATTGCATGTTGCCATTCTCGCAGGCAGGCTACATGGGACCTGCGAGAATGGGGCATTCTCGCAGGTGAGCCTAAGGTAGCCTGCGAGGTTCTCGCACTGTGCACACAGGGCACCTGCGAGAACCACAAAGATCATTTATTTTTTTAATTTAGCCAATGAACAAGAACCAAATCGTGAAAAAAGTTGCTAATCTTATTTTTGTGTTCCTTATGCAGATAATTGGCCATAAAAATGGTGCTTGAATGGCGTGAAAGGAAGCACGAAGAAGACAATGAAATGGATAAAAATCATCCACCTACTATAGCTACTTTGAGATACTGTGGACTCCTGAAGTACTTTCGCATCCCGGGAATGAGGGCCCAAGTCAGACTATTAGAGTACTTGGTGGGTATGTGGGACCCTGATCAGTAGGTATTTCATGTGGGGGTCCACACATTGTCCTTAGACATTGAGGACATTTGCTTTTTGATTGGATTTTCCTGGCGGGGGTACTATGTGAGCCTGACTGGTAGCAGAGGTGGTGGGTTGCATATGAGTGAGTACTGTCATTTACACTGCGTTCTCGAGGCTGAGAGAAAGAAAGGAAAAGTAGCTATTTGGGGGGTACTATGTTTGACCCTCCATACTATCCTATTCACCATAGCTCGAATGGATAGAATTGTTTCTTCTCACATGGCATTACAGAGTTACTTCCAGTATTCCATCAAGTGTACTGAACCTCGGTTGTTCAACTGGGCAGACGATGTGCTTCGTAGTATAAAAAAGCAATTGACCAAATGTAGACGAGGTGACCTAAAGGAATTCAGGTATGGATCTTTGCTGGTATCCTTCTTCCTTGAGAGGGTTCCCTTACTGAGACTGTAGGTAGAGTGGAATTTACTGGCTCCCAAGGATCCAAGGATGTTGAGATGGTGTCGGCTCATGGCCCGGCACATAGCAGGACCGATAATCAAGTATGATGATACCTTCTTTGACTGGCTTCAACCACAGATGTTGATGGTTGACGAATATGCTTATGCCGGGTTGGATTTCTGAGGAGATCTGGATTTAGTACTGCCAGAGGATGCTCAGTGGGGGAACCTTGGTAAGAAGTACACACATGTTCTTTTTTTAAATGTTTTGTGAATTTTTATCATATTCAAATGTTTTTGTTTTATATGTTCATCCAAAGACTAATACAAAATCGTTTGTTGATGTCACAGATGTTGGACCTTACAGACCTCCTAGTACTTCTCCCATTCAACGACGAGGAGAGGTAGTGACAATGCCACAATATGCTGAAGATTATCAAGTGGTGGAACAAAATCTGGAGGGCTTAACTGTAGATATTCCAGACATGACTCTGGAAGAGGTTCCACGACGCGATCAACGTCATACTGTAGGAGTATCAAGGTCCATAAGTTGACTTCTCTGTAGGGTTTCTCGGGCAGTCGTGTGTTACTGTTAACGTCATCCATGATGTCACTTTATAGAAGCTATAAGCTTCAGATTTTGACATTTTGGTCTTCGGACAAAATTTTTGTAAAAACTCTTTTGATCGTTATATATACAGACGGCTTCTACCGGTTTACCTTATATTGTGTGAATATTGATGTGATTGATTTATAAATGATTCAAATGTTTGTCCAATACATAATTAGCCAATGCATCTATTAATGTATTTAGACATCTAGGAATATGTTGATATTCAATGTGATCAAAATAACGTTCCAAGAGGCGAATTCGCAAATACACCCGTAACAAAGTAGGACTTTGAATAGAGTAGATATTACTTAATTGTAGTACTACAAGATGTGAATCAAGTCGCACAACCAAATGAAGAATTCCGAGTGAGATAGCATCAACCAATAATTCAATAGCGGTGCTATACTCTGCAATGTTGTTGGTCGCACAACTGAGGCACACACCTCGTAAGGAGACAAGTTCGTTTGTAGGGGCATACATTGCCCATGCAGTGGAAGAAAGGTTCTGAGTACTACGGCTAGCGCCATCATCGAAACCAATATAGGGTAGCGAAGACTCTGACATCTGGAAATCAAACACAATGTCACATAAGGGAAGAGACAAGATAATGACAAAAGCAAGCTAAAATAACACACATAAAGTATGATACAATAAAAATACAAGTACTAGTGCACAGATAATTTTATGCATAGTACTTCTTCAAGTACAACCCATTCATGGGTTCACTCAAAGGGATACCATCGTAATCTACCAACTCATAAGATCCTTTTTCCAAAAATCGTCGAACAATATAAGGACCTCGCCACATGGGTTTGAATTTCCCAGCTCCTAACATATCTTGATCTTGTTCATAGAGAAGAACAAGATCACCTTCGAAAAAAATGTGTGGCTTGACATGCTTGTTGTATTGGGCCTTGACACGTTTTTTCTGGGCTTCTATGACTAGGGTGGCATCACGTCGAGTTTCGTCTAATCGCATAAGATACAATAGACGTTCTTCTTCAGTAGAAGTATTGGGTAGGAGTTCAACAACTAGTTTTAAAGAGGGTATCTCACATTCGATAGGGAGAATGGCTTCCACACCATAGACTAACCGAAAAGGTGTAAACCCAGTAGCGGACTTGACAGATGTCTGATACTCCCACAATGACGAAAACAACATCGTGTGCCAACTTTTTTTATGAATCCCTATCATTCGTCGGAGCATAGTTATGATAAATTTGTTAATCACTTCAACTTGGCCATTGGCTTGTGGATAATAGGGCGTTGAGTTATCAAAGTGAATACCCAACTTTTCAGTAAGTTCAAACATCATAAAATTCCTAAAGTGGCTACCGTGATCAGTGACGATATCTTGGGGAACACCAAAATGAGCTATGACGTGATTAAAAAGGAACAATGTTGCATTCTTTCCAGTGTTGTCAAATGTCGACATCGCCTTGGCCCATTTTGTAAATTAATCAATGGCTACAATGATGTAACCATGCCCCTCGGCCAAGTGAGGGTGACATGTCATGAAATCGATGCCCCATTTTGCAAAGGGACCAACGGAGACCACAGGGTGAAGAGGAGCGGGATGTGACCAGATCTTATTATTATAGGTCTGGCAGGCATGGAATTTCTGAACGGCAATGATGCAGTCGTTAAATAATGAAGGCAAAAAATACCCTGCTTGTAGGATCTTCTGGGTAGTAGCATACCCATACATATGACCACCACATGCTCTCAAATGGCAGTCATTCAAAGCTTTCTCRGCTTCATCGAACGTTAGACAACGTTGAAAAACAGAGTCAATCCCCCGACAATAAAAAGTATCCTCGAGGATAATGTATTGACGAGCTTGATAGCGTATTTGATGTCGTTCAGTACTGGACAAAGTTGGCTGGAAATTTTGKGTTTGGAGATAGATAATGATATCTCCATACCAAATATCATCAGTGCTAATAAGGAAAAGAGATTCATCGGGTAATGAATCAACTGCTACATTTTCTGTTGCTGAATGGGGAAAGTCACATATCAACTCAGCAAAAACTAAGGACTTCTTGGACTTGGCGCGTCCAAATTCCAAGTCAAACTCCTGGAGTATCACAATCCATTTGGAGTGTTTTCCCCCGAGCAATTGACGTTTCAGAATGTGTTGTATGGGGTTACAATGAGAAATCACTGTAGTCTTGCGTTAGAGGATATAGTGCCGGAAGTGTTGGATAGCTTGGACGACAGCCAAGGCCATTTTCTCAACATGTTGATACTTGATTTCAGTCGGCATGAGACTTTGACTAAAGTAGTAAATAACATGTTCATTGTCAGCATCATCCTCTTGAATGAGAACCATACCAATAGTGTACTCCGAGGCAGCAAGATAAAGGAAATAATCACGACTGTAATCGGGGGGAAAAAGAAGTGGAGCACGTGTGAGGGACAATTTCAAAGCCTCAAAAGAGTTTTTGGCAATGGTATCCTAGACGGAATCTGAATCCTTATTTAATAGCCATGTAAAACCACGAGTTATCTCGGCGTAATTTTGGATAAACAGACGAAGAAAGTTTGCTTTCCCTTGCAAACTTTGCAACTAGCGAAGTGTAGAAGGAGGAGGGAGATTAAGAATCGCCTCAAACTTCAAAGGATCCACCCGGATCCCTTGACGCGAAACGATAAAACCTAGAAGACGACCGGATTCCACACAGAAAATGCACTTATGAGGATTTAAACGTATACGGTAGAACCGACAGCGAACAAAAATGGCGCGGAGGTGGGTTGGGTGATCGACTCAGCGCAGAGAATGAGCAGGTAAATCATCCAAATATGGTTGAACGATATGTTTGATATCATGAAAAGCATAAGACATAACTCATTGAAAAGTAACACCAACGTTCTTAAGACCAAAAGGAAGTTTTCGATAGGCAAAAATACCCCAAGGACAAATAAAGGCAGTCTTGTGTTGATCCCCGGGAACAATGTTGATTTGATTATATCCGGAGAAACCATCCATGAGATAAAAGATTTCACTTCCGGCATAGTCATCAACAATCTGATCAACAAAGGGGGTAGGAAAGTTTTCTTTTGGAAAAGCTTTGTTAATATCCCTATAATCAACACATACACGAATTGTACCTTGTTTCTTGTTAATCGAGACAAGATTGGAAACCCAGTCTGTGAGAGCCACTGGATAAATAAAACCGTCTTTGAGAAGTTTCTTGACTTCAATTTTTATAGCAACCTCTTTACATGGGTGAACTGGACGAAGGCGTTGTCGGACGGATTTAGCATTAGGATATGTCTTAATATCATGTATCACAATCACAGGGTCGATACTTGGCATTTCTTCATAGCTCCAGGCAAAAATGTCACGAAACTCTTTGAATAGGGACGTATAGGTGACTATTTCATCAGGGGAACATGAAGCTCCAATATGGACATTTTCAACGATTCCAGGTTTGATGGATATGTCAATGGGAATCATGGGCGAGATATTTCTTAAGTTCCCTTCAACAAACACATCGTGTGTAGACTCGGGAACGGTCGAGATGACGAAAATAGTCGACGGGGTCAAAATTCGTTGGTAGTTCTCAAGAGTATGTTTCTCCATAAAGAGGATGGAACAATGATGCCCATCGTCCCAAGGGGTGTCCTTCATGAAAGACATTATCATCTCGTCAATGGGAAAAATAACATGAAAAGAATCGGGAGACAACTCATCAAGAGAGGGGGTAGAAGGTGTTGCCGATTGAATGGCCTGATAGGTGGATTCAACTGGACTTAATGGTATTTCGTCGTCGAAATGAAGATGATCTCCAGGTTCAGGGACTATCCAAGGGTCATGAGACGTAGGAAGTGTGTGAGGCAAGGTAGAGATCATGTTGATGGAAGAAACATATGAGTGTGGAACATCGGGCGGTGGAATGGGGAAAGTACCCATTAACGAGGAGTCCTTGAGAAGGCCTACACCGACGTTCTCATAACCCGGAGGGGTTTTAGCAATAAATGGTACGTTTCCAGTACGAGTATCGGAATTGAATAAGGTGAGTTGATAGATGGTAAAAAATTTACCTTGGTGTGGGAAACATAACACACGGAAAAGGGTCGACACAACTATGTGCATGGAATCGATCCAACTGCATCCAAGCAGAAGATTATAATCAAGGGGAGCGTCAAAGACTTCCACTTCGACTTGGACCATTTTTCCCTCTAACGTGATGGGAAATGATGTAAGAACACCGTAGGGCTTAAAACCAGAGCCATTGAAGGCTTTAAGAGTGTTCTGGGATTCATTCAAAGAAAGAGAGACAATGTCTTTCTAGCAAGCGAGAGACATGATGCACGTCGAGGCACCCTCATTAATAACGGTTCGGAAAATGTTTTTGTCAGAGACAACCACTTGTATCCAGAACGCAAGTTGAGGGGGTAATCTTGAAATGTGATCTTCCAAGTCAAATATTATTAAATTTGTGTCCATTGGATCAATTCCACCGATAGCTTTCAACAGTGCCTTCCGTTGTGCAGGACAAGTTTGAAGGACTTCAAGGGCTGACATCGTAGAAGGTGCTTGGGCTAGATCTTCAACAATGCTGTAGTTCTAGGCTGCACGAGCATGAGGATTGAAATCCTATTTTCGAATGACGCCCTTTGGGGGGGTCGCAGAACTGTGTCGAGACTCGGTCGTTCGATATGAAGAGGACCATTTGTAGGTGGCGTCGTGGGAGAGGGTTGTACCAAGGAAGGGGGTAAATCGTCAACCTTCTCCTTAGAGGGAGAACAATCTTTGGCTCGAGTAGTGAGCGCAACGTTGTTATTCTTAGAATCACCAGTACACATCAAAACATAGGAGGTGGTGGAATATGAAGGTTGGTCATGGATGACCAACTGAGCCTGTTGTTGAGACAGGAAGGGTTGGGACAAGACAGACGGTGTAGATGGTTTTGGAGCTCCTTGAAGGAACTTAGTGACCTCGGCATGTCATGGACAATCCTTCGTGTAGTGATCATCACCACAGATAAGGCAAGGGTATCGTGGTTTGTGCTTATCTATATCGTCAACAGGGGTAGTTTTGGTTTGCTCTGCTGGAGAATTATTTTTTCCCTCCTTATTCTTACCTCTCCCCTTTTTAGATTTGTTTTTACCAGATGGGGTAGATTGAACGTTATTTACCTCAGAAGTCTTGTCGATGGGAGTGATAGGAGACGGAGCATTTTGAACATTAGAAGAATCATATTTAGGGTTTGTGCTTGAAGTAGATTGTGATTGGGCTTGGGAAGTACCAATCACACCGTCATCTACATGCGAGGCAGCTGGAATAGTTGAAGTGCTGGAAGAATTAGGATGAGGTAATTTAGGTAATAAATCGTAAAGGGTTCCCGTTTGTGAATAAATGAGGTCAAGATATTGAGCACGACTTATAGCCTGCTCTTCGGTTACTACACCACCCATGGAAATGTCCTTACCGATTTCGTTCACAAACTATTTTGTAAACCATTCTGCCAATAACTGATCAAGGAGCTCAATTTTAATGAGATGTCATCTCCTTTGCCACTCATGGATGTGATCAGAGATATGAGTTCCTTTAGTATGTTTGAAGGAATTCAAAATCTCAGTGCCCATGTCATAACAGATCGGTAGCTGGTAATGTGTAAGGAAATCCATAGCTAGGGTGTTGAAGTCAGAGAAGAAACCTCGTGGCAATTCGATATACCACTTCGCAGCGGAACCGGTAAGGGTTCGTTGAAAAAGACTTAAACGAATAGATTCATCCATCAACGAGTTGGATGAGTACCATAGGTGGAAATTCATAACGTGATTGTTTGGGTCCTCTCCCACTTTGCTGTTGAATTTAGGAATGTCCAAAGGAAGATTGGTTGGTATAATAGGCCACTGGGGAGAGTGACGGATAGGATCATTTAAAATCCTTGACAAATACGGAAGATCCAAAGTGGTGAGAAAGGGTAACTGTCAATTCACCTGCGGGTATTGGTGGATTTTGGGAGGAAGCCCGGTCGGCAAACCAGTAGGACCATAAGCAGTCTGCATATAATGTGAAGATCTAGGCATGTTCGGTGGTGATTGGACAGGATAGTAGCTCATTGGATTATACCCTGGAACAAAGGCTTCAGTTTGATCATTTACCCCCCAAATGAGATTAAACGAACCGGGATATGGTTGGCCCATACTAGGGGGTGCTACGGACACAACGAAAAACTACTGCCCCCCAAACGTTTGAGGAGGATTTTGTATCACCTGATTCCAATACTGGGCCAAGGACGAAGGTATGCTTTTCCGATAAGGTGGGGTTTCCCCTCCCATTGAAGGTGGTGTGCCAATTGAGGGCAATGTCCCAATTGGAATTTGCCAACTGAGAGGAGGTTGAGTTATAATACCTTGATGAGATTGTCCACCAACCAGAAACTGAAATGTTGGAGTGAATGACGAAATAGCGCCACTAGGAATAGGATTTCTAGTAGAAGACGAAGAAGGTCCTTCAAAAGGAAATTGAGGGAGTGTTCGAACAAAACAGGGAAGAAAGTGCCAAGAAGAAGAAGGACCACTAGGAGAACCAGAAGGATTTTGCGCAGGAGTAGGAATGGAAGCATTCAACACAAAGATTCCAGGTGGTAGTGTCGGAGTGACATTGGGAATTCGCGGTGTGTTGATGGGAGCAAGACTAACCGCAGGAAACCCAGGTGAAACACTCGTAGTAGCTGTAAGATGGGCCATTTCGACAGGGACAGTAAAGTGATAAGCGGTAGTCAACGGTACTGTCTCGGGACTAGAGATTTCAGAAACCATAGGTGGATTGATTTCAGAAACCACAGGGGAACCTGGACCAAAAAGGTCTCATTGGAAAACACCTGTAGACCAAAAAATATCTTGGCCTTCTATACTGGGAAAGATTCCAAGTGGTGGTCCATAAGATGTAACAACTAATTCTCCAGAAGAATTCAGTCACATAAACGGTCGCTCGGAATCAGAGCGAAGTTGAAATTCCTCTCGAGTATTAGTAATCTGAAAGTGTTCTAGAGAGTCATTGCGTTCCACTTATGGTGTGGTGATGACTGGGACTTCGCTCTGCCGAGGAGAGCCTCTAGGTGTGCTTGTGGGAAAGGGTTGAGAACTTTCCAAATGCTCTGGAGATAAACCCTGCACTCTATGTGAACAACGTGGAGGAGCTATTGTAAACGAGCAAAAAACTTCGCAAATAAAATCCTATAGTCAACTTCGAGAAACAAAAAACACACGCTAGTAAATAAAAATCGAGGAAACAACACCAAGCAAACAAGACCTTCTAATTTCGAAGCCACTAGTTGGTGATGAAATCCAACGTCACAACAATGAGACGAGAAGGGGTTGGTCTAGGGTGGAAAAGTTATGCTGACGAACTGCTTAATGGACTTACACCTTGGTGCAAGCTCCCACACATAATCGTGGGTATACCCTCCAAGGAGCCTGAGTGAGTTTGGTCAACGTCAATTCCAGGTACCATGAAGACTTTCCCCTCCAAAGTCACCTCGGGTAAGAACCTAGAAAGATAGGCCACTAAGGTCACCACCAACAACAATAAAGCCTAGGGGAACAATCGACAGTCCGATCCACACGCAAGGGCAGGGTATCTAGCTCGAAATCAACTCAAAAGGCTTCCACTCATCATTGTGGTTATACCTCTGAGTGATCCCCATAATACGTGCAATCTCTACACTGATATCAACAAAACAGGGTGAGTAACTCTGCCAATATCAATGCGACCTCGTACTTGACCCTTGTGTGAGAAGGGCTTCCCAGGACAAGATGTTGCAAATGCTATTTAACACTCCCTAACACAAGATGCTATTATATGTTTTGTGATTTCGGAGAGTGTATCTCTCTTCCTACTCCAAAGCGCTAGACTAGCTAAATGTTGGTGTAATAGAGCCCTAGAAAAGAGTTACTAGATAAATTTTACAATTGCGCAGTGTTATTAAGAGTTGTTGTTTACTCAAAGGCAACGGAGATGAAACTTATGTTATATGACTCTGACCCAACAATTCATGGATGAGAATGAAATATATCACCTTTTGTTCAATGAATCCTATGTATGGGAGAGAGAAAACGTTTTCCAGATCAACCGTGAACTACAATGTAAAATTTCCTTTAAAATGAAAATGCAATAAATCACAAATCAACAACAATTCTCTATTGTGTCTTTTTCAATAACTTCAACAAAGTGATGTTCAATGTTTTCGAAGACGAAAATGATTTTTTGAAAGAAAAACTTTTGTTCACTTTTCAAAAAGGACCCACACTATAATAGTAAGAGTACTGAAAATAAAAAACCAATGAACAAGCAATGACAAAAACTCAATCAACTCTTTCAATGAAAACAAAAATAAAGAGCAAACCAAAATAGTCTTTTCAATCTCATAAGAAAAAATGTTCCTTCAAACAATAAGCAAATGATAAAGACCAAGAAAACTCAACTTTCAACCGATCACCGGTCCTTAACTATTCAAGCACACTCAGATTCTGAAATCAGAGAGTATGGTTTTGCCAAGAAAAGTCAAGAAACAAAATTCAAGACAAAAAGGACAAGAAGAGCCTTGAAATCCTAAGACTATTCATGCACGCAAACGAAGACAAGAAATACATCAATCAATGGTCCAAGAAACTCTTATGAGGCACCTAGACTGATTTGGGCAGTTGAAGATGCCAAAACTCAAATCCAAATTTTTGAACAAATGAGTTCGCAGGCTGGCAATACTACACAGTGCGAGAATTAGTGATTCTCGCAGGTGACACTTGAGCAGGGTGTGAGAACCTCGCACTGAATCCTGAAGGCAGAATAAGAACCCTACCTATTCTCGCAGGCTGCAGTGAAGTGCAGTGCGAGAATGTTTGAACATAGTCAAAATTTTGGAAAATGAAAGAAAATTTGAAAAGGCCTCTGGACCTAGAGGGTCTATCAGGATATCCTGAAGACTCAAAGATTGATAGGACAGGAGAAAAGTAAAACTAGAGAAAATGGCCATAGAAAAACAAAAAAAGCCACAAAGAAAATGGGATGATCCCTAGTGGAGTCGCCAATTTTGTTATCGGACTAATCGGTAAGTGCAGACACTAACAGATCTCCCTAGATCCACCTGGATCTAGAACAAAATAGGACAGGACATGATTCTTTCCCTAAGTTTTGACCATTGAATCAACTAGTAGGAAGGAATAAGTAACATACCTTTATATCGCTTCCCAGGGTCTCTGTTTCTCTTGCTTCGCTCCGGTGCTCTCGTGAGGTCAAGACCAAGACAACACAAACCAACCAAAGTGAAGATAACACAATATATTCAACTGTCAACCTATGTGTATGATCAAGGAATTACACAATAAAGTGGAAATAGCTTTATGGGAAAGCGACATGCCACTGTATCATATTAATGGAAAGTAAAGATTACAACCTAAGCCTTGATGTTGCAAACTTCCTTTCGATGGCTCTTGTCTCCAACACACACACTTGCTCAATCCTTGTATGAAGAAGATAAAATCCTCTTGGTAGACTTGCTAGGGTCTCCAAGTTGTTGTTTAGGCTAAGTCCTTCACAAATTCTTTTCACCAATTCTCCAATAAATCTTTCTTAACCTTTTCCATGAGAATTCTTTCAATATATAGGAGAGAATGAATTAGTTACTTGGATCAGAATGATCCCACAATATCTGGGAATCCAGTACAAGGATAACCATTCGAATGCCAACCCATCCTTCTAGAAGATTCCCTTCTAGAAACATCGATAATTCATCTTATTCCATGATTTAGGAAGAGTTCACACCCTAGTTGTTCAACACAGTGCGAGAAGTTCGCACCCTGGCTTAAAGAAGCCTGCGAGAATCAGGAATTCTGGCACCCAAATATACTAGCAGCCTGCAAACCTTCTTCAAAAATGAGTTTTCTTGGAAGAGATGAAAGTAACTTTTCTCAGGAGAAAGTTCTTATGAAGAGCCTGAGTACACCATCATCAATACATCATCATGACGACC
>JZKD02S1546100.1:1179058-1199041 GCA_000966675.3 Picea glauca
ATTTTATTTATGTCGGCTTTAGGCCATTATTTGTAATTATACCTCCTAGTCTCCTATATATACCAAGGAGACATTTTCATTTTGAATCATCTTGCACTTGAACATTTAAGTGGGGGTAAAAGGAGGTTGCCCCTTCGAAGAGACTTATTATCTGAAATTCTCTCTTTTTCAAGGCGTTGAGTACTTTTTCTGAGGATTTTCTATGCTATATTGATATTTGGTTCTTAACAACTATCGAGAAGAATTTTTGTGTGCCATAGAAGTTATCAGAAGAGAAAATAAGAAAAACAAGAAACTACAAGCGAAAGTAGACAAGAAAGTAGACACTCAGGAATTAGAACAAATGATCACAAATTTGAAGGTTCAAATTGAAGAAGATAAAAGAATTGAAGAAGCACTCAAAGAACATCTACAAGGAAGAGACATGATCATTGGAAATTTGGAAGCAGAAATTGTCACATTAAGAAAGGATCTTCAAAAGAAAAATATGCAAAACAAATCAAAAATTTTGAATGACATTATCAATAGTCAAAAACCTCATCATGACAAGTCTGAACTTGGATACAATCTGACAGAAACGGGATCACGCTCCAAAACAAAAGAACAAGAAACATATCCAAAAAGATAATAAGAAACAATCAAATGGGATAGGAAGGTCTACAAAGAAAATTACAGGGACACTCCTCCATCGAGAAGATTCAAATTTCAGAATCAATGACCGACAGAAGCAGATAGGCCTCAGGAATAAGAAGTATTCATAAGAGTGCCTCTTTTCAAAATATCTTCAACTCCCAGGTATCAAACTATATTTTTTGGTTTATGTTATGGATGTAATAATTTTGGACATAAAGTTGTGAATTGCAGAGAAAACAACAAGAAAATAAGCAACTTTGAAAGTCATGCATAAAAGGGCTATGCAAGAAGGCCTAGTGAAACATAGAGAAGAAGTTACAACAAGTTTGAATATTTGAGCACTGAAGTGGAATGCTACAAATGTAACAACTTTGGAAACATGGCCAAAGATTGCAGAATGATAGTCCCTCCTAGAGAACCATGACATAACAACAACAGTCACATACATGAACCTTAGAAAATGACATGGATAAGAAAGCATAATCAATATAACAATGAAGAATTCACACTCACTCTACAATCTAAGAAGAAGAAATGTGGTTGGTATGTTGACAGTGGCTATTCAAAACACTTGACAAGTAATAGAGACAAGTTTCTTACATTAAGAAAGGAAAGAGATGGATCAGTCTCCTTCGGAAATGATGATTCATCTAAAATCATTGGAAAAGCCACAATCAGAATTGGGAACAAGAATACCAAGGAAGAAAATTTTCTACTAATATAAGATATGAAACATAATGTTATAAGTGTGAGTCAAATATGTGACCAAGGTCATAAAGTTACTTTTGATCCACAAAAGTGTGAGATAAGAAAAGAAGGTTTAGGAAAATTGATTGCAACAGTTGCGAGAGCTTCAAGGAACATATATGTATTAAGTAAAATTGAAAATGAAAAGTGCTTCCTAGCAAAGGAAGATGAAAGTTGGCTATGGAACAAAAGAATGGGTCACATACACTTTCATAAGCTTATCAAAGTCATCAAAAGGGAAGCAGTTAGAGAAATTCCCCAGATCACGAAACCAACCAACACTTTATGCAAGAATTGTCAACAAGGAAAGGAAACAAAGACCGGGTTTAAATCAAAAGAATATTCAATGACAAGACCACTAGAATTTGTGAATACTGATCTAGTTGGACCAACTACACCAAAGGGTTTAAAAGGTGAGAAATAATTTATGTTATTAGTTGTTGATTATACAAGAATGACACCATTTTTCTTTCTCGGGAATGAGTCAAAAGCTTTTAAAAACTTCAAGGTCTACAAGGAAATGGTTGGAAATGAAATGGATTAAAAAATAAAATGCTTGAGATCTGATAAAGGAGGAGAGTTCACTTCAATAGAATTTATGGACTACAACAATAGGCATGGAATAAAAAGACAATTCTTTGTTTCTAGGACACCTCAACAGAATGGAGTGGTTGAAAGAAAAAACATGACAGTACAGGAAATGGCTCAAACTATGATAATGGATTCCAAATTGACAGATATCGTTTGGACACAGGAAGTGCATAGAACATTTCACATTCAAAATAGAGTAATTCTCAGAAACAATGCTGACAAAAATCCCTACAAGCTATGGAAAGGAATACCAACAAATGTGAAGCACTTCAGAGTTTTTGGAAGAAAATACTATATCAAAGGAGAATATGGAAGAATGGGAAATTTTGACTCTCGTTTGGAAAAAGGAGTACTTGTTGGTTACTCAAGTACAAGGAAAGCATATAAGTGTTAGAACCTGAGATTGAAAAAATTTGTGGAAAGAATCAATGTAACAATTGATGAAAAAGGTAGACAAGAATTAAAGGAAGAAGAAAATGAATCAATGGAACAACTTTATGAAGAAGAAGAAGAAGAAGAAGAATAAAAAGAAGTAGAACGGGAAGATGACGAGGATCCAAAAGAAACATAAGAGAAATTTTAGCAAGTGCCTCCAAAGACACCTAGCAGACGAGTACAGAAGAATCATCCTTCAGATAAGATTATTGGAAACAAATATGTAGGAGTTGAGACTAGAAGAAGAATTCGTTCACCGGAACAAACACACCTAGCACTCTCATCTACAATTGAACCAACCTGTTTTGAAGAGGCCAACAAGGATTAATTTTGGAATAATTCTATGGATAACGAATTGGATCAAATAGAGACAAATGACACTTCGGAATTGGTTCCAAGACCAAAGGATATGAGTGTGATCGACACAAAGTGGGTATATAGGAATAAATTGAATGAAGATGGACAAGTTACAAGGAACAAAGCCAGATTGGTATGTAAAGGATATGCACAGGTTGAAGGAATCGACTTTGAAGAGACATTTTCTCCAGTTTCCAGAATGGAAGCAATCTAATTTTCTTTAGCTTATGCATGCTCCAAAATATTAAAGTGTATCAGATGGACATAAAATTATCTTTTATGAATGGGGAACTTGAAGAAGAATTCTACATTCAACAACCAGAAGGATTTCAATTGTGAGAGAACATATATTATGTGTGTAAATTAAATAAGTCCTTGTATGTTCTAAGACAAGCTCCTAGAGCATCGTACTCTAGACTGGATAAATATCTATAGTAGGTAGGATTCAGAAAAGGAAGTGCAGACAATAAGCTCTACATCAAGGTAACTCAAGATAGTAATTTATTAATTGAAGTTTATGTTGATGATATTATTTTTGGAAGTACTAATGACAGGTTAAGCCAAATATTTTCAAAGGATGTGAAAAATGAATTTGAAATGTTATTACTTCGAGAACTATCCTTCTTTCTGGGTCTTCGGATACGTCAAAGAAACCATGGAATTTTTATTTCTCAAACCAAGTATATCAGAGAAATGCTAAAGAGGTTCGGAATGGAAGATTGCAAACTAGTTATCACTCCCACGCAAACTAGTTGCAAGTTGAGCAAAGATGATGATTCAAATTCTATAAATCAGAGACAATACAGGTCAATGATTGGTAGCCTACTATATGTGACAACATCCAGATCGGATGTAATGTAGGAAGTTGTATAGGTGGGATGATTTCAAGCAACACCAAAGGAATCACATTTAATAGCAGTGAAGAGAATTTTCAGATATCTAAAAGGAACATAAGAGTTTGGATTATGGCATCCAAAAGGAAAGGATCTACAACTTATTGTCTACACAGATGCAAATTGGGTAGGTTGCATTGATGACCGTCAAAGCACCAAAGGAGAAGCATTCTACTTGGGTGAGTGTTTAGTATCATGGCTAAGCAAGAAACAATCATCAATATCTTTATCTACAACTGAGGTAGATTATATTGCAACAACAACATGTTGTACACATGTTCTATGGATGAAACAAACTCTGATAGATATACAAGTTGAGTATGATGAGCCCATTCCAATCTATTTGTTGGAAGATTGGTTGTTGTCATTGATGTCAACCCTACTCATGGGTTTTGGACCGCAAGATTGATGAAGGTATTTCGACATGAAGGAAAATGCACATGCAGATACAACACCCATCGATGGATAGTATACATCATGTTGTTTTTGGTTCTATGTGGCATGTCACGTGGATCCTCATGGTTGAGGAGAAATGAATTTTTGAAGATGACAAAGTGAATTGAAGAAGGAAGTACGTGTAGGCCTTGAAGATAATTAAAGAAAATAATTACAAAATAAGAAAGTGTCAGGTCAGCCCTAATGTTAAAATAAAGTGACATAAATGGTATAAATAAACACCATTATACATTCATTTGATACACAAGTCGAATTTTAAAGGAAATCATAAGTAAAGAAGGCCGGATTTTAGGGGAGGATGAAGTCTTTTGGTGATGTGTTCTAAGGTATGTTATTTTCAGGTCATCTTTCCATTTTTGCTATAACATTTTTTCTAGAATGATTCAGATGGTGAAATTGCTATGGTATTGAGAAGACATATCAATGTATCTATGGTAAAAATTTCATCTCTTGATTCACTATAACTATGGATATACACTCTATGGAAGATAGGGTTTGTGACCAGTCTTGAAGCTAGTTAATAAACATGTGTTCTGGGTAAAATAGTTATAACCTCTTCATCGAGAATCCAAATGACGTGGGAAAAATTTCATTGGAAAGAGTACGGACTTTAGTTTCTTTTGTGCGAGTTTCAAAATCTAATTTTAAATATTGAGTGCGGGGAATTTTGTACAAGTTCGGTCTCCTGAATAAACCAGAATTGAACAAGGTCTACGCTTATCTCTATAACTTCTTTTTGGGGAGGATTCAAGGAGTGAAACTTGGAGAATTTTCAGAGAATAAATTGAGTAATATTATCTACAGGATCAATGTACTCCAAGAATTGAAGAATTGCAGAAATTGAATAAGTCTCAGGAAGCATTATCGGGTTCTATGTGATGGTTGGTTGATGGTGATAATTTAATGTGAAGTTTTATTATATCTTGTATATTCTTGGGTGGAAGGAAGGGGCAAGAATGGAGAGTTCAACTCTCTCTTGATATTGGAGGATTGTATCTTCCTTTTGGAGGTTTATCCCTCCCTTTACATTTGGAAGCTGTAGCTACCTTTGGAAGTCATTACTTCCCTTGAACAATAACTATTAGTTATTTATCATATATTATGCATGGTGTATTGTGGTGTATTGGTGTAACTCTTATACTGTTGTTCATTGCTCATTGTGTATAATTGAATGGTTTAAGTATAAGTTGAAAAAGGTTTTAAATTGTACTTGATACTGATTCACCCCCTCTTAGTATCGACAATTGGTATCAGAGTAGGTTGCCTTCAGAACAGTTTAACCAATGGGAGGAAAATCCTGAGCAGAGATGGATGAACATGAACACATTTCAAATGGGATTCAAAAATTTGATGGAATAAATTATGCATAATGGAGTGATAGAGTGAAAACTTACCTAACGGATTTGGGAGTAGACATTTGGTACTCAATTGTAAATGGCTATGTAATCCCAAATAATGCTCCAACCAATCCAAATGAGAAGAAGCTTATGAGTTGTAATTAAAAATCCAGACATGTTATTCTAGCAGCATTGGCACCAACCATTGCTAGCAAATTGATGGGTTGCAACACTGCTAAATAGGTATGAGACAAACGCAAGAGTATCTACGAAGGTGATCCAAAAGTTAAGCAGGTCAAGTTTCAACGACATAGACCGAAATTTGAAAATTTGAAGATGAATGAAAAGGAAGTTATTGCAACCTATCTTCTTAGAGTTGATGAAGTTGTTAATTCTATCAAAGGATTAGGTGAAGAGCTCGATGAATCATTGGTGTTACCCATGATTTTTGTCATCATGATGGTGTATTGATGATGGTGTACTCAGGCTCCTCATAAGAACTTTCTCCTGAGTAAATTGACATTCATCTCTTCTCAGAAAACTCACTTTTGAAGAGAGTTCCCAGGTTGCTAGTATCCAAGGGTGCAAGAATGACCCATTCTCGCAGGCTTCCTTAAGCTAGGGTGCGAACTTCTCGCACTGTGCAACATAGCTAGGGTGCAAACCTTCTCTAAAGCATGGAAAAAGATGGATTCTCGATGGTTCTAGAATAATGGGTTGGCTTTCGAATGGTTATCCTTGTACTGGATTCCCTAATATTGTGGGATCATTCTTATCTAAGTAACCATCTCATTCTCTCCTATATATTGAGGGAATTCTCATGGAAAAGGTTAAGCAAGATTCATTGGAGAATTGGTGAAAGAATTGTGTGAAGGACTTAGCTTGAACAGGAGCTTGGAGACTCTAGCAAATCTATCAAGAGGATTTGATCTTCTTCATACAAGGATTGAGCAAGTGTGTGTGTTGGAGCCAAGAGCCATTGAAAGGAAGCTTGCGACATTAAGGCAATCAGGTTGTAATATTCTACTTTCAATTAATATGATACAGTGGCATGTCCCTTTCCCATAAAGCTATTCTCACTTTATTGTGTAATTCCTTGATCATACACATAAGTTGACAGTTGAATATATTTTTCTATCTTTACTTTGGTTGGTTTGTGTTATCTTGGTCTTGACCTCACGAGAGCACCAGAGCGAAGCAGGAGCAAGAGAGAGCCTAGGAAGCGATACAAAGGTATGTTACATGTTCCTTCCTACTAGATAATTCAATGGTCAAAACTTAGGGAAAGAGTCATGTCCTATCCTATTTTGTTCTAGATCCAGGTGGATCTAGGGAGATCTGTTAGTATACGCACCTACCGATTAGTCTGATAAACAAATTGGTGACTCCACTGGGGATATAACCCGTTTTATTGTGGTTTTTGGTATTTTTCCTTGGCCATTTTCTCTTTCCTTAAATTTCTCCATTCATATCAATCTCTGAGTCTTCAGGATACCCTGATAGACCCTCTAGGTCCAGAGGCCTCTTTAAATTTTGTGTCTTTTTCCAAAAAATTGATTAGTTTCAGACATTCTCGCACTGCACTCCACAGTAGCCTGCGAGAACACACTGAGTTCACACCCTTCCTTTAGGTTCAGTGCTAGGTTCTTGCACTTTGCTCAAAGCTCACCTGCAAGAATCACCTATTCTTGCACTGTGTAATACCCTCAGCCTGCGAACCCTTTTTTTTCAAAATTTTGGATTTGAGTTTTTGCATCTTTAACTGCCCAGATCAGTTTAGGTGCATCAAAAGAGTTTCTTGGACGATTGATTGATGTTATATTGTCTTTTTTTTTGTGCACAAATAGTCTTAGGATTTCAAAGGCTCCTCCTGTCACTTGTTCTTGACTTTCATTTCTTGACTTTTCTTGGCAAAGCTACGCTCTCTGATTTCAGAATCTAAATGTGCTTGTTTAGTTAAGGACTGGCGATCGGTTGAAAGTTGAGTTTCTTTGTATTTATCCTTTTCTTATTCTTTGAAAGATCCCTTTTCTTATGCAATCGAAAAGACTAGATTGGTTTGCTTGTTATTTTTGTTTTCATTGAAAGAGTGGTTTGGGTTTTTTATCTATTGCTTGTTCATTGGCTTTTGATTTTCTGCACTCTCACTATCATGGTGTGGGTCCTTTTTGAAAAGTGAACAAAGTTTTTCTTTCAAAAGCATTTTCGTCTTCGAAAGTATTGAAAATCAATTGTTCAAATTATTGAAAAAGAAACAATAGAGAATTGTTATTGATGCGTGATTTGTTGCATTTGCATTTTAAAGGAAATTGTGTCTTGTAGTTCAAAGTTTGATCTAGAAAACTTCTCTTTCCCTCCCGTACATAGGATTCATTGAATGAAAATTGATATATTTCACTCTCATCCATGTATCGTTGGGTTAGAGTCTTATACAACATAAGTTTCATCTCTGTTTCCTTTGTGTAACAACAACTCTTAATAACACTGCGCAATTGTAAAATTTTCCTAGTAACTCTTTTCTAGGGCTCTATTACACCAACATTTAGCTAGGCTAGCGCTTTGGAGTAGGAAGAGAGATACAATCTCCAAAGAACAAAACACACAATAGAATCTTGTGTTAAGGAGTGTTAAATTCCATTTGCAACATCTTATCCTGGGAAGCCCTTCTCACACAAGGGTAAAACATGAGGTCGCATTGATATTGACAGAGTTACTCACCCTGTCTTGTTGATATCAGTGTAGAGATTGCACGTATTACGGGGATCAATCGGAGGCATACACACAATGATGAGTGGAAGCCTTTTGAGTTGATTTCGGGCTAGATACCCTGCCCTTGCATGTGGATTGGACTGTCGACTGTCCCCCCAAGATTTATTGTTGTTGGTGGTAACCTTAGTGGCCTATCTTTCTAGGTTCTTACACAAGGTGACTATGAAGGGGAAAGTCTTCACGGTACCTGGAATTGACGTTGACCAAACTCACTCGGGCTCCTTGGAGGGTATACCCATGATTATGTGTGGGAGCTTGCACCAAGATGTAAGTCCGTTAAGAAGGTCATCAACATAAATTTTCCAGCCTAGCCCAGCCCCTTCTAGTCTCATTGTTGCAACGTTGGATTTCATCACCAACTAGTGGCTTCGGAATTAGAAGGTCTTGTTTTCTTGGTGTTGCTTCCTAGATTTTTGTTTACTAGCATGTGTTGTTTGTTTACCAAAGTTGACCATACGATTTTCTTCGTGAAGTTTGTCACTTGTTTACAATAGCTCCTCCACGTCATTCACGTATAATGCAGGGTTTATCTCTAGATCATCTGGAAGGTTCTCAACCCTTGCCTACAAGTACCCCTGAGGGCTCTCCTCGGTAAAGTGAAGTTACAGTCGTCACCACGCCACAAGTGGAACGAACTAACTCTCTAGAACATTTTCGAATTACAAATACTCGAGAGGACTTTCGACTTCACCCTGATTCTGAGCGAACATTTATGTGACTGAATTCTTCCGGAGACTTAGTTGTTACATATTCTGGATCACTAGTTGGACCCTTTCCAGGCATAGAAGGCCAATGGCTTTTTTGGTCTACGGGTGTTTTTCGATGGGACCTTTTTGGTCCAGGCTCACCTGTGATTTCCGAAATCACCCCACCTGTGATTTCTGAAATCTCTAGTCCAGAGACAGTACCGTTTACTATTGCCTATCATTTTACCGTCCCTGCTTAAATGGCCCATCTCATAGATACTACGAGTGTTCCAACTGGGTTTACTGCGGTTAGTATCGCTCCCATCAACACACCACAAACGCCCAACGTCACTTTGACACTACCACCCTAATAATGTGTGTTGAATGCTTCCATTCACACTCCTACGCAAACCCCATCCGGCTCTCCTGGTGGTCCTTCTTCTTCTGGGCACTCTCTTCCCAGTTTTATTCCAACACTCCCTCAATTTCCTTTTGGAGGACCTTCTTCGTCTTCTACTGGTAGTCTTAATCCTAGTGGCACTATTCCGTCATTCACACCAAATTACCAAATTCCCGTCGGTGGACAATTTCACCAAGGTGGTATGACTCAACCCCCTCTCAGTGGGAAAATTCCTTTTGGCACACAAATCCCAATTGGAACACAACCCCCAATTGGAACACCACCTTCGATAGGAGGCCCAACCCCGCCTTATGGGAAAACATACCTTCATCCTTGGCCCAGTATTGGAATCAGTTGATACAACATCCTCCTCAATCGACTGGGGGGCAAAAGTTTCTAGCCATGTCCGTAATACCCCCTAGTATGGGCCAACCATATCCAGGTTTGTTCAATCCCATTTGGGGGGTGAATGCTCAAACTCAAGTCCTTGTTCCAGGGTACAATCCTATGAGCTACTATCCTCTTCAACCACCACCGAATCTGCCTGGGTATTCATATTATATGCAGACTACTTATGGTCCTACTGGTTTGTCGACCGAGATTCCTCCCCAAAGCCACCAGTACCCACAGGTGAATCGACAGTTACCCTTCATAGCCACTTTGGATCTTCCAGATTTGTCAAGGATTTTAAATGATCCAATTCGTCACTCTCCCCAATGGCCTTCTATCCCAGCCAAGCTACCATAGGACATTCCTAAATTCGACGGGAAAGCGGGAGAGGACCCAAACAATCATGTTATGAATTTTCACCTATGGTGTTCATCCAACTCGTTGATGGATGACTCTATTCGTTTACTTATTTTTCAACAAACTCTCACAGGTTCTGCTGCGAAGTGGTATATAGAATTGCCACGAGGTTTTTTCTCTGACTTCAACATGCTAGCTACGGATTTCCTCACACACTACCAGTTATCGATTAGTTATGACATGGGGACCGAGATTTTGAATTCTTTCAAACAGAACAAGGCCACTCATATATCTGATCACATTCATGAGTGGCGATGGCGACGAAATCTTATTAAACTCGAACTCCCCGATCAGTTGCTGGTAGAATGGTTCACCAAATCGTTTGTGAGCGACATCAGTTGTGACATTGCCATGGGTGGAGTAGTCACGGAAGAATAGGCCATAAGTCGTGATCAATATCTTGACCTCATTTACTCGCAAATGGGAACCCTTTACGATTTACTACCCGACTTACCTCATCCTTCCACTTCCACCACTTCAACTACTCCAGCTGCTTCACATGCAGCTGATGGTGTGATTGGTACTTTCCAGGCCCAACCACATTTCGCCTCAAGAACAAACCCCAAACCTGCTTCTTCTAATGTTCAAAATGATTCGTCTCCTACCCCTCCCACTGGCAAGACTTCTGAGGTAAATGCAGTCAAATCTACCCCAGCCAGTAAAAAAAAATCTAAAAAGGGGAGAGGTAAGAATAAGGAGGACAAAAATACTTCTCAAGAAGAGCGAACCAAAACTACACTTGTTGAAGATCGGGATAAGCGCAAACCTCGATACCCTTGCTTTATCTGTGGTGATGATCACTACATGAAGGATTGTCCACGATGCGTCGAGGTCACTAAGTTCCTTCAAGGAGCTCCAAAACCACCTGCTACGGTCGTTTTGTCCCAACCCTTCCCGTCTCAACAACAGGCTCAGTTCGTCACTTAGGACCAACCCTCATCTTCTACTACATCCTATGTTTTGATGTGTACTGGCGATTCTAAGCAGAGTGATGTTGCACTCACTACTCAAGCCAAAGATTATTCTCCCTCTAAAGAGAAGGTTGATGATCTACCTCCTTCCTTGGTCCAACCCTCTCCTGCGACTCCACCTACAAACGGTCCTCTTCATCTCGAACGACTGAGCCTTGACATTGTTCTTTGACCCCCCCCCCAAAGGGCGTCGTTCAAAAATTGGCTTTCAATCCTCATGCTCGTGCTGCCCAGAACTACAACATTGTTGAAGATCTGGCCCAAGAACCTTCTTTGATGTCAACCCTTGAAGTCCTTCAAACTTGTCCAATGCAACGGAAGGCACTGTTGAAATCTATTGGTGGAATCGACCCGACGGATACAAATTTAATAATCTTTGACTTGGAAGATCACATTCCAAGGTTACCCCCTCAACTCGCATTCTAGATCCAAGTGATTGTCTCTGACAAAAATATTTTTCGAACCGTTATCGATGAGGGTGCCTTGACGTGTGTCATGTATCTTGCTTGATGGAAAGCCATTGGCTCTCCCCTTTTGAATGAATCCCATAACACTCTTGAAGCCTTCAACGGCTCTATTTTTAAGCCCTATGGTGTTCTTCCTTCGTTTCCCATCACGTTAGAAGGAAAAATGGTCCAAGTCGAAGTGGAAGTCTTTGACGCTACCCTTGATTACAATCTTCTACTTGGCCGCAGTTGGATCGATTCCATGCACGCAGTTGTGTCGACCCTTTTCCGTGTGGTACATTTCCCACATCAAGGTAAGGTCATCACCGTCAACCAACTAGCCTTCTTTAATTCGGATACCCGTACTGACAACATGTCGTTCATCGCTAAAACCCCACTGGTTTATGAGAACATCAGTGTAGGCCTTCTAAAAGACTCTTCGTTAATAGGTACTTTCCCCATTCCACCACCCGATGTTCCACGCGCGTCTGTTTCTTCAATCAACATGATCTCCACATCGATTCATGAACTTCCTGCATCTCATGACCCCTGGATAGTACCTGACCCTGGATATCATCTTCATTACGACGATGAAATGCCATTAAGTCCAGTTGAATCCGCCTATTAGGCCATTCAATCGACAACACCTTCTACTCCCTCTCTTAGTGAGTTGTCTCTTGATCCTTTTCATGTCATTTTTTTGACATATGAGATGATCATGTCTGTCATGGAGGACACCCCTTGGGACGATGGGATTCATCATTCCATCCTCTTTCTAGAGCAACATACCATTGAGAACTATCAATGGATCTCGACCCCGTCGACCGTTGTTGTCATTTCCACCATTCCCGAGTCTGCACACGATGTGTTTTTTGAAGGGAACTTAAGCAATATCTGACCCACTATTCCTCTTGACATATCCATCAAACTTGGGATTGTCGAAAATGTCCATATCGGAGCTTTGTGTTCTTATGACGAAGTCGTCACCTACACGTCCCTTTTCAAAGAGTTTTGTGACATCTTTGCATGGAGCTATGAAGAAATGTCGGGTATCAACCTTGAGATTGTGATACATGAGATAAAGACATACCCCAATGCCAAACCCGTCCGACAACGCCTTCGTCCAGTTCACCCACGTAAAGAAGCTGCTATGAAGCTCAAAGTTGAGAAACTTCTGAAAGCCGACTTTATTTATCCGATGGCTCTCACAGACTGGGTTTCCAATGTTGTCCTGATTGACAAGAAACAAGGCACAATTCGTGTATGCACTGATTATAGGGATATCAACAAAGCTTGTCCCAAAGACAACTTTCCTACCCCCTTTCATCGATCAGATTGTCGACGATTGCACCGAAAGTGAAATCTTCTCTCTAATGGATGGTTTCTCCGGGTATAATCAAATCAACATTGTTCTCGAGGATCAACATAAGACTTCTTTTATTTGTCCTTGGGGTACTTTTACCTATCGAAAACTTCCTTTTGGTCTCAAGAATGCTGGCACAAATTTTCAATGCACTATGTCTTATGCTTTCCATGATATCAAGCACATTGTTCAACCATATTTGGATGATTTACTCGCTCACTCAATGCATCGAGTCGATCACCCAACCCACCTCCAAGCCATTTTCGTTTGCTGTTGGTTCTACTGTATACGTTTAAATCCTCATAAGTGTGTTTTCTACGTGGAATCCGGCCGCCTTATAGGTTTTATCATGGTCTTCGTTGGTCCCTTTGCGAGATGGGGAATCAATTTCATGACATGTGACCCTCACTCGGCCGGGGGGCATGGATACATCATTGTAGCCTTCGATTACTTTACGAAATGGGCCGAGGCGATCCTGACATTTGACAACACTGGAAAGACCGTAGCATTATTCATTTTTAATCATGTCATAGCTCATTTTGGTGTTCCCCAAGCTATCTTCACTAATCATAGTAGCCACTTCATAAACTTCATGATGTCTGAACTTACTGAAAAGTTGGGTCTTCGCCATGATAACTGAACACCCTATTACCCACAAGCCAACGACCAGGTTGAAGCAATTAACAAATTTGTCATAACTATGCTCTGACGAATGATAGGGATTCACAAAATAAGTTGGCACACAATGTTGTTTTCGGCATTGTGGGCTTACCGGACATCCGTCAAGTCTGCTACTGGGTTTACACCTTTCCGGTTAGTCTATGGTTTAGAAGCCATTCTCCCGATTGAATGTGAGATACCCTCTTTAAAACTAGTTGTTGAACTCCTACCAAACACTTATGCTGATTAAGAACGTCTATTGTATCTTATGCGATTAGACGAAACTCGACGTGATGCTACCCTAGTGATAGAAGCTCAGAAGAAACGTGTCAAGGCCCAATATGACAAACATGTCAAGCCTCGCATTTTCTCTGAAGGAGATCTCGTTCTCCTTTATGATCAAGATCGTGATATGCTAGGAGATGGAAAATTTGAAGCCATGTGGCGAGGTCCTTATATCGTTCGACGAGTTTTGGAAAAAGGAGCTTATGAGTTAGTAGATTACGATGGTATCCCTTTGAGTGAACCTAGGAATGGGTTGTACTTGAAGTAGTACTATGCATAAAATCACCTATGCACGAGTACTTGTATTTTTATCGTATCATACTTCTTGTGTGTTACTATAGCTTTCTTTTGTCGTTATCTAGTCTCTGCCCTTATGTGACGTTGTGTTTTATTTCCAGATGTCGGAGTCTTCGCTAACTTACATTGGCTTCGCTGATGGCGCTAGCCATAGTACTCAAAACCTTGCTTCCACTGCATGGGCAATTTACACCCCTACAAATGAACTTGTCTCCTTACGAGGTGTGTGTCTCGGCCGTGCGACCAACAGCATTGCAGAGTATAACATCGTTATTAAATTATTGGTTGATGCCATCTCACTCAGAATCTGTCATTTGGTTGTGTGACTCAATTCGCAGCTTGTAGTACTACAGTTAAGTAATGTCTATACTATTCAAAGTCCTACTTTGTTACGGGTGTATTTGCGAGTTTGCCTCTTAGAACGTTATTTTGATTACATTGAATATCAACATATTCCTAGATGTCTAAATACATTAACTGATGTATTGGATAACTATGTATTAGATAGACATTTGGATCATTTATAGATCAATCACATCAATTTTCATAACACGTGATAAATCAGTAGAAGCCGTCTGTATATATAATGATCAAAAGATTTTTTTACAAAAAAGTTTTTTCCGAAGACCAAAATGTCAAAATCTGAAGGCTTCTACAAAGTGACGTCATGGATGACATTCATAGTAACACATGGCTACCCGGGAAAATCTACGGAGCAGTCGACTAATGGACTCTAACACTCCTACCGTATGACGTTGATCGTATCGTGGAACCTCTCCAAGAGGCATGTCTGGAATATCTGTTGTCAAACCCTCTAGGTTTTGTTCCACTGCTTGATAATCCCCAACTTCCCATTGTGGCACTGGCGCTACCTCTCCTCGCCGCTAAATGGAATAAGTACCAGAAGGTTGGTAAGGTCCCACATCT
Organism: Picea glauca; assembly: GCA_000966675.3. Lineage (NCBI taxonomy): Eukaryota > Viridiplantae > Streptophyta > Pinopsida > Pinales > Pinaceae > Picea > Picea glauca. The sequence continues at coordinate 1,194,119 of JZKD02S1546100.1, forward strand.
CTGTCATCAAAAATGAATTTTGTATTTAGTCTTTGAACAAACATATAAAAAATATTTGCATATGATAAAATTAACAAAAACATTTAAGAAGGAAAAAAATTGTGTACTTCTTACCAAGTTCCCCCCACTGAGCATCCTCTGGCAGGACTAAGTCTGGATCTCCTTGGAAATCCAACCTGACATAAGCATAATCGTCGACCATCAACATTTGTGGTCGCAGCTAGTCGAAGAAGGTATCATCATACTTGACAATTGGTCCAGCTACGTGCTGGGCCATGAGCTGACACCATCTCAGCATTCTTGGATCCTTGGGAGCCGGTAAATTCCACTCAACCTGCAGCCTCAGTAATGGAACCCTCTCGAGAAAGAAGGACACTAACAAAGATCCATATTTGAATTGCTTCAGGTTGCCTCATCTGCATTTGGTCAACTGTTTTTTCATACTACGAAGCACAACATCTGCCCAGTTAAAAACCCGAGGTTCAATACACTCTATGGCATACTAGAAGTAACTATGTAGTGCCATGTGAGGAGTGGAGCTGCCAGCCATCCGAGCTATGGTGAACAAGATAGTACAGAGGGTCAAATCCCATAATCCCCAAATAGCTACTTTCCCTTTCTTCCTCTCTGCCTCAGGAACACAGTGTAAGTGGCAGTACTCACTCATGGGCAGCCCACCACCTCTGCTACCAGTCAGGATCACGTGGTACCCCCGCCATGATAGTCCAGTCAAGAATTAAATGTCCTCAATATCTAAGGACAATGTGTGGACCCCTACATGAAATACCTGCTGATCGGGATTCCACATATGCACTAGGTACTCTAATAACCTGATTTGGGCCCTCATGCCCGGGATACGAAAGTACTTCAGAAGACCACAGTTTCTCAAAGTGGCAATAGTGGGTGGATGATTTCCGGAAATGGCATTGTATTCTTCATGCTCCATTTTGCGCCATTCAAGAACCATTTTGATGGCCAAATACCTGGATAAGAAGCACAAGAAGAGGATTAGTAACTCTATTCATGAATTGGTTCTCTTTCATTGAGCAAATTTTTAAAAAACAATTGTTCTTTGTAGTTCTCGTAGGTACCCTTTAGGTACAGTGTGAGAACCTCGCAGGCTACTGTGGGCTCACCTGTGAGAATGACCCATTCTCATAGGTCCCATGTAGCCCACCTACGAGAATGGATGAGCGCAAGTAGGGCTCACAAAATCAACTAAAAAATGATATTTAACCAATGAAAATGCAAAATAAAACCATGAAAGAGTAGAGGACAAAGAGCCTACCTCACTGTCATTGACGACTCATCAAATGGATGCTCGTAACTCCCACAATCAGACGCCAAACTTTGAGGTTAAAAGAGGGGGTTTTGGGCTCAAATAGTGGAAAAGTGAAAATGATATGGTAAAAAGAGTTTTACTTCTTTATATTTACTTTTACCATGTTATTTGGTTTTTTATAATTATTTATTTATTAAACCTAATCCCTAATGCCCTTTTGAGTGTAACTTTTGTAGGCATAATGAATTCGATGTTCATATACAGGGATGCAGACATAATTTTTCTTTTTTCATCGCATGTTTTGATTTTTTTTTATGGTTTTTGTATAAAACCTCGAGCTTGGTCTTTGACTGTTCTCACGCTAAAAAATACATGAGAACGCGATCAAACATACTTTTATCACTTTTTCGGGCTCAATAAGGTTATATGAAAAATGAATCCCCCCGGAGTCCTCTTTAAGTTCTTTTCAGACTCTCTAAACATGAAAAGATAGCCGAGTGACCTTGCTATTTTCACGCTCGATAAAGTATCTGAAGAAAGTGTCTGGTGAGCGATAATTTATCTCTTTTTCGGTCTCATCAGACTATTTTACRAAAAAGGAACTGAGAGAGTTCTCTTTTAAGTGTTTTGCCAGACTCTATAATAATGAAAAACCTTCGAGTTTTCTATCTTTAGACTCGTTAAACAAACATCGACAGACTTGTAATGGGATCGAAGCACTCCTTCTAAGGGTTTGTTAAACATACTCCGAAGGACTTATCCGAAGGATAAGCTTATCTAAACAAGCATATGTTATCCTCCTCAATCTTGCGTAAAAATAAAGAGGTACTCACCAAAAATGGTGGGGGAAAATTTGGGAAAGGGATATGTTATCATCTTCGTATTGATTGGCAGTAAGTGTCGCTCTTGAACATGACACCCCCTATTCATTATATTTGAAGCCGGTTTGGGAAATCCATTTGTCTCTCAGTCGATTTGCTACAAGGTCATTCCTTGTGTCGTATTTGAGTCAATGTTGCCAAATCATTGGTCGTGTCGTTCATATGTTCAAGAGAATTCCATCTGAAACCTCGATTGAGTCAACCATCTGCAGTTGTCCATTCTCTCTGTGTCGACCTTCCCTGTGTCCAGTTTAATTTACATCATACTCTGTTTCACCTTCAAAATCTGTTACTCATTTCGTGTCATTGATGGGGGATACATCAAGTCCCTCCCGTGACAAGTTTTGTTCCGTCGACTTCAGCTCATTATCCGGAAACAAGACTTAGAAATTATTTGGTACCTTGGAGCTTGCATGCCTCAATGGTAGGTTTCCTTGCTTTCAACAGTGTGTTTACATCATTGACCCTTGATCGAATGATTCCATCATATGTTCGACTTCAACTCACTCATTCACACTTGATGGATTGTACTAGAGTACCTTGGGAGTCATTGACATCAATGGTGATTTCCCTCTCACTTGTTAATGGTTTCATTAATGACCGGTAATCAAGTGGTTTCTTCCATATTCGACTTCAACACATGTAATCACATGGTTAGATTCATACTTTGGGTGACGAGATTGAAGACCCTGGATATCATCTCTTTTTCCAGGTTGCAATGGAGTATGTATAATTTGCGACACATAGATCCACTTTGTATGTTTCGTGGCTATGTCGTCTTAATTTGAATTTTCTCGCATAGATCCACAATGTATTCCTGGTGGCTATGCTATATTTTGGTGGCATGGATCCACAGTGTATGATTGGTGGCCATGACCTATGTCTACAATGTCATCTGTCTATGATCTGAGTATGGGAATGCCTACCTCAGAATTGATATATGTGATATTCTGCAGATGCTTGGGTGTTTGCAGGTTTCCGATTAGGTGTGTTCCTGGTTTCCGACACACACATACAGTTTACAAAGTCTTTCGGCTATCACTGGTTCCGGCCTCATACTTTGGGGGGCATTCTCTTACCCATGATTTTGGTCATCATGATGGTGTATTGATGATGGTGTACCCAGGCTCCTCATAAGAACTTTCTCCTGAGTAAATTGGCATTCATCTCTTCTCAGAAAACTCACTTTTGAAGAGAGTTCGCAGGTTGCTAGTATCCCAGGGTGTGAGAATGACCCATTCTTGCAGGCCGCCTTAAGCTAGGGTGCGAACTTCTCGCACTGTGAAACATATATAGGGTGCGAACCTTCTCTAAAGCATGGAAAAAGATGGATTCTCGATGATTCTAGAAGGGAATCTTCTAGAAGAATGGGTTGGCATTTGAATGGTTATCCTTGTACTGGATTCCCTGATATTGTGGGATCATTCTTATCTAAGTAACCATCTCATTCTCTCCTATATATTGAGGGAATTCTCATGGAAAAGGTTAAGAAAGATTCATTGGAAAATTGGTGAAAGAATTTTGTGAAGGACTTAGCTTGAACAGGAGCTTGGAGACTCTAGCAAGTCTATCAAGAGGATTTGATCTTCTTCATACAAGGATTGAGAAAGTGTGTGTGTTGGATCCAATATCCATCGAAAGGAAGCTTGCGACATCAAGGCAATCAGGTTGTAATCTTCTACTTTCAATTAATATGATACAGTGGCATGTCCCTTTCCCATAAAGCTATTCTAACTTTATTGTGTAATTCCTTCATCATACACATAAGTTGACAGTTGAATATATTTTGCTATCTTCACTTTGGTTGGTTTGTGTTGTCTTGGTCTTGACCTCATGAGAGCCCTGGAGCAAAGTGGGAGAAACAAAGACCCTAGGAAGCGATACAAAGGCATGTTACTTGTTCCTTCCTACTAGCTAATTCAATGGTCAAAACTTAGGGAAAGAGTCATGTCGTGTCCTGTTTTCTTCTAGATCTAGGTGGATCTAGGGAGATTTGTTAGTGTCTGCACCTACCGATTAGTCCGATAACAATTGGTTGTACAAAAATTGTTGAGATCACTTCTCTTGAAGTGTGATGCTAAGGTCTCTTCCATTGAAGAAACTAGGGAGTTGACCAAAATGATAATGGATGAATTACATGGGTCTCTTATAGCATGTGAAATGAGAATAGGTATAGAAAGTGACAAGACAAACAATGAAGCAGCCTTTAAAGCCATAAATAAGACAAAAGACAAGGATACCGACTTTGATGAAGAAATAACAAATTTTGTAAGAGGGTTTCAGAAGGGAAGTGGAAGATACAAAGGTAAGTCTCCTCTCAAATTCTTTAACTGTGGTAGAATAGGACATATTGTTGAAAAATGCTACTATAAAAAGAGAAGTCTCAACAATAAAAAGATCTTCTACTGCAAGGATGATGACATCTCCTCAGATGAGAATGATGAAGAATATAAAGATCGAGGAGAAGTCCTCTTCATAACCCAAGAAACCTAAGATGATGATCACAAGAATTCTAAAGAATAAGAAATCATTTGTGAAGAATATTTAGACGAAGAAACCAACCTTGATTCCTTTTGGGGATACAAAGACAATGCAGAAAGTGAACAAGAAGATGAGAATCTTGAAATGTTGAAGCATGTTGAAAATGAAAATAGCAAGCTTAGAAACAAAAACATAATACTAAAAGGTGAATTGAGTAGTTGTGAAGAAGAGAATTACAAGCTTGAAAAGACCATTAATAGCTTGAAGGAACAATTAGAA
>JZKD02S1546100.1:1200511-1212808 GCA_000966675.3 Picea glauca
GATCCTCATGGTTGAGGAGAAATGAATTTTTGAAGATGACAAAGTGAATTGAAGAAGGAAGTACATGTAGGCCCTAAAGATAATTAAAGAAAATAATTACAAAATAAGAAAGTGTAAGATCAAACCTAATGTTAAAATAAAGTGACATAAATGTTAAAAATAAACATCATTATACATTCATTTGATACACAATTCAAATTTCAGAGGAAATCATAAGTAAAGAAAGCCGGATTTCAAGGGAGGATGAAGTGTTTTGGTGATGTGTTCTAAGGTATGTTATTTTCAGGTCATCTTACCATTTTTTCTATAAATTTTTTTCTAGAACAATTCAGATGGTTAAATTGCTATGGTATTGAGAAGACATATCCAGTTATCTATGGTAAAAGTTGCAGCTCTTGATTCGCTATAATTATGGAGATACACTCTATGGAAGATAGGGTTTGTGACTAGTCCTGAAGCTAGTCAATAAATAGGTGTTCTGGGTAAAAAAGTCATAACATATTCATCGAGAATCCAAATGACATGGGAAAAATTTCATTGGAAAGAGTACAAACTATAGTTTCGTTTGTGCTCATTTCAGAATTGGATCTTAAATATTGAGTGCGAGGAATTATGTACAAATTCGGTCTCGTGAATAAACCAGAATTGAACAAGGTCTACCATTCTCTCTATAACTTATTTTTGGGGAGGATTCAAGGAGCGAAACTTGGAGACGTTTCAGAGAATAAATTGAATAATATTATCTATAGGATCCGAGTAGTCCAAGAATTGAATAATTGAAGAAATTGAAGAAGTCTCAGGAAGCATTATCAGGTTCTATGTGATGGTTATTTGATGGTGATAATTTAATGTGAAGTTTTATTATCTCTCTTATATTCTTGGGTGGAAGGAAGGGGAAAGGATGGAGAGTTCAAATCTCTCTTGATATTGGATAAATTTATCTTCCTTTTGGAGGTTTATCCCTCCCTTTATATTTGGAAGCTGTAGCTACCTTTGGAAGACATTACTTCCCTTGAACAATAACTATTGATTATTTCTCATATATTGTGCATGGTGTATTGTGGTGTATTGGTGTAACTCTTATACTATTGTTCATTTCTCATTGGATATAATTGAATGGTTTAAGTATAAGTTGAAAAAGGTTTTAAATTTTACTTGGTATTGATTCACCCCCCTCTCAATATCAACACTATTGTGATAATACAAACACCATCAATATCTCAACGAACCGGATGATGCACTCCAAGACGAAGCACGTTCCAATAAATTATCACATTATATGGGAACAAGTTGCAAAAAAGAACATCATAGTTGAATATGTGGGCACAAAATAACAAGTGGCATACATTTTTAGAAAACCGCTTCCACGGGAAGACTTTGAGTATCTTCACTAGAGACTCAGAGATATTTCTACTCCAAAATAAATTCTTTTGAATTATTATGTTATATGTCTTAGATGTACACAAGGAAGCACCATAAAGATGACAGTTCAGGTTGGGAGATCAAATGAGTCAGTTAGGGGGAGCATACTCGAATGGAAAGATACCTTTTCCATTGATGACAAAGGGGGAGAGATTTATTAGATGTAGAGGATAGAGGCATGGTTCTATGGGGAGTGTTCATCATAGAGATGCAGGCATGGTTCCGTGGGGATCTTGAGTGATATGATTTCAGTATTGCAACACAGTGTTGTGATTAATGCCAAATGGGGATATTGTTGATTAATTGGGTTGGTTGTCATTGATGTCAACCCTTGAAGAATGCTCGGTAGAGAATTCTGGTAGCACAAAGGTTTGGGTAATGGAACCAAGTTTTTTTGATGTATAATTGTATGAGTTTTGATATATTTTCAGGTAAGACTATTCTAGATGGATAGTACATGTCATTTCATTTCTAGTGGTATGTGGAATGTCACATAACTCCTCACAGTTTGAGATTTATGGCCTTATGAAGTTGGAGGACCCTCATATGTTGGCTTGAAGTCCCAAAAGGTCAAAGAAGTCAAAGTGATTGTAAAGAATAAATTATTTAAATAATAAAGTGAAGTGAGAAAGTCAAATAGGATTATTTAAATAATAAAGTGAACTGACAAAATCAAAGAAGATTATTTAAATAATAAAGTGAAGTGACAAAGTCGAAGAGGATTATTTAAATAATAAAGTGAAGTGACAAAGTCAAAGAGGATTATTTAAATAATAAAGTGAAGTGACAAAGTCAAGGAGGATTATTTAAATAATAGAGTAAATGGAGAAATTCTAATTATGGAAAGTGGTTAACCCTAAAATGAAGAAAATGGATTAAGTAGTCAAGTGGCTATTGGATATATGGACAAGTGGAAAATTGGGACAAGTTGGATATAGGTGACTATGTGGACAAAGTGGTCTAGAAGATGTTTCTAAGGAAGCTACATGAAAGTATAAATAAGAGTCAAGGCTCTCTCATTTCAATCACACTTGAGAATATTGAATATCTACAGGTGACTGAGGTAACTAAAGGATATCTAAGATGAATTTCAGACGGAAGGTGAATTAAAGAAGGTCAAAATTCAAGGGAGGATAAATTATTTTGATGATGCTTTCTAGGTATTCTGTGTAAAATTTTCAGATCCATACAACAAATATTTCGTGTGGGGCACGCTCTACAAGTTCTCTCTCTAGAATAAGCCAAAATTCAACAAGGTATGCCATTTTTTCTATAACTTCTTTTCTGAGAGGTACCAAGTAGTGACACCTGGAGGAATTGCATAAAACACACTGAAGAACATTGTGCACTATTTTCATATCTTTATTCATTACAGGCACATAGTTATGATTATTTCAAGTTAGGGTTTTTGACTAATCCAAAACTAGTCATGTGAGACTAAAGTACAGTTTGATGAAAATGCTAGTCTCTTGTTGTTAAAATTAAGGAAGGTTTGCAGGATGAGGTACAGGTTGGTGCATGGTTGATGCACTTGTTTATGGTACAAGTTTATTATAGGTTGGTTCATGGTTGATGCACTTGTTTATGGTATAGGTTGATTACAGGTTGAGGTATAGGTTTATGCATGGTTGATACATGGTTCAGGTTATTGGTACAGGTTGTTTGGTGTAGGTTTATTGGTATAACTTTACAAAAATATATATCATAATGATATTGTGACAGTTTTTCCATCATTCTACTTATACGTCAAGGCGGTTGGAAGGGGCAAGGACAGGTGGTTGTAGTCACCTTTCGGTTGTAGCCGAAGAACATAGGGGGTTGTAGCCTCCTTCTATTTGTTGTAAGGTAGCTAGAGAGGTCGTTGGGGGGGACAGAGGGCCCATAGTGATAATAGTGGAGGCCATTCAATGTAAGGTGGACTAGGTCCACTATATTATTAAATAAGGCCCACTATGGTAGTTAGATATAATAAATGTAAGAGGACTTCTTAGAAGGCTCTACTTCTAGAATCTTCCTCCTCTAGAATGTTCTTAGGTGATGGTAGAACTATATAACGGGGTTCAAGCAATGTGATGTGACATGAATACAAGTATTTTATTGTGATTTGTAGCTCAATAGGAAGATGCCCCCTTGAAGATGCAAGTGAACATGAGAGAATACCTTCCATAATAGGATCCATTGTATGGCGTTACCCTACCTCAAGGGTTTTATAGTAATAAAAGAGATTTTTGATATTGTTCTTCTATATCTATTGTGGTACTTTTTTATTTCAGTTCTTTGGTAATTAGCAATTGGTATCATAGCACTTTGCTTGGCCAAAGAAGGGAAGGAATGTTTTGCTCTTTTTGCATAAATTTTCTAGGGAAGAAAAAGAGGGTGGTGCACATTAGGTTCAGATATGAAGCTTTATGCGCTGAATTTGAAAAAAAAAAATTATGTATTTGAATTCATCTCAGAAAAATACCCCATTTCAAAAAAAATCAGTCGAAATGGAGTTCGGGAAGTGAAGTTATGAACATTTTAAATTTAGTAGTTTTTCAGGTTTTTCCGGAAAAATTCACGATTTTATGTCGTAATTTATTGTTCTACTTTTTGTCGTTTTTCTTGACAGCGACGAAACTATAGAGATAATAACATTTCATAGGGTGATCATATGGCTATTTCTTCTCAAACCCTCAAAGAAATTCGATAGATTATTGAAGCATTCAAATCCCAATTGTTTGACACATTGGATGACAGATTGGATGACATTGTAGATGGCCTCACATACTGCCTCAATGATAGTTTTTGTAGTATTCAAGATTCATTGGATATCATGCAGGAGATATTTATTATGGAAGACCTCATGGATGAATATAATCAAGAAATATATGCTTGGTATGATTTTGAGGCCGATTGTGATGATTGGTATATGGATAGTTTTTATTTTTGGGATGACAACCACTTCCATATTTATTTTTTATGACTTTACTCCACCTTCTATAGAGAACATAAATGTATGACATCTGGAGTTAGTTACCCATGTCTAGTATGAATATTTTACAATGGTATTGTTCCTTCCAGATTCATCTTTGATCCTCTCCCACTATGTGGATGGATATTCTTATTTGGATCCACATGATAGGTGTCAGTATTGGGAGCATCATTTTTAGTTGGTTATTGGGTGTCGATATCTTCCATGTGGGTTTCACGTGAGAAATTGGACATGGTACCTTGGTTTACAATGGTGGTTGGACTACTTGAGCATGGTGGCTTCCATTTCTCAATGGGACCCTGGTTCTCTAGTATACTTTAGCACTATCGTCCACACTTATCCGTGGGACCCTGGTATATGGTTGTACATCAAGCATTGAGGACAACGCTTTCAAAAAGAGGATGGAATGTAAGGTAGCTAGAGAGGTAGTGGGGGGGCCCAGAGGGCCCATAGTGAAAATAGTGGAGGCCATTCAATGTAAGGTGGACTAGGTCCACTATATTATTAAATAAGGCTCACTATGGTAGTTAGATATAATAAATGGGTAGTTAGATATAATAAATGTAAGAGGATTTCTTAGAAGGTTCTACTTCTAGAATCTTACTCCTCTAAAATGTTCTTAGGTGATGGTAGCACTATATAAAGGGGTTCAAGCAATATAATGCGACATGAAAAAAAGTATGGTATTGTGAGTTGTATCTCAATAGAAGGATGCCCACTCGAAGAGGCAAGTGAACAAGAGAGGATCCCTTCCATAATAGGATCCATTGTATGGTGTTTCCCTACCTCAAGGATTTTATAGTAATAAAAGAGATTTTTAATATTGTTCTTCTATATCTATTGTGGTACTTTTGTATTTAGTTCTTTGGTACTTAATAGTTGTAGCCAAAGAATTGGGGAGTTGGAGCTTCCCTCAGGTTGTATCGTAAGAAACTAGGGGGTTGGAGCCTCCTTCAGTTGCAGCTGGAAAAAAAAGGAAGTTGGTGCTTCCAATGAATGTAATTCTTCAAGACATATAAGAAAAAACATTTTGTGGTTTTCTCCCTCTTTGGGTTTCCATGTAAAATCAGTGGTGTACTGTGTATGTGTATGATTGTTCATTTGTTCATTGTTTATTTACTTTGAAAATATTGGATGATAATGCTACATTGATATAACACTTGCATTATATGGTTAAAAAATATTTGATTTCTCTATTACTGTTTCACCTGCCACCCTCTCAGTAATCCAACAATTTATGTGGCTAAAGTGTTAGCTAAAGAGAGAGGATTTAGTTGTAATACCCATGTTTCCCCTAGCTTGTAATTAATCACTAATTATGATTACCATGATATGGCATGTGAACAATGTAAATGTATTATTGTTTACATTACCAATAACTGACTGTGGGGGTGAAGCCTTGAAGTACTATCCATGATATCACTGGAGGAAAGAGTAAGGAAACTGTAGAGAGGGTTTATTATGTCAAAATGACCCAAATTCTCTTTGTTGAAATAATAAGCCTCATCTTGATCCAAAGGAAAAATCAGTTAATGAAATAAATAGTGGTGGTTGAACAATCAACTACCCCCATGAATGGAAGCATGTAGATTCTAGCTGAGGAGACAAAAAACTATCAGCATGAAGTACCACAGAGTGCAGTTGTTTTTGCAGTCCAAGACTGACCTGATTTCCTTCTAACAGAAGGAACATGATAGGTCTAGAACCTCCTTGGGGGGGAAAGGAGAGGAAGTGCAAGAGAAGTATGATACCATTCAAAGAGAGAAAGAGTGGTTGAGGATATTGAGTTGAGAAGAATAACTAAATGATTAAGTTGTTGTGGTTAAAGGGAGAGAATAAGAGAAATGATATTTAAGAGTTTGCATAAAACATGACCTAAGGAGAAGATCAGGAGCTTGATGATGAGGGATCATATGATAAACCTTACAGAGGCTATGATAGAGAACTATGAGAAAATGCAAAATTTCCCTAGTGATATCATGTCTTGGCATGGGGGTAGCCAGAGAACTAAGAATGAATTCCTTTGAGCCTACGGTTGGGTGGAAAGGTGAACACCCACAGTCAGTTGGTAAGTGATCGACTATAATATAGAATTATTTCATGTACCCTATGTACTAGAATTGAAATGAGTGGTTGGATTTCTATGTGTATGAGTGAAATTTGTGTTTCATGATTAATATTAGTAATTCTTATTATTATTTTGTGAACCCCTTCATTTGAATGGTTTTTGGTTGCCTCTTCTTAGAAGCAAGATAACTATTAGACAAGGGTCTTCAAATAAAATTAGGAATATGATTATGGTTTCTATGCTGGTTGGAAAATCCTTAAGGGAATTTTCTCAAGGATTGATTTTGTAATATAAGAGTCAGGGTAGACTTCATTTGAATGTTTTAGTCCCATTGATCCCTCAAAAATACCTTTTTATGTTTTATAACTTAATATTTGTGAATGGAAGGCACCTCCATCGAACTAGTCATCCAAGAGAGAACGGTCTCATTCCCACGACCTTAACCAAATATTGGCAAAGAGTTATGATTGTAGCCTCCGGATCTTGACAAAGTTCTATAGGACCAGGTCCATGGAACCCTTCGCTACACTCAAAGAGGAGCTAATTTATTCGGGACTTCGGGAGTCTGGAGCGCTGAGGTGAATGAACATTGCAATGTCAAAATGCGCCCAAGGAGACCTATCAGACTAGTAACTTGACAGTCAAATGATAATTGGTCAGTATTTTCCCATCATCATGGGATTCATCCCCTTGTTAAACCCCAATCCACTTTTCTACTGCAAAGTAATGCGAGCCATAGATTTGAGGCTATTCAAGATCTCATTTGGTCATTGTGGCATAGCCCACCCCCTTCCAATTGTCCAAAGGGGTTGCTCGACCCCCCAGTCTAGTATCGTTCAAGTCACCGAGACAAATGGATCATCAGGCTCCTAATGGGAACCAATTTAACTTAACACAGGCCCTTCCACCTTTTCGACGCAAGTTGTGTGGCACCTGCAGAACCTCTCCTTAGCACTCTTCAAATATTAATGCCAACAAGGGCTAGGTCTCCATGTGAGGCTCCCCCTTTGATGTGACCATAGACTATGACTGTGGGACATCTCCTTTCATGACTTTGTGCGTTGAAACTTTCATGAACTGATTGATCCCTCTCTCCTGATTCCCGAATCGTTGAATTCTCGAGGACCAAAGCTACGGTCCACATTCTTCTCACGCTCGACGAATGAGATAAAATCGCTAGTTTAGACTTTGTGAGTCCTCTCTTCTCTCAAATCCTTCCTTCCTGATTTGTGAATCAGAAAAGTGTTGACTTCTTGCCATGTGTCTTATCTTAATGAACAACCAGGATTTTCTTCGGCTCCCAACTCTTCGGTTATTCTCTCCTCGTCTTTCCTTTGAAGGGTTCTTCCTCTAAAATCCATGGATCTCTGCCACGTGCTCTTCCTAGTACCAAGGAATAGGATCAACTCACTCTTCGTGACCCTTCCAATATCCTTGAGACTTCACAAGTCTTCGACCACCCTTTCACCCTCAACACAATTTCCTCCATGCGACTTAAGTTGTTCTCGAACTTCTTCTGCACTCCTTGCTGAGTTCTGCACATACTCTTATGTGAATTTGCTTAGCTTGAAAATCTCCAAGGTTCTCAGTTCCCCTGTTTCCTTCAACAGAGTTTCTCTTGCCCCCCCTGACAACTTAATTCCTTTCCTCTTGAGCTTTGTAAGATGAACTTACAATATCCTTGGCACACTCCTTGCGCTTGACTCAGTTTTTCGATGGATTCTCCCTTATCCTACCTGAGCATATTTGGTCACCTCCTTTTCTTTGTCGATGCACTCTTGAAAATAATTCCTTCCTCAGAGTGTTCAACAACCTTGGGGTTCTCTTAAGGATTCCAACACTTCCAACTATGTTGTTCTTAAATGCTCTTGTACTTTTTCTATGCCCTCCTAGAAAAGTGTTTCAGAGTGTTTAGTAACTATGAACTGTGCTTCCTCCTACATAGTATTTATTTCCAAAGTACTTAACCACCTTGAAATTTCCTCCCGAGTCTGTGAATTATCCTGGTATGCCCTCCTAGCAGTTTTTCTTTTGACTCAAATGAGTTCAGACACACACTCTTTGCGTCAATTCACAAAGTTTCCACACTCTGTCGCACACTCCTTGCACTTAACCTGGAGAAACAGACCTAATCCAACACACTTACAGATGTAAAATTGTATCTCTATCACTGTAGATGATTTCTAACATTCATCTACAATTCAAATTCATATAGATGGCATTCATCACAAAATATCCATTACACAGAAATTGATAACAGGAAAAACTGTCATTTTTCTATTAATGGCAAAATATGAAATTACAAATTTTGATTCCCAACTGCGACTGAGTCTCGACTCTCATCAAACTCCTAACTTGGATTACAATAATGTTTCATTAAATTCCAGCAGCCTCTACCGGGCATACAATACAAAGATTTAAACAAGAGGGGCTCGACGAGATTCCCTCCAAGATAAGATAGTGGGATCAAATCACCATTCAAAATGCCTCTCTAATGGGAAAATTATAATGATGGAAATCTTCTCAAAATCATATGCAGATCCCTCCTACCGTTAACCACTTAATGGTGACCTTACCTCTAGCTTGTGCGAAGGAACAACTTTTCTCTTCCAACCTGTCGACATTAATTTTCTTGATCACACAATAGATTCTTGAAGGCAAAATGAGAGGGTGGCGCCTCTCCCTTCCTTGAATGTGTACCATGCATATTAATCGGCTGGCGTGTGTTGAGGTGGATCTATTCTCATGCATCATACTCCATGGCTATGGAAATCATGAGCTCCTCCTCATCATCTTTCGAGTTTAGTTGAAATCCCCCTAGATCCCAAACTTTTTCCTGGAGCTGTCATTTGGATCCTTTGTTCCACAGTTGTTGCTTCTACATCTCCCCTACTGCTTGTGCAGGTTCCTTTTTGTCCAGCTTCTTCTTGCCGACTGCTTCTTTTTCTAACCCCAACATCAACCTCCTTATCTCCTCAACCACCTCGTCCAGCTGCTCCATCAACTAACTCTCCTTTTGGAGATTGGCTTGTTTCACTTCATCCTCATCAATGGGTAGATCAAATCAATATCCCATGTTATATCCTTCATCTCTTGTGGTATTATCTTTCCACTCTGCTACAGACTCTAATTATGCAGTCTCACCACTAAAATATTGTTCAGCTGTTTCTTCTGACACGTAGACCCCTGCCAGTTTTTTGAATGGTTCTGTCCCAACTTCCTCTAGCCACAAATCGTGTTGGTGTGTCTCCTCTCGCATGAATATCTCTTGGAAGCCACCTTATGGTTCTGTATTGTCCAACCAATCCTCGAGTGCCTTTAACTCCATTTTCCACTGAGCGAGTAGCTCAAGTGGGCGCTCACCTTCTGTTGGTACAGACTTCAGTGTTTGTTCCTCCTCCTCCATGACAGTCTCAGCTCATTGTCCTTTTGTCACATCTGCAACATCTTTGCTAGCCTCTCTCCGATGGCTTGGCAGATATATCTCAATTCCCCCAATGATTAGAATGCTCCCCTGATCCTTCTCCATCATGATGAAAGTTTCCAACTTGTCATCATCTTCATTCATGCGACTTGAAGTTTTGCATGAATCTTCATATGGGTGAGATCTTTCTTCTGCCTCCCCTTCATCTGTCAAAACCCCTTACTAACACTAACTCTCAGCTAAGCTCATCTCTCCGCCCTTTCACATTTGGAAATTTAGGATGTCTTCTATGCCCTTCTGGCAGTCTACGATATCAATTGATTCCTTCTCATTGCCCACATGGAAACCTACGATACCCTTGTTAGATCTCTTTCCCTCATCATTGAAGGTTTCATCATAACTCAACCACCCTTTTAACATCTTTTGTTTCCCTCTGGCCAAAAAATTCCAAACAAGACACTTAGTTGTCCTCTTCAAAGGCCACTCATACCTCCAACGTTCCTTTTCCTCTTGTTGCATCTTGAATGCTAGCCTATTCATCTAGTCTCAGATTTCACTAATTTCCTTTTCCATCTCTGTTTTTCTTCTCTGTGAATAGACTTCTCCTCAATCGTGATCATAACTTCAAACAACCATCTTCCTTTACCTACAACCCACCCGGTTGTTTATCATCTGCTTCATAACTTGCAACAACTTCAACAGAGTATCACACTCTGACCCCCTTCACCTTTTCCTACAATATGCAGACAATCAGAATCAGATACTACTCCTGGTGCAACCCACCCCCCTTCTAATCATCCAAAGGGGTTGCTTGACCTCCCGGTCTAGGATTGTTCAAGTCATCGAGTCGAATGGCTCATCAGGATCCTAATGGGAACCAATCTAACTTGACATAGGCCCTTCCACCTTTTTGGCGTAGGTTGTGTGGCACCCGCGGACCCTCTCCTTAGTGCTATTCAAATATTAATGCCAACGAGTGCTAGCTCTCCATGATAGGCTCCCCCTTTGATGTGACCACGAACTAAAACCATGGTCTAGCTCCTTTCGTGACTCCGTGCATCATAAATTTCATGAACTGCTTGCTCCCTCTTTCCCGATTCCTGAATCGGTGAATTCTCCAAGACCAAATATACAATCCATGTTCTTCTCACGCTCGACGGCTAAGATGAAATCGTGAGTTTGGACTTCTTGAGTCATCTATTCTTGCAACTCCTTCCTTCTAGATTTGTGAATCAATAAAGTGTTGATTTATCGCCATGTGTCCTATCTCAATGGATGACCAAGATTTTATTCGGCTTCGAGCTCTTTGGGTATTCTTTCCTTGTCTTTCCTCCAAAGGGTTCTTCCTATGAAATTAGTATATCTATGCCACGTGCCCTTCCTAATACCAATGACTAGGATCAAATCTCTCTTCATGAGCCTACGACGATCTTCAGGACTTCACAAGTCCTCGACCACCCTTGCACCTCTAACACAATTTCCTCCTCGAGACTTAAGTTTTTCTAGAACTTCTTCTTTACTCCTTGCAGAGTTCTGCGCAGACTCTTCTCAGAATTTTCTCGGCTTGAAAAAATCCAAGGTTCTCAATTCCCCTATGTCCTTCAACAGTCTTTCTCTTCCCCCCCTAGAAAATTAATTCCCTTCCTCCTAATCTTTGTAGGATGAAATTACAATATCCTTGGTGCACTCCTTACACTTGACTCAGTTTTTCGATGGCTTCTCCCTCAGTCTACCTAATCATCTTAGGGAACTTCCTTTCCTTTGTCGATGCACTCTTGGAAAGCCTTCCTTCCTTAGAGTGTTCAACAACCCTGGGGTTCTCTGAAGGATTCCAACACTTCCAACCATGTTGTTCTTGTACGCTCTCGTACTTGTTTTATGCCCTCCTGGAAAATTGTTTTAGAGTGTTTAGTAACTCTGAACTGTACTTCCTCCTACATAGTATTTCTTTCCAAGGTACTTAACCACCTTCAAATTTCCTCCCGAGTCTCTGAATTATCCTGCTATGCCCTCCTGGCAGTTTCTCTTCTGATTCCACTGAGTTCAGACATGCACTCTTTGCGTTGGTTCATAGAGTTCCCGCACTCCGTCGTGCACGCCTTGCACTTAACCTAGAGAATTAGACCTAATCCAACACACTTACAGATAGAAAATTATATCTCTATCCCTGTAGACGATTTCTAACATTCATTTACAATTCAAATGCAACATAGTTACCGACTTAATGAGAACTCTCCAAAGTTTTCATTTTTTGGGGGGTCCAATGTTTTACCTCATTTTTAAAAATGGTGCTACCAGTAGCACCCCCTCTCCATTTTTAGGTGATTTTTGATATTTTAATTTTTTCGATCCACAATGTTTCCACATTAATTTTTTAAAATTCTCATTTTTCATCTATTTTCAATTCTC